>JAHLSL010013598.1:1760943-1787502 GCA_025920805.1 Petroica traversi | reverse complement strand
CCCGCAGCGCCGCCATTCTCGTGTTTTCGCTCTTACCCAGGGTGTGTGGGAATTACCCGCGGTGAAAAAGTCCTGCCTTCTCCCCGGAGAGCCCCCCGCTCCCCACAGTGCTTCCCCACTGCGACCTCTACGGCATCCCTGAGGGAGGATGGAATATCTCTGAAGGGGCTTCTGCGTTCATTCCTGCATGCAGGACTCTCGTGGCGTACAGGTGAGGAGGCGCAGGTGCTGCTCGGTCACGGAGAGGTGGTGGAGGGGTTACCCAGCATCGCTCCTTGCTTCGGCGTGATGCATAGCAGCTTTTGGGATGTGGTCCGTCCTCCCGAAGATCTGATTGTGACTTAGACGACTAAGTGACCTAGGGCAGACTATGCATGATGGGCTGGTGCATGAGGAGGGCTGAACTATGAAATGTTGCTTTTCATAGATGGAGTAGAGCTTAGCTGCCTGTTCACTAAATTGTCTGGCTTAATGCCCAGGCCAGGCTCAGGAAACTGGGACAGGGTGGCTTTAGGTGGCTTTTGGAATCCTGCATCTCCCTGATGGTCGCCATTGCCTGTCCTGTGGTCAAAGATCTGTAAATCCTTTTGTCTTGAACCTTTTGCTGCTTTGCGATACATCAGCCCCCTGGGATAGACCTTCCTGTGAATTTACAGAAACTGATCTGTCATGTGTTACCTGCTTGAAAAGTGTCAGCTCTGGTGTTAACTGTATCTGTCTGCTTTTTCCCTAGTCCTCCTGCAGGTACTCCAGAACACAGGAACTGCTTTGCCACAGCTCTTGTGTACCACTAGTGTGTAATGTAAAAAACATCCCACCACGAAGCATGAGACCCTTCAGAGCTCATTTTTGAATCCAGATGCTCTCCTAGTTGCCTGCAAGGCATCCAGTCAATGGATTACCAAGCCTTGCTTTGCAAGCTCCTTGCTGTTCAAACAGACTTTTGGGGTCCTCCTATCCAACTGTGGTGCCAGTATTCTTCCTGGTGAAGTGAGTGAGGAACATCTGTGCACCATGTTTTACTGTAGCTGCTTTTCTCTTCTAGCCTACAGGGACAGGAATTGGCAGCTTTGCAGAATGCAGTTCTGTCTGGCACAGTCAGAATCCCTGACAGTGCTGATTTGTGGTAAGAAAGATCCCTGGTGCACATATCTGAAGAGTGGCAGGATTCATCCCACTTTCTGGAATTTCCTACTGCAACTGCTCTCCAGTACTCCTCCAGGTGGCTGCTGCCCCACCTGCAGTGATCATAAATAACAGCACTGTGTTACCTTCCTGTACTATAAGCCGAAACAATAATTTTGTTGACCCATATGAGCAGAGTTCCTGTGGCATCCACTCCCAGCTTAGGAGTCTTTATACACACTGTCTAAATCTTGGAATCTTTTACCATATCAGAGTCCTGTGTTCTGTGAGAAAAGAGCACTGTCAGGTACTAGGGAGTGACTACATACATAAGAGACCAAACTGCGTCTGTTTGGCATCTCAGAACTTGTTACTGTTTCTAGTTTTTCTTGAAAGTAGAAAACTGAAAGTATATCCTTCTGGGCATTACTCATTAGTTCTTTAAATAAGTGGTTTAAATCACCATAGGGAGGGAAGAGTGTGGGAATGAAGGTTGCACATTACAATTTAGTTTAACCAGCTGTACTCATGGATGAGTGTCTCTGAATGCCAAGTCTAGTCCAGAGGGAAACTGGGATTTAATGAAGAACGGAAGATGGTGTGGGTACAGAAGCAGATACGAACAAAGAAGGAAATTCAGACATAGGGAGCCATTTATGTTTTGTATGGAACTTAAACTGAATAAAGTTGAGAGCATTTTTCCTTACAAGTAGCTTGACCAAAAAAGAGTTATATTTAATTTGAAACCTGGGAATTTAAAAAAAAAATCACAAAAATGACCACGCAGTGACAGTGTCAGCTTCCCAGCAGTACTTCAAAACTTGGAAACATTGGGGGGAAAATGAAAGTATTTGAAAAGGATGGCTTGTAAATTCTAATGGGATTTCCATTGAAGACTACAACTGATAGAGTTTGTTACAGTTTTTGAAACAACAGAGACTAGACCTGAAACTTTTGCATTAAATTGTGTGCTTTCACAAGCAAAGGAAGGGGAATGAAACCTGCTCTGGGAAGGATACAACAGAGGGACAGCACTGTTTTAATTTTTCCAGTGCTTTCCTTTTAATTCTGTTCCTGAATTCATAATGTCTACATGAAGCTATCAAATTTCATATGAGTCAGAGGAAATAAATTCATAGCCCTGGTGTTTGCAGTGGAAATCTTGGAAAATATAAACTCTGAAGGCTCAAGAAGAATTGTAGTAGAAGTATTTTAAAATTTCGGAGTTGTCCATAATATGGAAGTTGTAATACAAGTGTTACACGGAAAAAAACCCAAGAAATTGCAAAGCTATTTCCTGTTCTATATATCTGGCAAAGACCTTACTTATAGAAAGCTAAATCACTGTATCATTTCGGTCAAGCTTATAGGCAGACTTCCTTTACAAGCTATGTTTCAAATTCCCTCTTCCCATTACACTTAATGGCCTCTATACTACTGGATTATGTTCTAGTGGTTTCTGACCTGTTATTTCCATGTCTGCTTTCGGACTTGAGTTTAACATGAAGGGAAAATTCCTTTACATCAATATGCCTATGGAGATACCAAATCTAGTGGAAGTATTTCAAGCACATAGACTATAAAAGGTTTGCTTCTTTGTTTAAATACATTTTCTTGAAACACAGATTAAAGAAATTTAATCTTGCATTGGGTTTTCTTTTAAAATTTCATGGTAGTATAAATGGAAATTAGCCCTCCATTGGATTTTTCAGCGTAAAATCTATGGCTTTCGTCTTCAAAGTCACAACAGATTGTTCTAAATGTTCCTTCTCTTGAGGCCTGAAGGAATGAAGAAAATACATACATGCTTAATTTCTAATGCGTGTTTTAGCTTAATCTCATAACAACAAGATTGGCGGAAGAGAAGCAGGCACTGTGTTGGAGTAAGGAGGACAAATCTCTAGACTTTTCATTGTAGAAGATAAATATTTGAATTTACTTTTATTTTGCCTTCACATTATTTTGTTCTATTCTAATTTGCTTGTATTTAAGTCCATGTTTTCTTCGATAGAGGGACCTGCAAAGAAAGGATTCAGAGTTTTCTCTAGAGTGTCAGTGTTACAGTGGTTAATGTTCCTCAGCAGAACAGTATCTCAAGACATTGTGTCTGAAACTGGGCTTTGCTGGGATTTGTTTATGTGTGTATGCACATGTTTCAGAGGTGTTTTACTCAGCTTTGTATGTTTGTTGGTAAGTCAGGAAATCTGAGACAGCTCAAAGAACTTATAAGAATAGGGCATATGCAGTTATCAGAAAGAATTTTATTAACCTAGCAAAGACCACTGAAATAAAGTGACTATCCCAATCTATTTTTTTCTGCTCAGAAGTAGAGCCTTCAGACTGACTCCAGCTTATGCAGTCTTGAAAGTGTGGTGAGCTAAAGGTCTTCAGTTTGAAATCAATCAGGATATGTTTAATCTTTTTTTGATTTGTTTTTTGGTGATGTGCTGCCCTATCTTTAGTACTCTTTATAACTTTTTTTCTTCCCCAGAGTGAGCCTGACTCTTCCACCAAGGGACCCCCAGATAGCATTTTTTCTAACTGATCTTACAGAGGGTTCTCAGTAGACTGAATTCAGAACACTGAAGAAACACTTAGCAGTCATAGTTTGCAAGTTACCTACTCAAAGTAATGGACTGCATTAAGGGGCAGTCCCTCAGTTTTACTATTGGAGATGGCCAGCTAGGAGAGTGGGTTGCTTCCTGCAGTGGCCTTCTTCCTTGCCTCTCAGACCTCGTGCTTATTGTGCCTTTTTACCTGCATTATGCACTCTGCTTTCTCCTGTGCTCTTAGGGGGCCTGGTTTGATGTTCAGCTGTAAAATGTGTTATAACTTCATCACTCATGTATCTGCTCAGCCTCTTTGACTGACTTAAAAGTGGCTGAGTAGTGGCTCAATAAGTTGCCTTGCATTGCAGATAAACCATTATGTGTTTGAGCCACTAGTGGGTTCTGTGGTTGTGTTTTGTTTTCATCCCAGTGGGGCATTGCAGTTACTCGGGAGTGACACAAACCTTGTTGTGGCTGACACATGTTCAACAGTTTGCTTCCAGAAATGACATAATACCTTGTTTTTCTTGTGGCGTAAGTGTACCTGAGGCATGAGCAAGGAGAATCCAATCTAATTTGATATTTTAACTTCCAGTCATCTGAATTAGTAGCAGGGCAGTAGAAACTGGCAGAGAAAAGGCTGAAGGTTAACTAATAAAAAGCAGTAACTAAGCTGATTCCCTGTTTCCATCCATGACAAACTCCACTAGTCTCTATCTATCAGACCTCATGCATCTGAAACATAGGTGAAATTGTCTGTCACAGGAGACTGCGGGTGAGGGGAAGAGGGCAGTGTCAAAACACTGCAGCACGAGCATGCTGAAGTACTTCTACAGCTTGGTAGGGAACAGCTTGCCCTTGGTCCGTCCATGTGATTTGTTATTTTCCAATCTGAACTTCCCCTGCATTTCACGTTGGCTTTTCATGGATGCTAGCCAAGATCTCCATGGTTGCTAGTCACCATCTGGTGGCTGGTGTCCATCTGGCTCTGTAGGCCAGAGTGTCAGAGTAGAAGAAACTTCCTTGTATATAACAGTACTTTTTTTTTTTTTTTTTACTAGATCTCACTGACTAGAACTCTGTCCTAAGTTTCAGTCAGGCTTCCCTTGCCCCAGTAAATCCACATCCAGCTGATTTGGTACCCATACTACCATATGGTCTGTTATTGGCCTCAGAATTGTTTTCTGTTTTCTTCTATTTTACTTCTGAATCTAGAATCTTGTGGGCTCAGAAGCCGTCTGGGAGCCACCTTTGTTAATTTCTTTTGAAAGATCTTTGGAGCACAGACAAACTACTGAGGAGTAGGTGGAGTTGAAAGTAGGACCACTATGCTTGCAAACTCTATGAAATCTGTGAGACTTGAACTAGTCTTTAGAATGGGCTTTTTATCTTCTTTTTTTGTTTTGTCATTTCAGAACAGAACCAAAAGTCATCTCAGTACTTGTTTTTGCAGCAGCATAAGACAGGAAGCTCATTTCAAGAGAGAAACAGAACAGTTTTTGCTGCCTGTAGAAAGAGAAGCAAGAATTATATGCTTTGAGAAGGTATGTAATATAAGGTTTATTTGTTTAAAATATCCAATAGTCACTGCTCATTTGCATTAAGGTACTGTCTCTCACTATCTGTCACTTCCTGCAGGTCAGCAGAGAAATTTCCTGTAGCTTTCTCTTTTCAGGGGGAAAGCTAACCTGTCCTCATTCCAAATATTCAGCCTTTGAAAATAATGTTCCCTTAATCATAAGACTGTTTCTCTAAAGAGACAATTAATTTAGCTGTGCAACAGCAGTTACAGTTGATTTAAGTCGAACTGTAAAGCAAATTCTGTCTTTTCATTGGCATTTAACATCAGCAAACTTGTAATCCATAGTGGAGGTACTGCAAAACAGAAAATACAGGAGCATATAAAATAAAGACTGAGTAGCAAATTTGAAAGAAATAAAATGTAGGTGTTCTTGCTGGGGTTTTTTCTTCTTTTAGTTTGTGTATTTTCATGTTCGCAGATCTGCTGTAGTTTGCTGCCATTTAATTCTAAGAACTCATCTGCTTGAGGAGATTCTGTTGTAATGTATCCAGTGGCTGTTCCTGCTCCAGGAGGTGAAGGAAGTAATGGACAACATGGGAAACTTATTTTTTTCCTTTTTGTTTTTGGAGCTGTGTTGCTCTGTGCTGGATTCCTTCTTTCAGTCTTAATTCTCCAGTCATGTCCATCTGGAAGCTTCAGTGACTGTAACGAGGTCCTTAAGGCTGCTGGGCCAGTGTTGGCTGTAACTGGACTGGTTTGTGTTCTACTGGCACGATCAAGGGCCAGGATGTACATAAGACAAAGACAATTGCAAAATGAGCAGGTGTACAGCCTTGTTTTTTGTCGTGGGAACTGTCAGTTTGCCCAGTTTCTCATATTTGGATTCCTGTTTTTAACTAGTGGAATGTTAATTAGCATCCTGGGCATTTGGGTTCCTGGCTGCAGCCCTGGCTGGCATATGATCCAGCTCAACCACACTGGCACTTCTGACATGGACCTCCAGGGCTGTGGATTCCTGTCACTTCAAATCATGGGACCTTTGATTGTGCTCACTGGGTTGTGTTTCTTCGTGATAGCTCATGTTAAAAAGAAGCAAAACTTAAATCTCAGCCAAGAATCCTGTGAAAGTGAAGAACATCCTCAGAGCCCTGAACCTTTTCAGATTACCGTAGGTAGGTAAAAAATGTTGGAACTTTACACTGGGAATTAGTAGGGGTTTTTTTCCACTTATAATTTACCTCTGGATATTGCTTATTTGAGCTCTAAGGATGTCCGATCTGCCATGTCAAGGCACCCAAAACAGAATAATGTTACTTTGTCTCGTATACTTTCTTTGGCATAAAAAGAAACATCTGACTGTGTAAAGCAAAATAATTTGACACAATTTAGTCTAATCCCAATTTCATTTTCAAACAATGTAATTGACACGGCAGATCACAGACTTATATGACTATACTTAAGATTTATTTTAGCCTTGAACTCTCACCCCTTAAATAGAAGATTCTGATTCATAACCAATATATTGTATTTTTTTAATATGTGGCCACATCCTCAATCAGTCAGAGATACAATTACGAAATGCCTTTGTTATTTGCATAGTATTTGAGCAAATGTGATGTGTTAGCAGGGCATAATACCCTGCATATAGCCCTGGTTTTAATGCCCAATGATTATATTGCATGCATATGTTGTTCTGATAACTTTGATTATTCTGATAAATTCATTGATGAGTCAGTCATAGTATTGTTTGAGTGTCATCTGACTGATTGGACTGATTGGACTTGAACTTCATTATGAAATTCAAGTCAATGTATAGACCTGGAGACACTCAGGAAACAGAAAGGTTTGAATCAATAGGATTCAATAGGATAAATCAATAGGAGGGAATTCAGATTGTCTTTAAATGCAAGAAAGCAAAATCTATAGATTCCTTTTATACTTTTAAACTTTCAGGAAAAGTAAAACTAAAAGGCTGAGGTCTGGTTGGCATAGTGTTGTCCTGGAACAGTGCTGACTTAGCTAGAACCCCCCACCCCACAATTCAACCATTTTGATGTTCTCTAAACTGTCCCAGCACACAAATTACAAATGAAGAAAAGGTGCCAGGCAGCTGTGAATGTGTATGTAAATTATACCAGCTCACTGAATGATACAAACTTTCTGCTTAAAAAAAGTTTTAAACTTTCAATTACAGAGTGGAAATTGGTAGATTTTTTTGGTGTACAATATACTCAAGTAATGAACTATGTATCGATAGCTGTGGTTAGTGTGCCTAGAACTATAAGTAACTTAGTAGGGAGACTGTCATGGCACACAAAACCAGTTCTCAGAACCATTAATGACTTCCATTATATCTCTGCAGTACTTACAAAAAAAACTTAAAGTGACCTATTTTAGGTTTAGGAGGGAAAATACTTTCCTACCCTTAAAATGATCCAACAGTAATTGTGTGCTTCCTGTAGACAGCCAACTGTATTTGTTTCTCCTAGCTAGATAAACACTCCCCCTCCTCAGCTGTATGATCTAAATGAAATCATTCATTTATAAATATATTGCATCTTTATTTTGGGATTATGTAAGTTTTGAATGTGCCTCCAACCCATTTTAACAATCCAGAATGTTTCAATTCTGTATGTGGGATCATTCATCTTAAAAGCTATGAAAGTAAAAATTACAGGATGCTGTTAGTATAACCAGAGGTGCTCAGTTTTTCAGAGGTAGTAATTTGTGTTTTTCCCGTAGGTGATGCTGTGATGGTATTCCCACCTCCACCACCTCCTTATTTTGCTGACCCTATGTCACCAGCTGTGACACACTGTCTCATGTCAAGTGTTTTGCCTGCAAGTGAAAGTCCTCCACCGTACCACTCTATCTTCAGTGATGGGTAAGACTGTGTTGTTCTCTGGCATTAGAAATCTGAGCTGTTTCTTTCTTTCTAGGGCATAACTCATCTTACCTCAGATACTTTTCTTGAATTGACATTAAAATGTTGTAATTTACTAGGGGAACTACAAACTGCATAGTGTCCTTTAAGAGGATTAAATTATTATTATTATGACAGGAAAGAACTTCTGAAGATCTTAGATCAATGGCCCTCAGCAGCTTTCTTCTGCAGATTATCCGAGAGAAGGTGCCACTGACAGCAGTGCAGTAGTGACATGACATCCATATTGCCAGATTTTAGGAGCCTCTATAGAAACAGAACATCAAGTATTTTATGACACCTACCCACAGACCCTGGGAATGTTACTTTATCTGCCAATATGTTCAGTTCTCCCGTCCCTTATCTCTGCGTTGAGGCCTTGAGGAAGTGAGAACTGCTGTGATGGTCTGCCTTGTTCCTGCTGTGGCCATGTGTCAAGATTAAAGGATTCCTTGATACCACAGAAGGCTCAGAGTGCTGATAAGGGAGGCTGCAAAGCCATTTTCCTTTCAAGGTGTTGTACCTTACCCTTGCAGCCATTCCTTACCTACACAGATTGTAACAGAATTGCCCCGTGTTGACACCCTGAAGCTCAGGGAGCAGGAGCTGCCAGCTTACCAAAGACTTGCCTGTGCCAGAAAAACTTCCAGGGTTGTTTATCCCCTGTGGGTTATCCCAAGAAAGCTGCTAGCTCGAGGGTAAAGCAGGTCACTGCAAGGGCCATGTGCTAGAAATCAGATCTGGCCAGAAGAGCTAGTTCTCACATGTTTACTGTCCCTAACTTACTTTCAGGCCCTTAATGATTCAGAAATTATTTGATTTAGTATCTTTAGAATGGTCCTGCATTGGCCTGGGTTTGAGCTGTGAGTCAGTAAATTATATGGGACTATCATTTAATGACTTCAATTCACTAGACTGGGCATGCAACATTGTATCTGGGAAAGGAACTCTGCAACCAATTAGGTTACTGAGCCAGCCTTAGCTTATTAGCTGTGCTGGAGGCATGGGGAATTCTCCACAAAGCCTGTATGCTCAGTAACCTAAAAGACCAAGTTGTATTCCTGAAACTAATACTTATTTATCACATTTCCTGCATACATGCATATATGCTAATTATGTACATGGACTTGTTTGGATATGGTTCCAGATCCTCTGATGAATCTTTTCTCCTTGAAAGTATCTCAAATAAGTCATCAGGTCATAATAATCATTCTAATAAGTCATAATTCTTTGCTCGGACACACAATCCTTGTTCTCAAAAATGTCAGCTACTGTGTATTAATCACTGATAGAAGGAAGCATTAGCTGGAACAAGACTTACCAGTCACAGATGTAGGGAATTAACACCAGGCCACAATAGTCTCTAGTACTAAGCATTGTATGGGACAAAACTAAGCAGTAAACATTAATATAGGGATGATACACTGTTAGGCTAAAGTAAAAAAAATTCTCCAACCTCTTTCCCTACTGCTGCATAGACTTCTTACTGAAATTCAGTCTGTTTAGTGACAGCTGGAAGCACCCTCACTGCCATTGGTGATGGGTGTCTGAGAAGTTGTGTGGCAGGAAAGGACGTGGGAATGGTGGTCAACAACACCTGAACGTGAGCCATCAATGTGCCCAGGTGGCCAAGGTAGCGACTTGCATCCAGGCTTGTATCAACAATAGTGTGGCCAGTGGGACCAAGGCACCTAAATCCTCTGTTCAAGAGGAGGGGAACAATAACTGGCAACTATGGGATGAGAAGCAAAGATTAGAATGGCAAGGTGCTGGCAGGGTCATCTGCTTCTGAATCTGAAGTGTGCTGGTCACACTGGAACACACTGGAAAGACTTTGGCAGTCTTACAGAGTTGAGCTTCTAAGGTAACATACGCCAGGAGGGGTACACTGGAGAACTGTCTCAAAGGAGCTAAGGGATGTTCCTCTAGAAAGGCAATATGGCCAGCATCTCAGCTGAGGTGCCTTTACACCAGTGCACACAGCATGGGTAACAAACCTGAGCAGATGGAAGCCACTGTGCTCTGGAAAGCTATAACCTTGTTGCCATTCCTGAAACTTTGTGGGATTAATCCTGTTTCTGAGTGTGACTTTTAATGGCTACAGGCTGTTCAGAAGAGACAGGGAAAGAAGTAGAGGCAGAGGGATTGCTTTTTACAATAAGAGGTGGGTTGAATGTGAAGAGCTGTACCTGGAGAAAACCCAGGAGCAGGCGAAAGTCTGTGGGTAAGAGTCAGATACTGAGGCAGCAAAAGGAACTTTGTGTCTGGGGTCTGCTACACTGCCTGGCCAAGGGCAGCCCACTGACTAAACCTTCCTGCTCCAGCCACAGGAGGCTTTGTGCCCACAGGGTCTTATCCTGCAGGGGGAACTCAACCAGCCTAGCAGCTGTTGGGAAAGTGGCTTGGAGGGCTGTAGGCAATCCAGAAGACTCCTGCAAAGCATAGAGGTTTACTTCCTGACCCATGAGATAGGCAGCCCTGCTGAGGGAATGTGTTACAGGATCTGTTGGTCAGCAGTGCAAGGGAGCCAACTGGGACAGCAAGACTGGAGGCAGCCTGGGCTACAGGGATCATGCATTGGTGGAGTGAGCAGTCCTGAGGGATATGGGTCGGGTAAGGAGTGAAAGTCCGGCTCTTGAACTTTAGGAAAGCAGACTTGCAGTCCTTTGGGAACCTCATCAGTGGGATCCCCTGACAAATGTCCTCTGGGACAGGGGAGTAGAAGAGAGCTGGCAGATATTTAAGGAGCTCTTCCACGGAGCTCTCTTGATCGCCAGGAGCAAGGTTAAGAAGGGTAAGAGGCAGGCATGGCTGAATAGGAACTTGTTGGTCAAAGTTAAGGGAAAGAAGCAAATGCACAGGAAGTGGAAACAAGGACAGGTGACCTAGGAAGAGTTTAGAGATGAAGCACAGTTGTGTAGGGAAGGCGTGAGGAAGGCCAAGGCAAAACTGGCACTGCACTTGGCAAGGGGCACAAATAATAGGAAAGGCTTCTACAGGTGCAGTATATTAACCAGAAATGGAAGGTGAAAGAAAGGATACCCCCCAATAAACAATGTTGGAAAAGTGGTGACAGTGGATGAAAAGGCTGAGGTACTCAACTTTTTTACCTCTGTCTTGAATGGTGACCTCTCTTCCCACTCAAGGTGAATGGACATCAGGATGGAGACTGGGGGAGCAAAGTCCCTCCCACTGTAAGAGAAGATCAGGTTCATGGCCATCTGTGGAACTGGAATGTACATGAGTCTGTGGGACCCAATGAAATGCATCCCAAAGTCTGAGGGAATTGTCAGTAGACAGTAGATGTCAGTCAGATGTAGGTGCCAAGCCACTCTCCATGATATATTTTAAAGTCGCTGCAGTCAGGGCAAGTTCCACTTGACTGGAAAAAGGGAAAAACATTGTACCCACCTTTAAGAAGGGTAGAAAGGAGGACTCTGAGAAATACTGACCTGTCAGCCTCACCTCTGCCTGGGAAGATCATGGAACAGGTGCTCCTAGAGCCGTGCACATGTAGGACAGGGGGGTGATTTGGAACAAACAACACAACTGCATCAAGGGCAGGTCCCACCTGATCAACCCAGTGGCCTTCTATGATGGGGTGATTACAGCAGTGGACAAGGGAAGGGTTACAGATGTCATTTAGCTGTCATTTTACTGTAAAGCCTTTGACACAGTCCCCCATAACATCATTCTCTCTAGATTGGAGAGAGATGGATTCAATGTGTGGACTGTTTGGTGGATGAGGAATTGGTTTGACAGTCACATCCAGAGGGTAGTGTTAATGGCTCAGAGTCCCAATGGATTTCAGTGACAAGTGATGTCCCTTGAGAGTCCATACTGGAGCCAGGGTTATGAAATATTTCATTCATGACATATAAGAATGGACTTGCAAATGAAACCAACCTGAGTGGTGCAGTTGTCGGACTTGAAGTATGGGGACCTGGAGAAGATGGAGAAGTGGGTCCATGGGAATCTCATGTTTTTTAACAAGGCCATGTGCAAGGTGCTAAAGCTGGGTCAGAGCAACACTGAGTATCAGCACAGGCTGGGGATGGACAGATCAGAGCAGCCCTGCCCAGAAGGACTTGTGGGTGCTGGGGTGAGAGGCTGGACATGACCCAGCCATGGGCACTCCCAGCCCCGAGAGCCAAATGTGTCCTAGGCTGCAGCCAAAGCAGCGTGGGCAGCAGGGCCAGGGAGGGGATTCTGCCCCTCTGACCCCACCTGCAGAGCTGCAGCAGATCTGGGCTCCCAGCACAGGAAGGACATGGACCTGTTAGAGTGAGTCCAGAGGAGGCCACCAAGATGACAGAGGTCTGGAGTACCTCTTCTGTTAGGAAAGGCTAGGAGAATTGAGATTGTTCAACCTGAAAAAGAGAAGGCTTCAGGGTGAATTAATTGCAGCCTTCCAGTACCTGAAGGGAGCCTACAAGAAAGATTAAGAGGGACATTTTACAAGATCATATAGTGACAGGACAAGGGGAATTGGTTTCAAACAGAAAGAAATTTTAGAGTATATATTATGAAGAATTGTTGTGAGAGTGGTGAGACACTGTAACAGAGAAGTTGTGGATGTCCTATCCATAGAAGTGTTTAATGCCAGATGGGTTGGGGCTCTGAGCAACCTAGTCAAGTGAAAGATGTCCCAGTCCAAGGCATTGGAGGTTGGAACTAGATAATCTTTAGCATCCTTTCCAACCCAGGCTATTCTATGGTTCATTTTTGGGCCCTTCTCAGTGAGAAAGACACTGAGGTTCTGGAGTCTCACAAAAGAAGATCACCGCAGCAGGTGAAGGACAGGTCCTGTGAGGAGTGGCTGAAGGAGCTGAAGTTTTTCAGTCTGGAGAAAAGGAGGCTTGAGGGAGGCCTTCTTGTTCTCGTCAGTTGCTGGAAAGGAGGTTGTGGCAAGATGGAAGTTGGCCTCTTTTACCAGATAATAAGTGACTGGACAAGAGGAAATGGCCTTAAGCTGTGCCAGGAAAGGTTTATCTTAGCTACTAAGAAGGGTTTTTTTGTGAAAAGGTTTGTAAAGCACTGGAACAGGCTGTTCAGGAAAGTGGTGGAGTCACCATCCCTGGAACTGCTGGAAAATCATGTGGATATGGTTTAATGCCTATGTGGATTTCTCTGTCTTGTGAACATATATACACAAAGAGGCAAGTTGTTAGGAGGGTTGGGTTGGCACGTTGGGTTTTACCTAGTGGAGTGGATAAAACCCCTCAGACTTGGATACAGAATCCAGAATGCCTGACCTTGTCCTGTGGTGTTTTCTGATGGGGATTCTCTAGGTGTTTTCCTTCCATGGTTCCTAGTGTCCTCACAGAGACTTGCTGAGCTGATAGCACCTCTGGGTGTTTCACTCAATCCTCCTCTCTCATGGCTCAGCACTTGCTGGCTGTCAGGGCATCTTCACTAGTGCAAATTGCTTCCCAAGCACTTCCATGGAAGAGAATCACTGGCCTCGTTGTTCATAACAGTGCCATGGTTGAAGGTCCCAAATATGGCAGGGGATCCACATTTATTTGTTGGTGGCTACTGGGCAAAGATGATTTGCCTCTTTGCTCAGTGTTCTGTCAGCAAGCACTGTGCTGTAGCATATGCTGGGTGAGAGCTGTTAGTAAGCTGAGTCATGGTCTCATCCCAGAATTGCTTGCATTTTTTCTGCAATCTGTTACATGGCACCTAGGCATGTGTCTTGTAGTATTTCTGTCTCCTTTGAAAACCCTCACAGACCAGTAATGCATTGAAAATGAGGTGACTGTGCTCTGTATTTGTGCTCATCTCTCATATCCACTTATATGGATACAGATGTATGTACAAAAGCAAGGGTCAGCTCTGGAAGTGAATCATGAGGAGTGAAGACTTCTTCCCTTTCCTTGGGAAGCAGCTGAAGCAATATGCTGAGGGCCAGCTCAAGGGTGAGAGGAGCAAAGTACCAGAACAATGTGGGTTCAACCAATTGTGATCTAGCTGTGATGGTTAGGGGAGGACAGGGAATACTTGGCTGCTCACCTTGAATGTCACTGAGAACTTTGCAGTCTGATCATGTCCAGTTGCTTCTTTCTCTCCAGCTCTGAGTGGGAATACGACTCCTTATGTCTGTCATGGATTGCAGGAATGTCTAATAAAAGTTTGCTTGCCTTTCACGTAAGATCTCAAATTGCTAGGGATTGTGATTTTTCTTTGGATGCAGTTCTAAGTCTAGTAACTGTCTTTCATAAAGGAAGAGGACTGTGCATGTGATATACTGCAAAAGGGAAGGTAAATTAGGAGTGAAAGGTCAGAAGAAGATTTACTAAAACTGTGAAACAGCACAGCCAGAAGCAGCTAATACCCATAAGCCAGGCTGTGACTGGTGATCTGAAAGGTTAGAAGGGAGCTTGTTTTGCCCTTCTCCTCTGAAGTTACAGAATTTTCCTAGGAGTCATAATATGGCCCACAGAATAAAACCCTAATGCTTATGCAAGGTCTTTGCTTCAGGGATTTTTAGGAAGTATGTGCATACATGTATGTTTATGTAAATCAAGTTGAATTTCACTCACTGTAGATAAATGAATTATGCTAATATATAGTTTTGTGTTTTATAGAGCACAACTTGCTGATGATGAAAGAACAGTTGCTGTTAGAGACTATGAATCCATATACACAATTTCTGGAAGCAGCTCACCTTCAGATGTTTTACCAATGCTATACCTTTCTTCTGAATCACCACCAAAATATGAAGAAAAAGTATCAATAACAAATAATGAATATTCACCATCTTCTTCCTCATCTTTTTCATCTATTTCTTTAGCCACGTCTGACACCAGCTCGTAAAGGACTGACAGTTCACTTAATTTTTAATTAAAATGTACACAGAGATTTACAATTTTTGAATTTATTTACATTTTGTAATAAAAGCAATAATGTTGGCTGTGTCTAATTTTTCATCAGGAAAAATAAACAATGAACTTGGATTTTAGGAAATACTAGGTGGGTTTCTGCTGAAGTTATCTGAAGGCAGTTCACTGCAAGAACATTAAATGCTCATCTTGTTCTGTTACAGCTTCAGTTTCTATTTATAGCTGCTCTTTTTATAATGAAGGCACTAAGTAGAAACCAACTTTTTGGATTATTTTAATTAAATCTGTTTGGAGCTTCAAAAAAATGAAATAATTAGGAAGTGTTTTTATTTCTATTTTTGCATGACTTCTGTGGAAAGTACTTGTTTGCAAAGTTATGGTCTTCACAAGTGTGTGGAGAGCATTCACATATAGGGATGTTAAGGCTGGTACCAAAGATGCTATGAAGAGCTTCAGTGGTTACATTTTGGTCTGCCTGCTAACAAACACTCCATATTTAGACTATCTCTGGTCCTTATGTAAGTATAATCCCTATGAAAATCAGTTTTAGCTGCAGTTAAGACCCCAAAGGCAGCCCTGAGGATAGTTAATAGGCTAACAGTTTAACTGTGGTAATGACTGGTTTCAGGGAGATTATTCTGCTGTTTTATATCATCGTTCAAGGATTATACAAGGAGTGTTTGTTGTGGGAGAGTGAGTGCCACAAAGCAGTGGTATCTTTGAGGTGCAGACATTACCTATCAGTAGCTGCAAAAGAATGCCGAGCTCTGAATTAAGAACCTAAATTCCCTCCTGTGCCTAGGGAAAGGTGATTGCTTTGTGTAATCTTTCTATGAACGTGCATCTCACCTGCTGACTGCCTTAGAGAGATGTTCAGGAGCTCCTGCATGTACCATTTATTTCCAGTTATGTGTCATTCCCCCAGTCATGCTAGGACAGCTCTTTGTGCAGCCACCCAAAAACAAACCAGCCAGCGAGGGAGGTATATTTAGCCAGCAGTAGAGCTGAGGGGCTTATGCACACAGAGTAATGAGTAAACATGGCACAGAGGAGGATTTAGTATGTAGGAGCTGATTAAACGGGCATGACTCAGCCATGGGAAATGTCTGTATGAAGAAAGGGAATCCACAAAAGCCAGTAGGCATTTTGTCCTCTTTTCTCTCAAATGTTTTTACCTAGTGAGTTTTTCAAGGATGTTTCTCCTTGTATGCAATCTGTAATACCAGCTGTAGTTTGCCGTCTTTGTGATTGTTATTTTAAGCTTTTGCTTCTAGTGTTTAAACAGTGGGTGCCCACTGCCATGCAGGATTCATGCATACTGTGCTTTGCACGTGTCTAAGGAACCTGTTTCTCTCTCAGTTTATCCTTCTGTTATATAACAAGAGCAGAAGCTGGGTGTTTTTGTTGCATGAGAAAGATCCCATGTAACAAAGACCCATGGTAGCTGTTCGCTATTGTTCAGAACACTCATTTCCTGAAAAGGCTAAATATCAAATCTGGAAGTATTTCACCATTTTTAAAAAAAAAAAAAAAAACCCACAAAAAAACCAAACCAAATATCTGTTGATGAACTGAAAAAATATTAACTTTCAATTTGCTCAGTCAGTTGTTCCCAGAATGTACCCAAGAGACCAGACAAATCAAGCAGAATACGTTGACTCATCTAAGTCCTCTGTAAGAGACATAATCTTGTTTTCCTTCAAGGTTATTGTGTTTTGATCATCTACTGCTGTGTCTTCAGTGTGGATCACTTTATTTCTAAAAAGCAGTCTTCACAGAAACCATGGTTCAGAAATCTGCTGACCTGATTTCAGATTCAGCATCTGAGTTTCCTGGGAAGGATAGGTGTTACCACTGAAAACAAGGATTGAAAACAGGATTTATCTCTGTGTAATTTTGAGAAGATGCTTAGGAAATAGGTCAATATACAGCTGTATTAGCGTCTTCTATTTTTGACTTAGAAAATCATTACTTGGAAACTAAGTGGATGTGCTGGGTGCATCTCCATAAACTGCTCAGCACTGAAGTAGTTAACAGCCAGTACAACAGTATTTGCCTACTATGTTGTTGAAATCTGTTGCAGCAAGGTCAGAAAATGTGAGTAAGAGACTTGCAGGTCTGCCCTCATGACTGAAGGCTACCACTGAGTGAATGGCATTAGAGGGAGGAATTTTTGATGTGGGGAGTAGGAGTGAAATGTCTGTATTAGAAAGGAAGCAACACCTTGTAAAACTATAAAAGTAGCTTAAAATAATACGGAATAGCATTTTTATTGAGGAAGTGAGATACTTTACTGTCCCACTAATGGTGCTATAACCCTCTTTCTGCCCTAAGGTTAGCTTAAGTGTTTGACATACAAATGCTAGGGAGCAAATCAAGTTGGTTACTGATTCACACTTACTTAAACAGGCGAAGTGGGAGGTAAGGGTTGCTTGCCTTCTCTAAGTGAAGTTAAGGTCTCTCTTCCTTGCTGCCTGCACCACTGACATTGCTCTGCTTCTAACTGCAACGCTGCAATCCTTGAATGAGAGGGATTCACAAAAATATAAATTAATGTCTCTTCTATAGGAAAAGTCTTTCTGCCTGCATCAATAGCGGCTAAAAAAATGAACCGGTAACTCATCTGAAAAACTGTGGTTGCACAGGTCTTTGTAATGATGCTGTGTTTTTCAGATTGCAGCACTTGTTGGATTGTGCCCACCCCATCCTTGCCCTTTGTGATTTGTGTTGCTGTATCCATTTATCCCATTTCCATCCTATCTCTGCAGAGTCATGACTTACAGGTCCAATGCCTCCACATTTCTGCAGGGAACATGCCAGACTTCTAGATCAGTGCTCCTCCCTCTATCACACATGCATGCATCTCAACCATTAGGCATGGAAAAACCTTCATTTTGGTGTGCCTGCACACAAGACAACACTCCCCGGAGCATACCAAGCCACCTTGCTGGTAAATGCAGTTGTGGGCAGCTGGCTGAACCTGCTCCTCACAATTTGTTTATGCTTTGAGGCTGGCAATGCAGTAGTTCAGGAGTGAAAGGCCCACTCACAGTGGTTCTTCATGTACTGCTCTTACACATGTAATTAATGTTTTCCACTAAAGACGTCCTGCGGAGTTACCTTTCTCTAGGAAAAGGTCCCACTAAGTCAAATCATTGGCTCCTTAATCTCCCTACAATTAAATGTTCCTTTATGGAGCGATAATTTGTACTTACTAATTTTAAAGATAATCAATGTGCAATACCGTGTGTTGTGCAGCTTCTTTTGAATGTTCTTTGACTATGTCCCTGGTAGCAGGAAATATATTATTGGTGTATGAAAATATAACCTTACTACAACAAGCTGATAATGTGAACAATGATGTAAAAATAGTTAACATAAGGAGAAGAGAAAAGGGCTAAGTGGCAGCCTATCAGTGTTCACTAGGATGACTCTTCAAACAGTTTGGAGAACTGAGGGGGTGCAGAGCACCTGCTTCCAGCAGTAAGCATTGCAGGGGATGTCTGCACTGGTAAAAGAAAATTAGGTGCAGCAACAGAAAGAAAAGTGGTGCTTTTGTTCAAGGATAGGGTCTGATGCAGATGAGAACAAAACTGTATTGAGATCTGAAAACAGCACTTGTTCTGGAAAGCCTCACTCTGACCAATTTTCTTTGGTTTCACAAAACTCTTTTGTTTAGGAGTCATACCCGGTAAAAGGGATGTATTGAATAAATCGGCATTTTTAAGTGACTCCCCACAACGTATACTTACTAGCAAAGAAAAACACTGGTCTTAAAAAAATCAGTGTGATCCAGTAATCTCTTAAGACCTTGACAGCTGCCTGACTTTCTGGGCAAATAATTGGAAAAATATGGGGAGGCATAGAGGAAACTCTCTATGTTATAGAGAGAGGACAGTTTACAGGGAAAGGACTAATTTTAATGTAGATCCTAGCACACCAAATGGAGAGTGTTTTCCATCCTGTTTTAAAAGTTCGAGTGGCATGTAGCTTTGGAAAGGAAGAAAGAAGTCTGTGTTCTCCAGCTCTGCTGTGCACTTGCTCAGCAATCATGAAATCATGTACTAGACCAGAGGCAAAGAGACAGCCGTGGGATGACACATCACCTAGCTTGGAAAATTCTGATTCCAGACAGGATCTAAGGACCATTCCGCAGGATTGGGGAAGTGCTCCAGCATGATTCCATTGCAAATAGCAGTTGCAGAGTTCTTGAATGAATGAAAGAAGAAAGGTGATACTACATCTGTATAAACTATTAGCTAGATAGCTATTATAATATAGTGCTGCTTTTAAAAGGATGTTGGAAAGCCTGAAAGATTCAACAGTGGCAAGGATGATTCATGGTATGGAAAAACCTGACTTGTAAAGAGCAGTAGCAGTTCATTCCATTAGGTTTAACAAATGTAAGGCTAAAGGTGACCTAGACTTTGGCTATAATTACCAATACAAGGACAGTTTTCCTAGTGTTTCAGCACATTCTAGTTTAGTTGTCATCATACAAAAGCACTGCATTGCAAGACTGATCTCTTTGCTCAAGAGGTGCAGAGTATCCTGACCAGACTTAGTGTTGTGGGAAAGGCTGGTCTTGAGTGTATTTTTCAGAAAATTTGTTGACACTCTGGGTAATAGGAACAATTGTATAATGCTGAGTTTGGAAACTTCACAGCTGTTTTTTTAAGAAATCCAGCACTAATATTCCTCCAGGTATATGTGCTAAAAAATGAGAAAGACATCTGCAATTGCATTCAGCATCAGTTCTGAGGGTGCCAAATTTGGTGAGTAGCCCTTTCCAGGAGAGAGCTGTTGTCATGCTGTGTGATGTGAATACACAGTAGACTACAGGCACTTTTACTGACTTTGAAGAAGCAGTCTGAAAGGTGAATTTTCTAGTTCTAGAGCTATTTTTAATCTTATAAATCTCAGGATAAGCTTGCTTCCCCAGAGCTGCTGGTAGCAGGAAATAGCATTATGTGTTCTACTGCCTGAGCAGTAATCAATGTCCTGTGTATAGTACATACTAGTCAAAACAGAAAGAATAGTTGGAGATTTTTTCCTCCTTAAGGAATTATATATTCTACAGAACCCTCCAACAGCAATTACCTTAGTCTTAAACTGTTAGGAAACAGAAAATCTCAACATTCAATAATCTGTCTGTTTAATATATGAGACAAGAGTTCAGTAGAACAGTTCATTGTGATATGAAAACATATCCTCAGTACTTGTGAGTACAGGATACGATTCCTCACTCTGTCAAGTTTAGCATTACAGGAGATGCTTTCCTACAATGATCCCTACAATGATGTGTTATTCAGGGTATTTGGGCATTATTCTCTATAAACCTTAAAACCCACCACAAAATGTGTACACTTACCCTCCTGCTCACCTAGTGGCTGCCCCAGAAAAATATCAGAAAGCCTACTTTTATTTTTTTTAAACCATGAACTGCAAAATGAGCTGCAACAGAGGTCCAGGCATGACTATAAATGTCACGCTTCAGAGCATGGAAAAGCATTCCTAGCAGAGGCCATGTGGAATTTTCCTGCAGAAAATGGAGCAGGAAATGGAGAGCAAGGATCTTCTCACTGCTGCTGTTGACCAAACATATGCTGTCCATATGTTGGATGCATCAGCTAGCTGGGGTCGAGGAAAAGCTGTGATAGCTTGCTTTTTCTGCTATCCAGAATGAGCACAGTATCGTGGGTGCTAAATTAAAGAAGAAGAAACACAAAGTGACAGGCAGTCTTGCAGGGGTGAATCCATTTCGGAAGTGATGGTGGTAATTCAAGAAATCTTTAGTGATGGCTTCAGGCTTCACTTCCCAGACCTTTATTCTTCCAAGCAAAGTTTATTCTTTCACATGATGGACTCTGTTAACCATACACACACACAAAGTTCTTGTATAACTAACCTGAACCTTTGACTTTAAATGCTCTGCCAAGTCCTTTACAAGACCCTTTCTCTTGAGGGAGCAGATACATTATACTCAGTAATGGAGCAAAACAACAACAATGTAGAAGATTTCTCCTTGAATGTCTTTTCTGTCACTCCTTGTCAGCCAAACAGATCTGATGCCCTGGTGTCAGATGGGGATAAAGCTGGCACCACTCTGCTCTTTTCAGGTGTGTTTTTGGGTCTGGTGGGGATTACGTTCACCGTGATGGGATGGATCAAATACGATGGCATTACTCACCTGGAGTGGACTCAGTTACTAGGGCCTATTCTGCTGTCTGTCGGGGTGACTTTTATTCTGATTGCTGTTTGTAAATTTAACATGCTTACGTGCAAGCCCTGTAAAGAAAGAGAGGAGAATACGTCGGAACTCGACCAGACTGCGAGCGGCCAGTCCTTTGTGTTCACCGGCATTAACCAGCCGATAACCTTCCACGGTGCCACGGTGGTTCAGTACATCCCTCCTCCCTACCCATCCCAGGAAGGCGCTTCTGCCAGCCCCGGATACCTTCACCCAGTGCTCAGCTGCTGTGGTGCTGCTCCCCCCAGCACCCCTCCGGTTCTCACCCCGGGCTCTCCTCACTTCTGCCCTGCCTACGCCCTGGATAACCTGGCTTTTACTGGGGATGAGAACTATGCTGCTTTTCCTGCAGAGAATACCAGGAATCAAAGGTACATCTCCTGAAGTGCTTTGGTGTGTTTGGACAAAAGCTTCTGAATATTTAAAGTACTATGTGTGGTTTTATTGGAAACTACAGCTAGTCCAGGCTATTACCTTTCTCAGGCTTTTTTTTTTTTTTTTTTTTTTTTTGTCTTTGTTAGGAATTCTTCTTGAGTGAGGAAACATGTTTTTCCTGGAAAGTGTTTTTATATGATTTAAATACACTTACAAATGCCTTTCAATTTTTAGTCAACTAAATCTCTTGTTTCTTTTTAAGATATATGTTCTTCTGTTTGTGGAGGTTTTCTAATGTTTATCTTACCTCCTTTAGGTTATTATGTGTACAGCCAGAGGCTTCCATTCAAACACAATCACAACACATAAGTCAGCACAAAAGCAGCATTTCTACAAAAATGCAAGAAAGCATCTGGCACCAGATGCTCTCCCTCCTGTAACAACCTTCCAGCCCTTCCTCTTCTCCTAGTTTTGGGGCATAAACAGTGTTGCTCAAGTGGCACAGCAGTATGGAGCTGATCAAATTGTACAGAAAAAATATTATATAGTTCTTTCCTCTAAGGAAAAATATTCTAATATAGGAATTACTCATAATTTTATCCTTTCTACAACATGAGTCACTGTTAGTCCATTTATCTAAGTCTTTTTGAAAAACTGCTGACTGGTTCATTGTCCTCAGCAACATGGGTGATGGGCAAAGGCAGGGTGAAGACAAAGGTCACTTCCTGACACTTTTAAACTCCATGAAAAAAACACAGCAAACAGCTGAATTCCAGTACAACTTCATCTCATAGCATTTTCTCAAGAAGCCAGAGAATACTTTTCCCAGATAAGGCTGGCAGGATGAAATTGAAATTACTTGCATGCTCTGTGTTTGGTAAATTCTTTTTGCATCTGCTCCTCTTCCTCTTTTCAGGTCAGAAGACAGTTCTGATGATCCAGAAAGACTGCTGGAAGACTATGTCCATAATAACTTGTCACCTCCACGTTACGAGGAAATATACCCTCTGTCTTCATAAAATCATCATGGACAAGAGACAACAATCCTAAGAGATCCTGGCAAGAATCCCAAAAAATCTTTTCTTTAAACACTTTTGTGATAAGACAGTGTGAGCAAGATCTTGGTGTTTACACACAATTCAGTATCACTGAAAATATTTAACTGATCCCTTCCTTTTTCTCTCTCAAAATTCATTAGCCCTTTGCAGTGCAGCTTAATAGCAGAGCTATTAATTATTTAATAGCAGAACTATTAATAGCAAAGCTATTAAACTCAAGGCTGTAAATCCATATTAGGATTCCCCCACAAGAAGCTTTATTTTCAGACTTGCTGAAACCAGTGTGAACTGTGAATGCACAAGGTATTTGCAGAAGATCATGATTGCTCCTGGACATTCAGCATCTTTAGAAAACTTGATTCTTTCTTGATATATTTTCATTCTTGTTTGCTTGGGAGACTTCAAAAGTGCTCAAGTGTGTGATCCATGAAAGTGCATACTGTGTCTGAATTTTGTCTGATTCTTTAGACTGGCTTAATAAGTCCAGTCTAAAGATGAAACTTCCTCAGCCTGCTTTCCTGCACAACCCAGTCCTGTAGGCATTTTTTTTGAGCATCCTGCTTGAACCAGAGCATCTGAGAGCAGAGAAAACATAGTGGCTTCAGCCCACTTTTACATAGATCTCTAAGACATCCTGCACACATCAAATTCAGTTCCCTTCCCTGCCTGATGGGAGGCAAAGCACAGTCTCCCACCAGAAGTCCTAATGACTTTAGGTCACTGTCACTAAAGCAAATGGCATCTTTCTGAAGCCTCGACAGGGGTGTGTGATCCTACCACTCCTCAGGACTTCCTCTGTGGGAGAGCTGTGGTAGAGCACCTCTGAGGTCCCTTCTTATTTTAATGTGGGTCTTAGGCACACAACCCATGCTGCAGGTTGTTACCAGGGTATCTAGACAACTGTGGGCTGTAGTGAACTTTCTTGCTGAAGTTCAGCTTGGTTCCATGCATTGAATCTACAACAATTTGAGATTAACTCATTTGATTAGAGAATGGGGTTGCTGAAGACCGAGACTTCACTTAAGATTTGAACTTGATGATCCTCGTGGGTCCTTTCCAATTAATAATATTCTGTGGTTCTGTGAAATATATTTACAGCTGTATTTAACAGAAGATGAAGTGTATTAGCTTTGAAATATTGCAATCCAAAAAATGACGATCCAAAAAAGCTTTGCTGGAGAGCTTTTTAAACCCCAGAGCAATGACGATGGTATGAGTCCCTACATTTTTATTTTGTTTTTTCACATATATTTCAGGTTCTGCTTTTTAATGTGTGGCAGAGCTGGACAAGCCAGTATTTCCCTATGATGATCCCATTAGGTTCACTTATCTCCCTCAGAGAGGACTCAAACCAAAAGCTGATCTGAGCTCTCCCCTGCTGGAGTGGACACCACACAAAATGCCCCAGAGGGCAAGTGGTGCACTGCTGGTGTGCCTGAGGGTCGATCTTCTGGCCTGGCACAGCACAGCTGAAAGCAAGTGTCTATTATGGAATGCATCAACTTTCTCTTCTTGTCAATGCAGCTGTCTCGGCCCTTGCCAGATTTCATCCCTCTGTGATTGATCTCATTCCTGGGGACCGGAGAAGCTTGGCATTTGGGCACAGACAGCTGCACACCAGCCTGATGTTCCTGGCAGCTGGAAGTCTCGGAGTGTTCATGCAGCTCCTCGAGCAAGCAGGAGACACAGCTCTGGATGGAGATACATGTTCAGATCATTGTCCAGCTGCGCAGACCTGCAGGTGCACACCTCCATGTATTGTATATTAGAGGTTGCCAAGAAATAAAACATTTTGGGGGGCACAAAAGAACCACTGTGCTCCACAGTGATGGACAAGGCACTGACAGGGGTGGTATTTGAGACACAACATTTAAATAGACTCAAAGCTGAATTAGCAACTGCAGCAGCAGCTACTGAACAGTGACTGCAAACTTTGTGTGAGGTTTTTCTCGTTAGAGAAATATGGGACACACCGCTTTTCAGCAGTGATGGCCTGGTGTTAGCAGGTAGTTGGAGAAGGGGAGGCACGTGTAGTTGGAGAAGGGAGGCATGCTGTATTCAGCATGATCTCTATGGGATTGAGTGAGAGAACAGAGGAGCTAAAAATAAATGCAAGTTTCTCTTATGGAAGTGTCTTGCACCTTTTCTGGAATTTACACAGAGGTGAACTCATCCTTCCTCAACAGCAGGAAACTGGATGGTCCCAAATCCCCAGTTAGTTCCACATGGACAGAGCCCTGCACTTAGCACGTCGTTCTGCTGACTGCAGCAAGCACTGCAGTAGCACAGAGGTCAGGCTTGATGGATCCAATTGCAGGACTAGGGTCAAAATTTCTACCCAGTCACCCCCCACACAAGAAGAAAATTCCTTCAGTCAGACACCATGGATTTTTCCTGCTGCTCTTCCCTCCTCCCTCCCCTCTCCCAGCATAAGTTTCATGAGGTAATAATATCTTTATTTTTATTACATCAAATCCTACCATCAGAATAAATAGAAGAAAACCCAGAAGGTTGCACTGTGAACTCCATATTGATTTTTAAGTTTACTTGCACTGACACTAAATTAATTGGGAAGAATTGAAAGAGGCCCGGGTTTCTCTTTAAAGAGAAGATTGAATATTAGGTTTAAATAGCTACATATTGAAATTATCTTGTCCCATCAGATGAATTCTGGCTAAATTCTGTGGGGTTCTTTTCATGCTGAACAGATATTTGAGAAACACCACGGTGATGACATTTCCTTGCTGTACAGAGTGCTGATCTTCAGTTTTAAGAACAGAGACAAGTTATATAAAGGCTTTTTCTTCCTACCTTCTACTTTCATCCTTTACTTCTATTTTAACAGACATTTTAACTTCAGGGTTTGGGGGCTTGCTGGGGGTGTGGGTTCTTTGGATTTGTTTGTTTGTTTGTTTGTTTGTTTGTTTTTACTGTGGTATAACCATCACATGAATTCACTTCTTAGCATTAAAAATTCTTTCTGCCCTATGATGAGTGAAAGAACAAATCTTTTTGGCCAAGCCTTCAACCAAGCTGAATTGTCACAGCCCTTCTAGATTATACTGATGTAACTTCACAAAGCACCTGAAAGACTGTATTTGAGATTTTGGTCAATCCATTTTCGATTTAAGATAACACTATCTTTGCTTTAAGCAAAATTTCATTCTCCCTCATTGCCTTCAGTGTTATTGCAGCCCTGCAGAGTATTGAGTTTTTAATAGTTTAAGGTGTCTTGCATCTTAGTCATAGTAACAGAATGTTGTATGTATTTCCAGCTATGTAACCCTGCAGGAGTTCTTGGGGTTTTCCCAATATAACTTTATTTATAAGATTTTGATCATAAACTGGTTAACATACAAAATCAGTAGAGACATGTCAGTTGGTATGAAACTGACCATGATCTATGCTCTTCAGTAAGAACTCTGCACAGAACTTCTCTAAGATCAAGGAGCTTTTACCAGACACTGGATGCCAAATGGTGAGGCATGCGACTTTTTTCTCAGATTAAAACCAAACTCTGCTTTTCGGCACCGGCGCTGCCGTACCTGCGAGTCAGTTCGGGGCGCAGAGGGCACGGATCGTGTTGCTGAGCTTTATCAGCGCTTGCCCACAGCAGCAGCCGGGTTCCACCAGCTGCTGCCGCTCCTGGCATCGCTGCTCCCGCACGGGTGATGCTCCCCGGCGCAGACCACGCACGGGCGGGGGCGCTGAAATCCTTCCCACAGCTATTTTTAAACCGAATCGGGATTTAGGAAATCTGGGTCTCGGGGAAAAAAAATAAACCCGTAAGTAGGGCTCGTTCCTCTCCAGAGAGCCCTAGTGACGCACACGGGCGCCCTCAGCGCGGCGGCCCCTCCCGCGGGGAGGATGCTGCAGCCTGCATCCCGAGCGGCATCCCGAGCCCCGCTCCCC
>JAHLSL010013598.1:1745237-1760543 GCA_025920805.1 Petroica traversi | reverse complement strand
GTGTTCCCCCGCTGACTCGACGGGTGTCAGAAGTGCAGAGCCGGCAGCCTGTAAGCGTCCCCTCGTTGTGAGATACTCGGCGTTTCAGCCCGGGGAGTCGAAGCTTTTGTCCTTTCCTACGGATACTAAAGATGCTGTTGGAAAGTTGGTTGTGCTGTCTCACAACCGAGACCTGGCTTATTCAAGAAAATAAATACTGGTGGTGAAAGACCCAGTGGAATTGGCGAAGAGCAGGGTACCCATCCCCGCTCTCAGGGCAGGAGGGGTGACATCTGGAAGGACTGCGGCTTGGGGGTAGGCGCTGCACAGTGCTCTCACATGCACCCCCGTCTCCTCCTCCTCACCGCTGTGACCTAATGGGACAGGCTTCTGTCTGCATGAAGGAGCAGGGGGGAGTCCAAGGGTCATTTGCAAAGAACTAGGGCATGCTGCTTGTACACAGCACCTACGATAATATGTGCCTGCTGCAAGTATCATTATTGGCTCCACTTTAGCTGTCAGGGCGAATAGACATCAACAGGACGTGCTGAACGTCGCTGTTGCTGCCGCTTCCCCAGTGTGAATCAGTGTGTCTGTCAGAGAAGCACACAGCAGAGCCAGGTGGGATCTCATGGGCTGTGCCTGCATTAGCTGAGCAGCGCTGCTCAGCGGGGGAGGATCTGAAAGGGAAACAGCAGGTGCAGAGAACCCGGTGACCACATGCACTGCATGCTGGAGAGGTTTATATCAGACTTATTCCCGTGGACTTGATGATGATTAGCAGTTGAAATATACATTCTTCTCCTATGGTGTATTTTCTGGTACAGCTTCATCCAGTAGAAATTATTCATCTCACACCTGTGATGTGATGTGATGATGTGATGAAAAGCTTCACAGAGCAGGTGAGGAATGTAGAAAGTCTCTTCAAAAGCACCTGATTTAGAGACACTTGTTGCCCTGCAGACATGGGATGACTTGCAGCAGCACGAGTTGCATGTGGTAGAGCAGAGAGGCTTCTCTCAGCTTCCTGGCAGCAGTGGGCTGGTGGGAGAGCCTTTCCCAGCACTGACAGAGGTTACTTTGAGTGATCTCATAGGATAATGTTGACACCTTCAAAGGTACATGTGTTCTAATTTTGAAATGTAGCAGGCTGGTGCCTTCCTGAACAATAATTGCAATGTGATGGAGACATTTTCCCTTGTAGAACAGGAAAAATTACTCCCTAGCTCTTGTGGTCTTGTACCTCATTCCTTATCTGGTAACAGCACAGGGTCAAGGGTAAATCAGTAATGGCATGGTTGTTTGTATCTGTATCGTGTGTGGCATCTCTAATGAGCAATTGATTATATCTACACACGCTATATAGCAAACACCATGGGACATGCTTTAGCAGAGTAGCTGCTGTACTACTTTTATAAAGTCCTAGGATGCGATTATTGCTCTCCTCTTTGGGTTATATTGTGTCAGATTTTATTTTGCTTATTTGTTTATTTTTGCAGATGAATCATCACTGTCTTTGCAAGATGCTGTGCCTGCTTCTTAAGGAACAGGGCATGCTGTTTAACAGCCCTGGGTAGATGACCCGATAATTTCATGTTTTGCATAGCTGCAGCGTCCTCTTTACTTACAGTTCAGCGAGTCTGCTCAAGAGCTGAGCTCTAAGGTAAAGCTTCATGTTCTGTCATCTGAATACATACCTAAAGAAATACGGAACAATAATACAATCCAAGGACATGACTTCCAAAACAAACTGACAAACAAGCAATCAAACCCAAACCAAAGATGTGTGCATTTTAAACTTCTATCCATGGTGTAAACTCCTTATCTGGTGGTATCTTCCATGTTAGTGGGCACTGCATGGTGTACCCTTCTTGTTTTTCTGCTGCTCTGCAACCCAAACCCAGTCAGAAACAGGCAACACCAGCATTCAGGGCAGTATTGACTTGTCACATTGCCTTTTGTCCCCAGGCACCTGTCACACGTCCCTGTGGTCAGCTGACAGAGGCCTGGCAAAAGCTGGCAGTTTGAGAAGGCTGTGATTTGCACCTCTTTGCTATTTTTCTTTGCCACCATTTGTTTTTCCCCATTTAACATTCCACCTTCTGAATTTATGTAGACCAGGACTGAAGTTACCATAGCATATGCATCATGAAAACTGTTTCATTATATTTTTCAAAAAACACATGCATTAGATAACCATTTGGCCTCACTCTGCTTATACCCTCTTAAGGTAGGGAAGAAAATAAACTAATACTTCAGCAAAAATTAACCTCTTCTGAACTCTAGAGATGCTGTAGGATTTCTTCTTTTTTTGCCATAAAACAGCAGTTCCCTGCAAAATCTTTCATGAAAATATACAAAAAGAGACAAATTATTGTAAATATACATGTATAATCCATCAATACATGATCTTATTTTGATAAAATATTAAGAGAAAATAAATATTATTTTTCCTGTATTAGTTCAAATACGGCATCATTATTATTATTATCACCATCATCGTTATTATTATTGTTATTATGATTAGTAGTAGTAGTAGTGTTATTGTTGTTGTAGTATTTCACTTCCTCAGCTTTTGCTCTCAAATCAGAAGTACTTGAGTGTTTTGCAATGTACCAACACTGCATTATTGAAGAGCTTTTTGTGTTGTTTTGGTCTTTTGCAGACTGACAGGTGCTTTGTCCTCCTGTCCTCCAAGCTGAGTGGAGAGGGACTGATCAGGACACCTCTAACCAGCAATGTGCTGCCACAGGAGCAGACACAGACACACATGAAGCCAGCACACACATGCAAAGAGTCGAATGACTTGTTTAAAATCAGCCTCTGTCGGGCTGTGTCAATGGGAACTGGACTAATGTGCCAGTTGATGAGAGACTGCAGCCCTGGGAGCATCAAAGTGGAAAAGATTTGCACGACTCCTGCTGTGGTAGGCAACGGCACAAGCCCTTTCATAAATTGTTCAAGCTCCATGTTAGAATTAGTCAGGGTTTGGCCTTGCTAAAACCTGGTAGGAAAAAGTCAAGAAGAGAAAGAAAGGCTCCACATGGCAGAAAAGAGAAAACCAGGTAATGGTTAGGGGCAAAAAAATAAACTCCTTTTACGTATTAGGATACCTGTTTTAATGCCTTTGCCTTCTCAGTCCATGCTCTGTTTGTTGCTCTTGACAGTTAATCAAAATCAAGCAACAAATGTGTTAATCTTTTATGTTTACTTAGCCATACAGACCAAGAGGTGGTGACCCACAGGGTAGCATTACTGAGATTATTTTTTTTTACATTACATGTTCAAGTATTTTATGTTACCTTTCTGTTATTTTCACAAAAAAACAGCCTCTCCTCCATCTGTTTAGGGGAAAAAAAATCCAAATGAGCTGCAAAACTATATCCCTGCTTCCAAACAAGTAGTGAAACCTTTATGTGAATAAACACGCCGTCGTAGTCAAAGCCGTGTTTGTGATCTAACTGGATAATAATTCACTTGTAATATCATCAGCTCATAATGAACATCAGCATAAGTATTGTTGGTGCAGGTGTAACTTAATGAAGTCAGGCTCATTTTATCTGGCACTTAGTTGCTTGTGCTGGTGTTGGGAGCATTCAGTCCCCCAATTTTTCATAACAAGCAACACCATTAAACTGTCACAGAGCAACATAAATCAGAGATTTTCCTTAGCCCCCATAAAACAACTAATAAATATGTTATGGTTGGCAGATTCACCGTATGCTTTTATACATCCAGCAAACAGAACTGACCATAACCTTTTCCTTCTGGCTACTATTTTTGCCTTTGTTTCAATAGTGTTTGAAAATTTATGTGAAAAAATAAGATAAGTAGGTTAGTCTGAAGAACTCACTGTCAAAGGCATAGAGGTGATAGCAGGTTCCTCAACATAACACAGGATCTCTGCTTGCATTCTTCTCTGCTGCACTAGACACATATTTTAGTCAAGTTAAATACACAATCAATGAGGTCAGAAGAAAGTGTGTGATTGCAGAGTCATGTCACGAGCCCATTTAGAACATCTTGGGTTATATGATTGCATGTAATTGATAACCACATGCGGACATGCCTGAAGTGCTCACATCTTGATTTAACCTATTGACACAAGTCTGTATTAAGTCACTAAAGACTGAAAAGCAAAGGTGGAAATACCAGGAAAAAGTGTCCATTGGTATTTTTCAGAAGGTGTTGCTATTGTTCATTGTGCATTATCGGAGGATAAATTATTTTAGTTGTTTGTTTAATTGGTATCACAATACGATTTATAATAAAAATATATTAAATTTTTTTCATAACTTGTAACTTGCACTTGAATTTTCCATCTTTCACTTACTTAAGAACTACCTAATCCTAATCTGACACCCTTTAACAGCAGAATATTATGTTACCCTGTTCTCTTTCCTCTCAAAATCGTGAGAGTAAACTTTGCTTGACCTGCCACAGAAAACTGAGAGAAATCCATCTGTTTCAAAAGTGAGAAATTACACACTGCTTTTCATGCTTCAGACATTAATATGTTTTTTCAGCCCTCTGTAGAAACTTCTGATTATATATTCATATATATATATATATATATATATATATATATATATATATATATAATTATCAGCAACATTGGAATAAATTTAGCCATGGTTTCATAGGTGCTATAGGTTCCATAATTTAATTCCAATTAAAATAATGTTACTTGCTCGCAGCTAGCACCAGGCTGACCCTATACATATGAAAAATACTTACCTTTGTATCAGTTATTTGTTGTCATTTGCCAGCCAGCTATAGGACCTGAAGAATATGATGAATGCTTCAAGCCAGCTTTAATCAAATAGCTGCCAGAAAATGCCCAAAACAGAAATCTTCACTGCATTTATAAACACTTTTAAATTAACATATGAATAAACTGCATATTTGAATTTTCACCAACAAAACTGTTTCCCCCAGGAAATCACAGTTAAAAGCTGAAGTGAATGTTCCTTTAGAAAGTGCTCTTTGTTTATAGAAATAGTTTTAGCAGTTAATGGTTGGCAAGGCTTCAAACTTAGAATTACATTACATTGGTAATTTTAACTTTGTCATCTTAAATAGATCCAGTTTGGATGTATGAATACAAGCAATGTGGGACAGCCCTCAAAGAACTGCCTTTAAGCAGGCTTTATTCTATCCCATGAAGCTTTGTAATTCCTTCTGTTATTATTAATAGCTGTTAAGTGCTGACAGCATGCTTGGCACTGAATGAAACGCAGGAGCAGACATGGTTCTTGTTAAGGGTGGCCCTCGGGAGGTCATTTACTGTGTGTAACAACAACAACAACTTTATTGGAGTAGTAACCCACCAACACAGCTGCAGCCTGGGCATCAGGAGGTGTCGCTGTTTAGACAAAATAGTGTTGTGTGCAAACATGCAGATATGACTCCTTTTGCACGTTAATTTTTTCACAGCTGACAAGGCTATCAGCTGAGCAGGTAAGACTTTCAGAGGCAGCCGAAGAAAAGCTATGGCCCAGAATGCCATTTTGCAGAGTTTCCTGCCGGCAGCCAGGGGGTGTGCAAACTGTAGGGACAGGCCAAGCACTTAGAGGCATGACAGGTTCTGGATGCACTGGGATGGAAGGACAATCCTCTGCTGCTAGAGGATTCAGAAACAGAATTAAAGGAAATGTCAGAAAAGGACAGGCAAGAATTTCCAGCAGAGGGACCTTAAGGTGCCTTATGTAGATGGCTTTCTTTAGGGCCAGGAACTGTTGAAAAACAGTGTTGAAGGAAGGCAGCTGCAGACCCTGACTCCTAAACAGAGGGCTCCTGAATCTCTGAATCCTCCTAGAGGGAGCTGAAGCACTGGAGCAGAAAACAATTACTGCTCTTCTGCTGCAGGTAAATCTGGCTTGCCCAGCAGACACCACCTGTCTACAGTCAGAGAGGCAATGCCGGAGTCCTGACCCTCCAGTCCTATCAGATGCCACTGGCCTGTTTTAGATAAGCAAAGATAGCTCTACTGCACCATCACCTGAGGAGTATAGAAGAGAAGAAGGAGAGGCAGTGGCACCAAACCTCACAAGTTCGTTCTCAAAGATGTGAGTGAGCCAGGAGCTTTGTAAGCCACCTGCTCAGGTGCCTGTGCAGAGCCCAGGGAAAAGGAAAAGGTGACTCACTCCTCCCCAAAGGTGACTGACTCCCCAGTAATGTCGTTACTGAGTCTCCCCACTCAATGAATAGTGCTCACAACCGCCAGTGTGTCTGACTTGACACAAAATGCCAAAAAGACAGGGTTGTTCATCCTCTTCTGTCCTCTCCTTTGGATCTACACTACTACTTTGTACAGGTGTCCTGGCAATACTCCTGATGTTGCAGCTCCTGTTTGTGTCTTCTTCACCAGGACTCCGCTCTGCTACTCCAGGCATGGCCACAAACAGCCTTACATTCTGACCTCTTAGCAAGAGGAATAAAGCTTGACATAAATAGATGCTGCACCACGCTGAAGGTAAGTTTCTGCTGAGTGTACAGATGCTGGTCAGTGACATTGGCAGGAGAAAGTAGTGCCAAACAGGTCAAAGAGTTCTTTTGAAATTATTTATCTTAACTTAATTTTAATTGCTTGGCTGCCTTGTTTCCTGCTGCACAAAACCTTCCTGCCCCCTTCAGCATCACCTACTCTCGAACAAATACTAACAAGCTTCCTCCCCTCTTTACTGTCTGCCTCCTAATTTTAGATACATCTGCTTTCTGAGAACCTCTGCTAAAAGTAGCAAAACTCTCAGAAAATATTCAATAACACTCTAAGAATACATAGTTTTAAGGTCTTATAGCTGGGTTCTCCAAAAAATATTAATTTAAAAGTCATCAGTCACTTGTGGCCATTTGAGCTATATCATATATTAATTAAATGGATATTTTTAACTTCATAAGGAACAACCTTGCTTTCCATACTCTCATATGCAGTTCTCACTGTTGTTGAAATCTGCTTTTCTGTGAACTCAATGATTTTGCTGTGTTAACTCTTTAGTTTGCAAAGGCTGTTCCCTGCCCAGGGTTTAGAGGAGTTACACCTACTGACCATGATGTACTTTTAAGAAGAGCATTGGAGGGGTTGGCACAGGGGGAATGTCTGCAGGAGCTGCATGGTGACTGTACAGAATGAGCTGGTTTCCATATCACTCCTCTGCTGGGAATGTGCTCTAAAACCTCACACAGGCAAGGTTGTGACAGGGTGATTTGCAGACAGGCACAGGTGGGGTAGACATTTTCCAATGCATCAGGGGGATCTGAGATCAGAATTATCCTGTCCAAATTGCTGGGCTTTATGACTGCATTACAAGAGGGAGAATTCCAGCAAGGCTAGAGATAGTTGCCTCAGGTACTGGAAATCATGTAGAGGGAGCAGCATGGAGGGCTGAACAAACTCTTTGAAAAGCTAATTAAACATTCAAACAGTTCACCCATGATGCTACAGTTGGACCATTAAGAGTGTCACAGAGCTTTTTGGCTGTGCTGCATCATATTGCAGGGGCTATTAAACAGATCTCTCTCTGCCTTTTCGCACCAATGTGATGAAAATGTAATCTTAGTCTAAGAAACAAGATACAAAGTGCTGGTCAATCCAAAAATGTCTTATTTTCCAGAAGGTTATGATTGCGACCACAGAAATAATGTATCTGTTACAAGATACCTGTGAATAGGAAGCACTTCACAGAAGGGACTGTTCTCTGCATTAAAATCAGTATTTACATATCCCTGCTTTCTCCTTTACTGACAAATAAAAATCTAAAATGAAAAACTTGTGGATGCAGAAGGTGTCTTCCTTCCCCTCTCTGTTTATTACTGTTTACTATGTGTCACATACTACTGTTATTAAGATCAAGGCCATTCCCCATCTCCCTCCTCAACCACACATCCACTTGACATGTCATCTCTCACTGCTCCATGTTTCCTTCTGAACTTCAGCACAGAGCATGCTTGGTTCAATATGTTTTTAAACATTAACTCCTCCACTGTCACACAGAAAGGAACAACTTTGTGTATCTACCACAATAGTAGTCTCTTTATTTTCCTGTTGTGTTAGTAAATCAACCAGCATTTCACTTTTCAAATGCCATTGCAGATAAGATAGTCATAAAGACATTTTCAAGCAGGCTTTGAGAAGAATTAAACATAGAGTTGCAAAGCACCCTAATTAAGGCATAAAATAGGCCTGGCAATCTTCATAGTATTTAATATGTCATCTTCTTCCTATCTCTTAAACCCAATAATCTGCAAACCACCACTATATTGGAGCATTATATCTGCTATAAGTTATGTCAACTTGGATCACACACCCCCCTTCTTAAACAATGTTTGGCAGCCAACTGAGTGTGGAAACTAGACTGTTTTACATTAGCCAGAAGAACATTTAAATCATTCTTACTTAATGATTTACTGTGGATTACAAATTCTTATGCGGCATTTTAAGTTAATGATTAGGCAAAGTAATATATCACTAAAATGATTGGGTGCATATGTATTCAGCTTCCATGATTCTAAATTTCTCTTTGGTTTGGCAGACTTCTTTGCACTTATTTTCCCCAGTTGAAGGGGGGGGTGGGGGGGGAAGGAGAAAAGAGGAGAAGACTCTAACATTTCTGCCTGTCTTCTTAAACTATTGATTAAGTCAAGAGGATTTTTTTGTCCCCACAGAAGGGTCAGGCCATGAGGAAACACTGTTAAGTTGATTAGTGCTCTTCAGACAGATATTGGCAGGTGTCAGTATTGCACAGCATTTCCTTGCCCTACTGTGTCCCAGTGAGAGATGGAAAAACTGGACAGAGAAAGAATCAAGACTTTATATCAAATGAAAAATTGAGTGAACTGCCTGTAAAGACAAGATGTTATGGCAGAATATGTAAACTGTCTCACAGGAAAAACAGAACAGGACAAAACAAAGCAAACAAAACCACCACCAACAAAACAAACAAACAAACAAACAAAACAAACAAACAAAGAAAACCGTACTCATTCCTCATGCACAGGTATTTCTGTGGAGTTCTAAAAATTGTAGGGGTCCTATGACAATGGAAAAAAAAAGGGATTTCCTGACTCTGTCTAGCAAGTGGACTTTGAAACCCAAGGGAAAGAAAGGTAGAACACACTAATAAAACATGGGCTGTTACACCAGCTGCTCATGGTGTATTCCAGGTGACTGGAATTTTAAAAAAGATACAGTGACATACAGTAAATTATTTGTTTAATTTATTGCTGGGGGCCAGGATCCTGAAAGTGCTCAAGGATAACAAACAACTTTGCATTTACAACATACATGAAATAAGGAAGATAATTCTCTCTGCTGCAGAGGTAATAAAAATAAAGGAAGCCATTCACCAGTGCAAAGTTACTTGTGTGTAACTGTGTGGAAATCAGGACTTGTGGCCCTCACCCTCTGCATGCAAACAGCTGCCCACTGGTTTCACTGGGCTGTGTGTGGTTGCAATGATTCATTCACATGAACCTTCTTTTTGGCATAGCAAAAACAGGCCAAATACCCATTGCATACTCATTTTGCATCAATCATATCTTTCATCTGGAGTTTCAGATTGCTGACAAATAACAGACAGGATTACTGCAATATTTATTTAATTTATTAATGCCTTTAGGTCTTTAAAGCATATAGGGAATAAAAAGAGGGTAAGTGCCGATATGAAGGAGTGATCTGATATTCATTATTGTCTTCTGCTTGAATTTCCATAGCCACTCCTCAGGTTTCCAACACATTCTGTAACAGATCAGACTCCATACACTTCTCAGGGAAGTCTACCATAGGGCATCCCACAAGGGCAATTTCTGTCATCATGATTCTTCACTAGAAGTTTTTAAAGAAATGCACCTCTCTCTCCTCGCACCAAACGCAAAGATGTTAGTTCTTCTTCCTCAGCCAATGCCAACACTCAAGGGGTGACATGACAAGAGAAGCTGGGACAGTTTCAGATCATCAGACATGTGTTGGCCCTAGGACAAAACTGAGAACCACTGCCAATCATAAATTGTAGGCACAAAGTTTTTTGGTGGAGGAGTAGATTGAAATTTGTCTTGTTCAGGACAAGTGTCCAGAAAGAGGATTCAAGAGAAATCTAATCCTGAAGTGAACAGTGCAGGGATAACTATAGCAATGTGAGCCTACTTGGGGGAAATAAAAATCACAGATTCTCACCCCATAAAATCATGAGACTGCAACACAACAAGGAGTAAAAACTGACACAAACTAGGGGAACAATAGTCTGTCTGGACTGAAATCCAAAATTCAGCCTAAATTGTCCAGGTTTCCTCTACAGTGCATGTACACCTAATAAGACAAAGAAGAAGAAGAGGGTGCCAGCAATTACAAGATGGGAGCAGAGAAGGGGGTCACAAAGGATGTCAGGGACAGGGGAGCACTTGAAATATATGCAGCCTTTTGCTGTTTAAGCCCCTATACCTGTAGGAAACTGTCTTCACTGCCCAGGCAATATGGCCTAATACCTTCTTTGGATCATACTGTACATACACCGAGTGTGACGTTGCCTCAGGTGAAGAAAATGTTATCATTAGCTGTATAATGAAAAAAAAAATTAAAAAAACCAGATTACAGCATTTTCTCTGGAAGTAGGAAGGATGACTTCATTTCCTCAGCACAGTGAATGGTGGCTCAAACCTGCATCTGCCTTATCCATAAAAACTCTGACATTCTGTATTCTAACTATGTGAAGAGCGTAGGTTAACACAGTGAGCAAGCACTGCTCAACCCTCATAAATAACATCACTTGAGAGGCATAGGAATTCTGGGGCTTTGAGTCCTCTTCTGAGAGATTAAAATCAAAAGCATTAAATTAGAAGTATTAGCAGAACAGGAAGCAGGTACCAGAAGCATAACTGAATTCCTGAAAATAAAGGATCTCTTGCACTGGCAGTGCAGCTCACATTAAGAAGGGCAATGGTTTGGACATTCTCATGACAAATGGGAAACATAGATTTCATTTAAAATATTTCAGTCTCTGAGTCTGAGAAGAACTTTGAACTCAGGTTTCTCACCTCTATCACACTGTTTCTTATATAGTGTACATACATAGTTCATCATTCAGTCCTGTATTTCAAGCTGGCATCTGGCAACATACTTCATCTAGAATAAATCAGCTCTAAAGTCAGATCTTCCTGGTGTCTCCTAGATGAGCTTAGAATTCCCCGCTTCACACAGATCACATAGGAGAGTGCTGGTTAGAGACAAAACTGACAGTAATTTAGATTAATATTTCAGTGTGAAACTGAAGTGTCAGTATGGCATCCATCAGTCCTTGGGGAGGGAAAGGGGAAGGAGAAAGACCGGGAAGTAACCTTGAGCAAAATTATACAATGGTGCCCTTAAAGATGGCAAGTCCTCTTACTCATCCAGAGAAGCCTGATATTGACCAGGCTTCTGAATTTTCAACAAACTTGTGTAAGAGTGATAGTCTTAGCGCTTAGAGCAAAATGATTTATAGTAGGTATGTAAATTTCTAGAGATCTTACGCAGCAGCCTAGGTGGAATTTTGTGGGACCCAGTGGGCATTCAGTTCTTTCTCAGCCCTTTCTAAATACTATTGTATACTAGCCCAAGAGATTGCATAAATTGTCCAATGTTATGCAACAGAACATTGATGGTAAGACAATTCTAAGCATTAGTTTGTGTTGCTTCTTCTTTCAAAAAGGTGAAATCTGGGACATAAGGGTTTTGTATGTACTATTTCTGAGCTAGAAGAAAAGCAATCTTTGCTAAACAGTCTCCTTATAAAGACCCAAGATACAATCATCATGGAATTTTCTTTTTCTTCCACCTAAGACAGCAGGATTGAGCCTTAAAGTATCTTTGTTAAACTAGTTAATAGATTATTGTCCAAAATAAACATATTTCAGTAAGTGCAAGACTGTTTTTTCCTCCCTCTTTCTGTCTTTTGTTCAACTTCAACTCAGCTATTTATGATTCATTTCATGAGCCACTAGGTTTTCTCTGAAGGCACTAAAAAGGGCCAGAGCTATCAAACAGTTTTAGTGACTAGTGCCAACAAGGAACTGTTTTCCTCCATGCTATAAAACAGGCACTGTCAATAGACTACAACCGGCAATAAACTATTAAAAAAGGAATTTATGATGGCTACTTATTATCCTCCTGAAATAATGTTGTTACAAGGCTGCCCTTTCCAGTCCTCCACACAGATCACATGGCAAGTGCCTAACAAAGGGAAAGGCCCAGATCTGCAGGGACTGTCTGCAAAGAGCCCAGGAATTGCCCCATATTATGTGGGCAAACACACCACACCAGTGTTCAAAGCAGCAGAGAAATTGTCCCACAATGGACTTGGGCCGGTTACACTCGAGCATTTGATTTAAGGTGTGGCCTTAATTAATTTATATCTAGAACATGTTGGATTGTTTTAAGAGCTAAATATCAAATTATGAAGGAATGCATATTATTGTTTAGCGAGGAATTGGTAAACCACAAGGATAAAATAAGAAATGGCAAAATCTCAAATGCAATCAGATTTGCCTCTTATTTTAGATTTCTGACAACCTCCCAATTCTAGCTCTTTTCCCTTCCTATAACAGACTGTCTTCTTTGCTGAAGTGTCTGCCTCTGTTAAGTTGACATTTGACTATGACACTTCTCTGTAATTGCTATTAATTGTGGTATACCTATTGCATTAATAGAGCTACTCTGTCTTACTCCAATTAATGAAATGTTGAGTTCAACAAATATTTTAGAAAGAAGGCAATTATATAGTTCCAACTTCAGTGTCATTGGATTGACTCTTCCTGGTTTGGACCTTCATAGAGTGTGCCCCTTGAATCCTCAGTGTGTCAGACTGGAGCCACACAGACTGTGGTCAAGGCTGAAGGCACAGCCCTGGAGGGAGGTCTCCTAACAACAAGCAGCTCTCAGGAATGACAGAGAGGGTCCTAAAGGTGTGTGGAAAGAAGAAGGGTGTGGTTTGAAGAGTTTAAGAGAAAAGAAACATTTTCCTCCAAAGAAGAGAGGGCTAGGTTGGGCTGAGAAACAGAACAAAACCGAGGTGTGGTGAAATGGGATGGAATGGCACTGTTACTGACATTCGGATTTAAAAACCAAACCAATCAATCAAACAAAACAAAACAAAAACAAAAATTCCCCCAACCAACTGCAAGAATACATTTGCAGTCTTAAGATTTCTCATGTCCTATTTCTCATGTCCTGATCACTCACAGTAGAGTTGTTGGGAAGGGGGGAGTTTCTCCTCTTGCCCATTTGCTGCAAAAGAATAGTTGCCTTATATTCTGTTTCTGAACAGTGCATCTGGAGGAGGATGTCATTTAATAGCAGCTTCTATTCTGAGACCACAACACTTATTCTCAGTGAGGAACTATTTTTAAATCCAGTTTTGTAAATTTTATGAACTCCCAACAAAGAATGTACACAGCAGAAAATCATGAAGTAGCAAGTATTGAGACCTCAGATGAAAACTAACTATTTTACTTAGAGGAATTTCTACAAATGGTATCTCTATGGTAAAAGCACAGGTGAACAAGAGTAAAGCTGTTGATGAGATTATAACTCTGGGTTGGTAATGTTTTTCTTTATAATTTTTCTACTCAAGAGACAGTCCTGCCTGTGATTGTCTCTCAATGGCTTCTTGATTTCACTCAATTATAATCACATCTCTACAGTGAGAGGAGCAACAATTAAAATACCAAGACCATGAGATGCCATAAATCCTGAAAAACCACTGATGTTGCTCACTTCAATCCCCAAATGCCTGTTTACATATACTACTACTACTACTACTGCTACTAGTAATAATAATAATAATAATAGTCATAGTAATAGGAAGAAGAAGAAGAAGGTGATGATGATGATGATGAAGAAGAAGAAGAAGAAAAAGAAGAAGAAGAAAAAGAAGAAGATGAAGAAAGAAAGAAAGAAAGAAAGAAAGAAAGAAAGAAGAAGAAGAAGAAGAAGAAGAAGAAGAAGAAGAAGAAGAAGAAGAAGAAGAAGAAGAAGAAGTAGAAGAAGAAGAAGAAGAAGAAGAATTCACATTCTATTTCCACAGCACCTTCTGCCCCTTGCAACATTCCCATAGTCTGCAAGCATCTGCCCGGAGATCCAAGGCATGGAGGGGAAGCACAGCCTGTGGCTGGCCACACAGAATATTGTCCCCTTCCCTGTGAACCCCTGCAGTGAAATATGGCCATTAATCATTATTTGGCTCTTTTTATCAGTGTATGAATGACTGAAGTGAAACCATCACCTTTCACTTAGCCCTGAGAGGACTGCAGGCAAAAACTAAAATTTATGGTATGGCAGCATTTTTTAAGCAAAGGGCTTTGGAGGCAAATAAAAAAGAAAAGTGTTTAAGTGTGCACGAACAGAGAGAAACATTTAATTAAAAGCATGAAAGAGGACTAAAGACTACATTCATTCCTGCTTTTTGGTAACATATGCCTATCCTATAATTGCCTGTAAATAGCCACTGCAAAAGCAACTCAGATTAGTGGGTTTCTGGATGAGGGATGGAAACTCTGACGAGTTCAGCTGTCGAAATCTTACATGAACTAGTGCTGTATGGGGATGGTGAGGGGGGAGCAGAATGAAAAAGGGGGGGGGCCGTACATAAGGAAAATTAAAAAACAAAAAAAACTTAAAAGCTTAACCTATAGAAACTCCGGCTTGCTGGGATATTTTTCTAATTATCACCTTGGCAAGATACAGTTCCATGCCTCCAAAGCCAAGTTCTGCCTCACCAGCACGGGTTTTGCACTTTCACAAATGTTCTCCACTTCCGTCCCTTCCTTTCTCTCTCCCTACCTACTTTCCTCCGTCCCTCCCTTTCTCCCTCTCTTCCTCTCCGACCTTTCCACGGGTGCAAATCACGCACAAAAATGCCCGCGGGTGTCGCTTCGCGGTGCTCGGAGCCGGCGGGCGAAGGGGGCTGTACCAGAGGTACCCGCTCCCACCGCTCGGCCACGGCCCCTCCGTGGCACAGACAGCAAAAGCCGCTCTTCCTGGGCCACCCCATGTCCTCCACACAGGCTTGAAACACCTTTTTTTTCCCTGATGATAGGTAGCCCTCTGCCAAGCTCCTCGGTAAGACGCCGCACATTGTAGGACAGAGTCCCAGAGCGGTCCGCGGGCAGAAAGGAGGGTCGGGGGAGGACAAAAAGCAGGGGTGTGCCCATTGGGACCCCTGAGGACACCCTCACAGAGCAGGCATAGCTGAACCCCGCAGACGCGAGGTCCCCTCGAGCATCTGCCGCCGCCGAGTCCGAGAGGCGGAGAATTCCGGGCTGGGGTCCCTTCCCGGGAGCCGCCGGCAGCGGCGTCCC
>JAHLSL010013598.1:1695084-1740237 GCA_025920805.1 Petroica traversi | reverse complement strand
GTCAAAACAGGGGGTGTCTTTTTCATTCCAGCTCACAAAGTACCAAAGGGGAAAGGGGCTTTAATGCCTGTGTTTGGACACAAGCAATTATCCCTAATTATTGTTTTTCTTTTGAGCCTGCCCGTCCTGCTGGTGAGCCAGCAGATGAGCATGCCCTAATCCTCCCCAGTCGGTTGATCTCAGTGGGTTTTGCGGGACAAACCGGGCGAGAAGGCTTCGTAGCTTTCATCTCGATGTGAGTTTTGAACTGATTGAAACTCATTGCGATGGAAGAATTAACCTCGGAGCCCAGGCTTTCAATGGCCCCTGATAAGAGATTATACGTGTTGATCGCAAGCTTTTCTTGGCAAAATGTTTTCAAAGGACTCGGAGCTGTTAAATCAAAGCCCTATTGAATTGCTGGTAGGCCCCTTAGAGCTCTCCCTCCTTCTTCATTCCCCGGTACTGTGTGTTGGTAATTACTGGCAGGGGTAGGAGAAGGAAAACAGAAAATCCCCTCGGAGGTACACACACATGCGCACAAAGGTGAGGAGCAACATCAGGCAGAGAATTACAAGGAAGACAGCAGAAAATTTTTTAATTCCATAGAGAATAATTCCATAAACAGGCCAGTGCAAGACTGATCCTTTACTGCTGGTCTCCTTCCCCTTCCTTTTCTAAGGCTGCAACAGCATTCCAAGGAATCATGCTTCCATGTTATTTCCTCAATAATTCATCCTCTTACATGTATGAAAAACAAATAGGAAATAGGAAAACCACAGAAAAGCAAGAAGTTATGAGGATCTTTCAGGCACACATATGTGTGGGTGGAAGAAAAGCTAGGTAATATTTAAGCAAAGCAAAAATCATGACGAGGTCTTTATAAAGGAGAGATATTTATTCTTCAAGTTTGCTTCTTCTTCACCTGTCTAAAGTGTTCTGGACTTTGGAATTACACATATTTGTGAAGAATCACCATATATATGAATTCTGGGCCATATTTTGTTGAATACTCTCCCTTCCCGTGTCTCCAGAGTGGGAACTTTGAAAAACGCTGCATTGAAAACTGAAAGCTGTCTGCTTCCACCACTCTTATGAGTTAGAGAATCTTTGTTTGGTGCACCCTAGATTTTGTAAATGAATGTGTGTTTATTCAGAGGTGGTTCTGAGGTAATGGATGTGATTCTTATTTTAACAGTGGAAGACTAAGGTCTGACAGAAGAAAACCTTTGAGGAAATAGAGGAGGAGATAAGCATTTTCCATCAGAAAGCCAGTCCACTTTGAGATAAATGCCGTCAAGACACCCACTGCAGAAAAGTGTTGAGCTGAAGAGAAAAATCTGCTGGCAGGCAAGGAGAGATGTTTGGATGGGCCAAATCTTGTTTACTTACTACATGAGGCCATGAGACAGTGTTATTAAATTGGTGTGCTGATTGGTTGATGAGAAGAAGAAAACATTGATATCTGAGACAAGAAACATATAAATAAAAAATATATATAAATAAAGAAAGAACAGAACTTTAGGAATGCTACTGACCGTAAAGCATTACCTTCTCCACTCTGTTAGCCTCTATGGTAATGAAGAGGCAGTGGAAGTAATGGCAACTTGGAGATAGACAAACAGCTTGATGGATATCTGAAACTGCCTTAGAGAGAGGAAGTCAGCAGGGCCAGGAGCTGGAGTGCTGCAAACCCAGAAATCAACCCATGATTTTTCAGGTATTACAGCCAGCTTCCTCAGCTGATGCTCCAGCTGAAGGAGGAGGCCCAGGTTCAGAGCTACTCAAAGCGTATGCTGCATGCTGATAGTCACACTACCCAGACTGTCAGTTTTTAAAATTGCCTGTCTTTTGCATTTACTTTTACTCTCCAATAGTGCTCCCTATATTTAGAGGTCTCTGTTTAAATTATTTTTTTGTTGGGGAACATATTTGGGCTTAGAATGCTCTACTGAATATTGGTATGCCTCGCCTTCCCAGCTCCTGACCCAAGGTCTAGCCAAAGTAATTTACTGAAATAACCTTGAGATCAGCCCTTTTTAATGCCTGATGGTGATTGCGAGAACACAAACATGCAATTTTTTTTCTTCATTTAGAAGCTTGAGCTATAATACTTAAATATTATGACTAAACTGTAACTGCCAGAGCATACACAGTACAAATACCAGAACAGTAATTTTTGCTTTTAACGTGGCATTAAATTGTCATAAAAATACAAGTTGTTTGGTTTCCCTTCAGCTTGTATTTTGTAATGGAAATTTCTTGCCAGCAGATCTTTCAATGGGAGTCTTGATAGTAATTGCAAAATAGTCTTTTAAGTTGAAAATTTGTAGGGTTTATTTGCTTGTTTGTTTGCTTTTGTCAAACAACAACTGGAATTGTATGTCATTAGAATGAAAATTTTGGCTTATTCACTTCTCACTGTTGACTGGTCCTGTGATTATTGTGGAGATTTTGGGAAGAATAACAACAGCTTTACTTGTTTTGGTTGTTGTAGTGTTCTGCCAAGGGATCATAGAGAGCTCAGAGGCTGTGCAGCATTTTAGAGAACCTGTAATTTGCAAAGAGTTTCTTCTTTGATGAAGTGCCTAAATCATCACTAAACCATTGCAAAGCTTGTTGGGAGGAGTGTGCTTGCAGAGCCTATACTCTTCATAGAAGCAAGTAATGTGGATTTTACAGCAACCACAGGATGAAAGAAACCTGTAATAGAATAGATGGAGTTCAGTAGCTGTATAAATATTTGGCAATTCTGAAGAGACATCTTCAGAGGCTAAGGCTATTTCACTGCTACTTCAGAAATGCCTGCAACTCCCAAATAGTTAAAAAGTTTGCCACCTAAAATAATGTGTCCCCAGCTTGTAAAGTTAAAGATTTTGTTTCAGCCCCAAAGACTATAAAATTTATAGACTTAGTGAGAAGCGGCCTTGGACCCAACAAGCAGATGGTGGTAATGTGGTATAACAACAAGACCCATATTAGCAGCTGGAGCACACCAGCTCAGAGAAAAACATCCCAGACAGATGGAGTCTCTGTCACCAAAGGAGAAAGACCAACAGCATCTAGTACAGTAATAGAGCCTCCCAGGTTCTTGGGATCAGGAAGGTGTTTTGGGTGGATAGCTTCCACAGTCTTGACCTATTGGAAGAGTTTTGGCTCAAACAGGTGCTGAGCAAATTCTTGATATAAAAATCAGTAATTTTACCATTTATAAATCTCCATCCCATTCATGCCAGAACTTCCAGTGTCTCAGCTGTCTGTTCCTGGACTTAGCAAAGGAGTCCTTGTTCCCTAGAGCAAGGAGGCCACATTAGTATTTTCTATTGAGATATTTCATGAACAAACTCCCTGCATTGCAGGACCACTGCTGGTCACACAGACTGGTTAACCAACTCAGAGGGAGTGTGGCTATAACTATTTGCTCTGCTCATAGGGATTTGCCATCTAATGACATACAAATAGCTACACAGTACAGTCCCCTCCACTGCATTTCTCTTTGCCATAACTCAGTAAATGCTCCTTTCTGCAAAGCAAACGCTAGACCATTTAGAATTAAACTTCAGTTGTTGCTCAGCAAGGACAAAGGGGAGATCTTATGTGAAAGTACTGTGTAGGCCAAATACTACAGTCCTTATTCTTTCTACACACTGCTTACTTTCTTGTGGATAGTTCTGTTGGTCTCTGCAATTGTTTTCAACATTTATTATCATTGAAGGACAAAAAATAGTGGGAATAATTATCGCACACCCTGTGCCAAGTTCTTAATATACGGTATTACAGAGAGAGAGAGAGAGCAATGTTTGTACCTGGAATCTAGTTGCCTAGCATTAAGCCATTTCTAGATCTAAATGAATCCTGATTTTCAACTTCCACTTGTTTTATAACAATAAGGGGTTTTTTAAAGCAAAAGATAAATGTTAGCTTTATTTAACAAAAATTCACCAAGGTAAAATAATTGTATTTCTGTTTATCTTGATATAATGTAGCAGGATTTTGAAAAAAAATTTGCCCAAGGAAATTTGCAAACACTTAAAAGAACCATTCTTTATGGCTTATGAGATCCAAAAGAATTCTGGCTGTAGCAGGTCCACAAACCACAAAGAAGAAAACTACAAAGAACAATTATATGCAAATATATCAAGGGAAAAAAATCCTTGCCAGTAGAATTTAATGAAATAAAAAAAAATAGAAAGGTAAGATAAGACACTCAACAATGGGCTCAGACATTACTCAGCAGTTAAGAGATGCTTTGCTGACATAATGTTTGGTACTTGGTTCATTCTGGCACCCTGTCCACAATAAGTATGTCTAAGATGTAGAGTAATATGTAAAAAAAATCTGTACTCTACACAGAGTAAAAAGCTCATATTAAGCTTTGGAAAAAGCTTTATCTTTGCTATTGAGCTTTCTATACCCATAAAATCAGGGAATCTCAGTACAGACTATTTGCTTAGTGTCCCTTACATATGGGTTAGTAAATCCATTTTATTATTTAAATTACTATGATTGCCAAATGTTTCACTTACTCACTGTTATTCACTGTCTTCGCTGTTGTTCTGTTTGATATTGTACATTTTAAGAAATAACTAAATATAGAGTTCATAAAAATAAAATCTTTTCCCTTTGCACATTCTAAAGAATATTACTGGTCATTTCCCAGTAGAAAATTTTGGATCTTGGCCAAAGCCTGCCTTTTACCCCAAATGTGATACCATAGCTTGCCTGTGCAGATTCCCCAGACACTCCTCTATGTTCAGCTGCACAATTCATCTCCACTTGCAAGCCTTCATTTCAGCTGCAAATGTACTTTTTCTACTGGCCATACACAAACGGACAAAGATGTGATCAGAGACACAGGTTTAAAGGTTTTATTTGAAGTTTTGAGTAGTTTGTCACCTAGAGGGCTTCAGCTTGTTTATAGGTTCATTTTGACCTGATCAGTGACTCACAGGGATAAACAGCCTTGGCCTTTTTAAAGCTAGGGCAGATGGCAAGCACTTTCAGATTAAACACCAGGATTGTAAGAGACATTTTTGCCCTGTTTTTGTTTGGTTGGGTTTGTTTGTTTTTTTTTTTCTAGTTGCTGTGGTTTTGGGCTGGTTTTGTTTTTGTTTTCTTGTTTGACTGTTTTGATTTGGGGTTTTTTTGAATAGGTGTCATATCTGTTGTAGTCTGAATTCTGATATTTTTTTCTGTTCTTTTGTATTGACAGCACACCTTTCTCTCCTCTCATAACATATTCTCAAAACACACCTGTGCCAATTTCCCTGGACACATGTGAGAGCAGAAGGGGATGCAAGGGGCATCCAAGCCCCTTACTATAAGTTTTACTGTGTAGGATCAAATTTTCAGCCGAAGAAGAAAGGAGTGACAATATATAAAGGAAAACTTCAGTCAGTGAAGGAGAGGAAGGAAGTCCTCCATGTGCCAGAGCTGAGATTCTGTCTCCTGTAGCCCCTGGTGTGGATGATGGTGAGGCAACTGTGCACCTGCAACCCATGGAGGACCATAATGGAGCAGAGATCCACCTACAGTCTGTGCAGGACCCTACAGCAGAGGAGCTGGATGCCCTTGAAGGAGGCTGTGACCCATAAGGAAGTCTATGCTGGGGGACAAAAGGACCTGTGCCCAGTGGAGAGAGATCACACTGCACAGCAATTTTGTTGGCAGAACTTGTGACTCCATGGGGTATCCCTGCTAGAGCAGTCAGATCCTGAAGGACTGCACTCCATGGAAGGGACCCGTACTGAAACAGTGGAACAGTGTGCGGTTCCTCCTGTAAAGGAAGGGGAGGCAGAGATAACGTATGCTGAACTGACCACAACCCCCAATCCTCATTCCTCTGCACTGCTGGTGAGGAGGAGGGAGATAATTTGGGATTGAAGTTGAGCCCAGGAAGTAGGGAGGGGTGGGGGAAGGTGTTTTAAGGTTTGGTTTTATTTCTCATTATCTTATTCTGATTTAATTGGTAATAATTTTATTTCCCCTAGTCAAGTCTGTTTTGCCCGTGACAGTAATTGGTGAGTGTCCTTGTCTCAATTAATGAGCCTTTTGTTATACTCTGTCTCCTCTGTCTCCTCAGTATACTCTGTTATACTCTGTCCAGCTGAGGAGGGGGCATGACAGTGGGTTTTGGTGGGGACTGGCGTCCAGCTAGGGTCAACTCCCCACAGTTGTGTTTCATTCGAGGTGAGAGAACATTTTTTCTGTTTTCAAAAAGATGTGCTCAAATGCATGGATAGCAAAGTTTTAAGACTTCAAAATCAGTGTGAATTAACCTAGAGAAGCAGTAAAGCAAAATTTGTCTTGGTAGACAATAAGAAGTGATTCACACAATTGTCTTACTTTAATTAAAATCTTTCAGTCTTTGACTTTAACTTCCAACGAATGGTTTTGTAGAAGTATGACAAAGGAACATTGATGTATAACTAACTGCATTGATAATTTTCAAAAGTAATTAATATTAGAAATTTTGCTCTTTTATCTCAATCCTACTGGATTTGTTTTAGCAGATGTCAGCATCTTAAATGCAGTTGAAGCCTGTACTCTGAAATAATTGTTGAACCTGAAGCAGTTTGTGATCAGTCGCGGTGATGATGTGCTGGATATTACAACTTAGAAAGCAGAGTATTACAGGCACGCTCAGACTACAGATGTTGCTGTGTTAGTTTTTGGTGTCCTGGAAAAAAGTATTCAAAGCTATTGAAAACAGCTGTTTCTCCTGCTAGTCCACCGGATGCTTATCATCTTGCTCTATATATCAAAATATCAGTGTCAAAATTTACTATTACTGCATGAATTGGTGAGACTTTGATCTAGAGATAAGATGGTTCAGTCAATATTATGTAGCAGCTACCCTTAGCATATTTAAAACAAAATTTCAAATTATTTAAAAATTATTATTCTGTTACAATATGATATGCATGAATTAAAGAGAAATAAAGTAAGTGAAAGTACAGTCACAAAATAATTTTGAATCAATAAATTATTTTTAAATTAAATAGCAAATGCATTTTTAGAAGCAATTTTACTTTAAGTATTTTTACATTTTGAATTCTCAGGAAATTCAAAGTCTCTATTTTTTTCTTAATTCCATGGAAACAAAATTCCAAGTTTTACTACAATCTGTAAAGTGGAAGAGAATTCAGTGTTGACAGGCATAAAATGTTGCTTGGACCCTGGGAAAACTTTAAGAAAAGATGTAAGATAGAGAAAATGTAAGGAAATGCATCTGTGAAATGACAATGGATCCTCTGAGTAATGGTAGCATAACTGAACAAAGGGAGGAGGGGAAAGAGCTCAGAGAATATGGAGAGAGAAGGTGACAGCTAAAGGTCTGTATGTTGTCACAGAAGATAGTGTATAGCATTTATCTGAGAATTACAGGAAGATTTCATACACCTGTATGTCTTCAGCAGATAATGAGAGGTGGCTTACAGCAATTAGTAAACTTTTAAATTCTTTTCTGGGAATAATCACAAAGTAGTGTTGCTCACAAATGTGCTTGTTTGACAAACTGTATAAACACATTTGTCAAGGACTCATCTCCCAGATGTCCTCAATTCTGCATGCAGTCAGCAAAAGCAATTGACAACCTCCCTTGGGTCAAAAAAAGGCCCATTAGAAGCATTGCTCTCCTACCCATCTGCTGAAACTGTTATCTCAGGCAGCTAATTATATGTTTCACTCTTTCATTTCCAGAATCAAATATACCTCTCAGTCTCTGTATCATTGATTGCATTAACTGGAAATATTTGCAGGAATCATGTACGGTGAACTCTAGTTCACCCTGAAGACGGGGATAATGGTCCTTCCACCTTTTTTTTTTTTTTTTGACTCTGTGAAACAGGGAAACAGGGAACAGGGAAAGTGAACAGGGATAGTTTTTTTAAAAAGACAAGCTTTTTCTGCATATATTGCATTGACTGTCATGAACAGAAAATCTGACTTGGCCTAAATTCAGGAAAATTAGGGCTTCTCAGGACTTTGTGCTAACCTCACTCATGTCTTGCTTATTCATCAAATCAGATATCTGGCATACTTCTTGCATGACATATAGTTAAGAATGCTGGTCATGAGATGATTATTGAAATATCTTCTATTGGGTCATAAATACAGCCCTATTGAATGTTTTCTCCTCTTGTTTAGCACCATATTGCTGCAGCAGACCACAGCACCATTGCTTTGCAAGAGGAAAGTGTTCCAGAAATATGCAAGTGATTTCCCTAGAGTGAGACACTCCTGGTGAACAGCAGCATGTGCTGGGAAAGCATTGCTGAAGACCTGGAGTGGCCACAAGTGAGTACAGGGGAGTAGTGGTCAAGATGTATCACTGACAGCAGGCTACTGAATGCAACTTAAACTCTAAAAGACACTTTTGCTGTTCTTGTACATATTAACCACCATGATCAAAATAGGCTTTATCAGGAAGAAACTCCTTGACTGGCATATCTGACTCTGCACTAGAAAAAATTTGCCTTAGTTATCAAAACATTGTTTGAATATTTTCCAAAATGCAATGTTGGAAAGACAACAAATCCTAAATATGGTTTAATCCAGCAGCAATCAATGCTAACATTTTTAGTTTTTCTCATTGGAAGCTGTTCTACAGAGTCAAGAGTATATTCAGAGAATATACAGAGAATATATTCAGAGAATTACATTCTTTGTGAGAAATATGTTTGTCAGCTCTTCATATCATTTACCACTATCCTTAGCCAAAGGAATATAAGCAGTGGGATGTAGCACAAAATTTCTGATCTTTTGTTCTTTTGGTTCCTTTTCAATATGAGCAATTTCAGCTTCCTTGAAAATGCTCATTTGGAGATGATATGAAATTAGAAAATTTCCAAGGTCATTGTTATGTCATTGTTATTAGAAAGGTTCTGAAATCAGACTAGTGTGTTCAGCTACATGTCCTCCCTTCCTCTGCAAGACATTCTTAGATTTGGTTCATAAAACTGTTTACTTTTTTGTCACTTCCTTATTTTGACTGATAGTTTGGTTTTATATTATCTGGTGGGGATATATGCAAACTAACAGGACAGAACACACAGAGATTGAAGATAATTTGCTTTATTAAGAAAACTTTGTATCACTTCATACAAAATTTGCTGCTTGAAGTTAAATTGAAAGTTTAAATTAAAATTAAATGTTATATGAGATGTTCCTGAAATTCAAGAATAAACTTTAAACAATCTTTGGGAATATCACAGAATCACAGAATGGTTTGGCAGAAGGGACCTCAAAGATCAGCTAGTTCCAACCCCCGCTGCCATGTGCAGAGACACCTTTTATTAGACAAGTTTGTTGCTTATTTTGAGGTGGGTGACCAAAACCTTGCTTATGATGGCACCACTTCACATAGGGAAGACTTCAGGCTAGGAATATAGGAGAAGTACATTTAACATGAAAGGGTTGTGTAGTCTCTCACTGGATTTTCAGATATAACTTCTGACATTCTGCAGTCTGAAATTCTTAGTTGCCTATAAGACATGCTCACAGTAAGACAGTAGAAATTTGTTGAATCCCATGGGAATAACATTTTTAAGCATCTGAGTAGCTCTAAAGTTAAGAGAAGAAAATGGCAACTCATTTCTGTGCAGTACATCAGAGACGTAGTTAATCGTACAAACGCCTTTTCTTTGCTTATCTGCTGGTAGATGTGTGTGTTATCAGCTGTGAAATTGGTTACAGTGCTGGAAACAATCCCTTTCAGCACAGGCTTTGTACTCATGTTCTTTCCATGGGAATTTTGAAACTGCTAGCAGGATATTTGTTATACTTTGCTGACACACCAGTAAAAATACATATAAAAGCTGTTTCAGAGTTTTAGGTCAAATTTTTTCTCTTCACTATGCTAATATTAATACAGAGGAAAGCTACTGCATTTCTGCTTGTGTAACCAAAAACAGAGCCTTGACTTAAGGAGCATGAGTGCAAATGGCAAGGTATTAAAAACACAGATGCAGAGAGAGAGGCCCATGTGTGGAGATAATTTATATTAAGAAGCAGTTTCTGAAACAAATGACGGTATTGCCCACGCAAGGCGCACTTCTTGATTCTGTATTTTTCTTTGTGACTTGTTGTTTTAGAGACATCTATGATTAAGACAATTTGCTCTGCCTAGTCATGACTGCTTCAGATCACTTCTCAACTCCTTAGCATTCTTTAGGTATTTTTCTGGACTGGTGCTGAAACAAATTTTCAATTCTAGTTGTCCATATGTTTAACCAGTGTTGACAGTGGAGTTATGGTTTTCAGTGGCTTCAGAGCATTACTTCCAGTTAATCACAAATGTTAATTGTAACAATTGGCATAGGATATATAAAACTTCCCGTTTCCTTGTGCATAAAAGACTTGCTAAATTCTCTGAATAAACTTTCAGTGTGTCATTGTAATACCTGAAGGAATTTCTGAGGAGAAAAGTTCAGTGCAAAACAAATTCAGGCCTGCTCATGCTGAACAGAGATGATATAAAATATTAACCAACATGATTTCTCTTTTTCCATTGCTTTCTGAGCAACTTTGGCACCAAGCTTCAACATTTCTAATAATAAGATAATAATTGGTAAGTAATACTGCAATAATAGATTAGTACACTACCAATAGGTGAATAATATTCTTATTTTCCTACCATCTTTCTTAGATATAGATCTTGTACATTATGGTCAGAGCTTCCATTTCCATGCTCAAAATATTCTGCAGAATCAAGAATGACTGGAAAAAGGTGTCAATTATGGAGTCAATACTAAATTGTAAGAAGCAATAATAATACTACTAAATTTGGTGATTTTTGAATGTTTTATTTTTCTGAATTTTTTTCGTGTAACTTAAACCTGAAGAGAATAATACAATTACTTTGAAGATTAATTCTGCACTTTTGCTGGTCATAGGACTGTGTGCTGTTTCCTATGGCACAGCCACATTTATGCTTCTGAATTGGTATATGTCACCATATGACATATAAAGGTACTGCTTCTCTTCTTGTTAGGCTTTGTGATTTGTTGTGTATGCCTGAATTTGTCATCTATGCCTGAATTTGTCCGAGACTAGAAAAACTATGAAACATTCCCAAATACTGCTATGTCCTCATAATGTACTGGCAGACAGAATAATCACAGTATAAGTGCAAGCTCCTCCTCCTGTGGCCCATGCAGCAAATGACTTTTTGCTCTCACAGGTCATGACAATGCCTCAGTAGCAGATGGAGGTAATGTGGCTGGGTAGACTCTTCCAAGGCTCATCCACACTGCAGGAGAGCACACAGAGAATGTTGAAACACTTGGTGTGCACCTGAGGTTTTCCCAGAGAAAACTAGTTGAACTAGTTGAACAAGCCTCCAATTACTCAAAAAGCCCAGTGGGTAAGCAGTGGTGGAAAGATGGAGGACTTAGCTTCAAAGCGACCTGGCATTGCGAGGTAGATATCATCATCTCAAGATTAATATTTGCTTTAAAATAGCACTGTTTTGAGTAAATTATAAATCTTGCAATGATATACTGCCTTTTGAGGGGGTGTGGTTATTTGTCTTGCCACTTTGCTCTGTTTTTCTCTTTGACCTCTACATTTTTAAATAATTTGAGCCAGCAACCAAAAACCTCTCACTCATAACCAAGGAAGAAACAGTAGTCTTCTCAGTTCCAGATGTATACATTGGTGTAAGCTCTGTGTGTCCATAATTATTTATTATCATAAATGGCAATGTCTTCTAGCATATGCAGAATTACCCATAATTTAGTAAATTCGTTTAAGCTGATGTTATTTCATGCAAATGTATTTTGAGCGTGTCTCTTAGTGTGGCGCCAGAAGTGAAATAAATTTCACTGCTCAACTTCTTTGCTGTGGCTGACTGAATGACTTCAGGCATGGCTGTGAGCAATACTTCATTCTCTGGTGCAATATGTATATGTGACTTATTTGTGAAAAATTAACTTTTTCCAGGGAAGCATGGAAAATACTGCAAGATAGATAAAGGACAGTTATCATGGCACCACATTGAACATAGAACATGTGGCAAAGGATGCTTTTTGACAACTGTCTTTAGACTTAAATTAATGAAAGATCAAAAAAAAAATCTCAAATAGTTTGGAAAAGTAATAAGCACCTAAGAAAAATGCTATGTTTCTTAGACATCCACTGGTAATACAACTGAAATAAGACCAAGAAATTTTGTTTCTATTCAAGTTTGGAAGAGGCACAGATGAACTTCTCATATACTGGGAAGGACTAAGAATCAGTAACCACGCAGCTACTAAGCAGATACTGTCATGGCATTGGCATTGCACCCAGTTGCATCAGTGTTATTGATCAGCAAACAGACAAATAAGCCTAGGACAGAACTAGCTGAAATAACCATTCACATGAGATTAGATAAAGACATAGACACAGACTGAAACAAACCAGAGCAGCTTTTGTGCGCAAAAGGATAAGCGATATAGAAGTTATGGGAGAGCATTTGATGGTCTCTTATTTCAAGATCTTGTGCCCAGAAAAGAAATCACTGTGCAAAAACGTACGCGCAATGCTATAACCATTCCCATCTAAGCAATGGCAATGACAATGACAATGTCTTTTGTGGGTTTACCTTCACTAACACTTGCTAGGAGATTCTCTGCATAATGAAAATTAAATATTATATGCAATTTCAGCCAAGATCAAGGAAAGTAGCTCAGAACCATAATGCAGTGAGCTTCAGTTAAAAGTAACAGCAGGAAGAATTTGCAGGAGAAGCTGGAAAGATGCTCTGGACAAACATTATTTAATGGTATTTGACGGTGGGTGTTTTGGGATGATATCTAGCCAAAAGTAGGTCTCAGAGACAACATCTTCACAGCACAGCTGGGAAGAACAGAGACCCCCTTCCCTGTTTTTTGAAGGTAGGGAATGGACTGAATGGAATAAAGCGCTGTGAACAACGTAACATAATGGTATTGTCATGCCATGCACAATTCCATCTTCTCACACTCAATGTAAGAAGAGATACCTTATTTATACAAAGATGCTTTTAGAGGCAATTCCTACCTGCTTGAAGAATAACAGTAGGAAAACAGAGTTTAAACTAGTACAATTGCTACCAATAAGTAGCAATTCCCTTCAAGAGGAAACTTTAAAAAAACCCCAAACTTGAGAACCATGCAGAGATGGAGAATTTTAAATTAAGTTATACAACTAACAGAAAGGATGAGCAATATGGTAGCTATTAAAAACCAGACAAACCATACATGTGTATTGTTCAAATCTAAAATAAAATTGCATGATGTGGAAGAGAAAGAATTGCCCTATAATTACACTGATAATTGAATGTGTACAGCTTGAAATAAAAAGAGATGTGTACTAGTTTTGTAAATCAAGTACAAATATTCCTGCGTTTGTGAAGTTCATTTTCATGTTAACTATTTATTGGCACTAAAATTGTGCAGCCATGTTCATAAGTTTTAGGTTAAGCAAAGTTGCAAACTTTTTCCTGAACACATCTGCTGAACACTTATGCTGTCCAGCTCCGAAGTAAAAAAAAAAAAAAAAAAAAAAAAGAAGAAGAAGAAAAAAGAAAAGCACGTATTGTGCCTTTCTACACTGTGCACCATTTTTAAAGGAAGAAACATGTACAAAAAAAGGAAGTAAAGTTGCCATAACTTCCATTAGTATACTAGTAGCTGAGGCAGGGTGCATTGCTCTGTGTGATCCTAAGCATATGCATGGGCATCGGAGACATGGATGTGCCCTATGACTTTTTGCATGGCATGGATGAAGAGGAATCACACAAGGCAAGGCAAGGCATTTTATTCATGATTTCTGAAGCTTACTTCTCTGGCAGTGTGAATCAGAGACACCCAGTGAAAGTCTAGGCCCAGTGTCTGTGAAGAGTGAGGCATCACAGGGAGCTGAGCTGCAATCACACACACACACTCTGAGGACATACTACAGAGAGGTCACCAGTATCAAGTGTAGAGCAAAGCTGTGTCTAAGCTGCTGTTCCTTGCCAGAGCACAGCACTTTCTTACTTGGGATTTAGAGTCTTTGGCTGCCAAACTGGGTCAGAGTCCTTCTCTTTAAAGCACAATCACCAAAGCTACTGCCTGCTGTCTTTTGCTAGCCTTCAAATCTGTTCATCAAAACATAGAAGGAGGTACTCACATACTGCCTATGAAGAGAGTCCCATCTCTTAGACCTTAGTGCTGAAAAATACAGCCACTGTGTAGCCCTCCGAAAGCCAGAACCGTAAGATTCTATACACACTGACTACTGGACAAGTTTTTGATATATAATTTGGTATGCAATTACTCAAAGCTCAGAAAAACTTTGCAGCTGCTGGAGTTTTTGGGGTCTTTTTCTGGATTATTTTCTTTAGTTTGAGTACTTCTCAAGAGTGTTTTTACACTCTTTCTAACCCCTTGCCATTAGTACCTCTAGCTCCATGTGCACTGGAGGTCAGCCAGAGCAACAACCCAAAACTGATTGTGTTTTCTGATCTAGATACCATGCCCATAATCTCATGGATGAGAGTCAAGAATCTCTACTCTTTCTCACCTAGAAATACCTCCACATTTGGATGACATTATTCTACAAGAGCTTTCCTGCCAAAATTTCCCTGGGAAATTTTACTGTGAGGAGCAGCCCCTTGCCCCATCTGCTGGGAGGTGACAATGGCATTCTAATTTCACATTTAAAGGCATGATGCAGACTAGAGTAATGTATCTTTATTACTTGTTTAATATGAGAACAACCTAAAAAAAATATTTCATTCTACTTACTTGTGGCTTCCCCATCTGGAGGGCATTAAGCTAGTCTCAGAGAGGGCTCTGACAAGCACACAGGGTGGATCAGATCCCTGCCTGTGTCAGCGGGATGTGCACACTATCACTCATTGATTCTACTGGCATTTTTAGTACAGCGCTGAGGAGGCACTATCCCTTCCATTAACTGACATTCCCATATGAATAAAGATATTCGAGTCTTTAGTATTTGTAAACTGATTAAAACCAAAACCAAATCACATGCTGCTAAGCTATTCTGCCTCCTTGCAGGCTGACAATGTTTTAGAGTTCTGTGTTTAAGCCCTAGGAAAAGTGGTAGCTATTGTTATGTGCATTTCAACCAAAGCAAATAAGTCAGCAAAGAGGAAGGGGCAATTTTAGTTGACTAATGGAGAGAGCTCTGCAAGGAGAGCATGTGCCACTTAGCAAGGCCTGGGGCTCTCACGGCCCCAGGGGAGGTTCTGCTGCTGCTTTAGTGCTGCGCATCAGGGCACTCCCCCTGATGCATGACTGGCTGCATCACCACGCATGGTGCATCACGGGAACCTGAGCGGGTCTTCTCTCAGCTGACTTTGAATGCCTCCCAGACAGACATCTGCATCCAAACTGGACATACAGACTCCTTTTATAGTCACGTAAAGCTTCTGGAGAAGACATTATTTCCCTGATTTTAGGTTACTGAGATGGATTCCATTCAGAAAATGTCCTTGATCTTCTTTTTCTCCACTACTGAAAAGGAAATACAGACTATTTACTTGGTGTACAAAATATTTTTATACAGCAAATGAAACTTACCCTCAATAGATGTGTTTTCATGTTATGGCAGCATGTGCGCTAAGAGGAGGAGAATTGGAGTTTACCAGAATTACCTGCACACATGCACTTCACCTAACAGCCAAATTGTTAGCATCAACTTTCTTTCCAGAAATATTCTGTGTTAGAATATTCTGCGTTAGAAGGCACTTACAAGAACTTTTCCACTTTCAAATGAATGGTCTGTGCAGGGATTGAGCCCACAACCACGGTGTTATTAACACCATGCTCTAATCAACTGAGTGCTCTCAGGAACAATTCCAAAGTAGCAGGCCATTCCCAAAACATTCCCTCGCCTTGATTTGGAGCGGGGATTGAACTGAGCTCTCCCACATCCCAGGAGAGTAGATCCACTGCCAATCTGTTGGATAATTGCGTTGCCTCACTCCCACTGAAGCTGTTCTGTATGAATAATTAACTAGTCATTGCAGCAGTGGTTTGAATCTGACTTGCCCACTTCCCAGATGAGCATGCTAACTAGCAGGCTGGAGAATCACTCCCTTACATTTCCCATTCCCCTGTGTGGCTCACTGAACACTTAATTATTTATATGAAGGGATTTATGAAGCTTAAAGAGAAGAAAGGCTCATTTGGGGATAGCCTGGGGAACAGGAGACCTGAATCCAACTCCTTGCTCTGAATCAAGCCAAAAGAGAATTTGAAAGTTAGTCTCTGTCTTCAGGTAAGCTCTTGCTCTTGGGACCATTGAGTTAAGTCTGGTTGTGCATGCAACAGGGCATAGGGAAAGACTTTCCTTTTTGAAATATTACAGCAGTGAAGCCTCACTGCCTTCTTCCTGAAAAGGGGCGGTAGTTGAGAATCCCTTCTGCATATACCTTGGAGTCATGCAACAGCATACCTTAGACATTGCTGTCCCCAGCATTTCACCAGGAAAGTGTTTCACTTATATAATAAATCTTTCCTGTTGTGTGTATAGGAAGTGAGAAGGGATCCCCAAAGGGACCACATGCCTCAGTGTTGCACCTTTGTCATCTCCATCCTTGTTCTTCTTATTCTATAAATTGATCACAGGGACCCCAGAAAATAACTGAGTCTTTAGATGCTGCCATTACATTTAATACCTGATATGAACTTGAATCCTCCACTTGAATTGGTGTTCTTTGGCTGCATCTGTATTGCCCAGGCTTTTGCATTTCTTTCAGGTGTCCCAGTTAAGAACTGCAAATAAGGTTGGGATGCCAGTGTACATTGGGTACTTTTGCCAGTTGGTTCCTTTCTTCATAGGACTCAGGCAAACATAGTGCCCCTGTGCACACTGACAGTGGATGGGTGTGATCCAGTGTGAAATCAGGCATTACAGCCATGCAGGAGGCAGGGACACCAGTCTGACCTGAGGTCACATTGTTTACAGGTGCAATGATGTGACATTTATTAAGAAACCAATGTCCTACAGAATATTTCCTGTGCTTTATGGGTAATCAAGGGGGGGGGGAAGCATTTCTGTTGATATTCTTATGTTTTATAAAGAAAGCTGAAGTTCAGAAAGACAAGAAATTCTACCTGAAGCCACATTATCAACTAAATTAGGACTAATCAGTGTTATAACTCCATCCCATCAGGACTGTCTAAGTCAGTAAAGATAAGAGGGTAGACCAATATGTGCTTCCACTTGTTAAGTCTGTGGCTCTCAAGGTACTGCACAACATAATGCCTTTACCTCTCTGACCCAGAAATGTTGCTTCATCATGTGATTTTGCAGCAGAGTGCAGGGGGCAGTGGTCTGCCTGGGCACGCAGATTCACCTGATGCAGAAAATCCAGCTTTCTGTGTTAATGGCTCTTGCAGGAGATGAGATCCATTGCAATAGGCTTGAATTCACAGCAATTTGCTTAAGTGAACAGATTTATTCACCAAGATTAGAGAAATCCAGTGAGGCATGTTGTATTTGTTTCTGGTGCTTTTCCTTAAAAAAAATTATGAAAACCAACACTGAAGTATATGTTCTATAGAAGGTACTGAAATAAAGCAGGTGGATTGGAAATATGGCCTGGAACTTTGTATGTCAAATATTTCTTATAGCATTGTTTTGACTTGGCATTATGCTCCAAAGGAATACTTCTTTTTCAGAGATGTTACTCTACACTTACTCAGCCTGAGGTGTTAAGGCTGTAACTTCTGTCTTCCACTGGGACAAAGTGTTCAGATCAGTCCAGGAAAAAGTTTGAAAATTAACACAGGATTATCTGTTAAACTGAGTCATTTGTGAAGAGTGAGTGTCTATCTGATGTCTACTTCAGCCAGAAGGATGAGCCTAGCCTGCTGGTTATATGCCACAAAATTTGTAACACACCCAGCTGTTTGGGAGAGTGCCACTATTTCTTTTTTCTTTTCTGAGACAAAGGGTCTGCTGTATGGTTATTTTGTTAATCGGAGTTTTTTTCCTCTTTGCCTGTCTGCCTGCACCTCTGAAAGCTGCTCCCTCTTGTGGTCTAGTGAGATTTATGGCATAGGATATTAACTATACTATGCATGACCCTTTACATAAAAGGGAGAGCAAGCCGGAGGTTTAGGAACCACAAAGGGATCTTGTTCATAAATTCATTTATGTGTGACTGTCTTAAGTTTTATAAGGTACCCTCATTTGCCTTCCTTAGAGACATGTGTAAAAAGTAAAATGACTGAACATTTGCACATCCTTTAAAAAAAAGATAGGACCATCCCCTTCAGGAATTATATTCCTCTCAAGGAAATAAAAGGCAGTGGTCCATTTCTGAGCAGTATTATAACACTACATGGCACTTACATATCTACTTTCCTCTATGGGATAAAACCTCACAGTACTACTACAAAAACTTCACTTTGAACTACCTATAAAGGAAGTAATTTCATAATGCGATAGGCATAAAAAAGTGAAGGAGCTGATCAGCATCACAATGGGTTCTTTCTGTTGCTAATTCTATGTTGCAGTTTGGAGTGTATATTCAAGGCACACAAAAATTATGACAACAAGCTGATGGTGAATTTATATTCTTGTAATCATCAGCACAGATATTCTTAGGTGGTATTGGTTTTGATGGACTATGGTAGAATGTCTTTCTGGACTTCTAATTTTTATCATATGTCTTTGTCCAACCGCAGATAACTTAAATCAAAGTGTTCTGCAGTTAGTGTCATGCCTGTCATCTCAAATACTCTCAAGTGCATCCTTCTGATGCTAGTAGGAAAATGCTTTCACCTTCTTACACAGTGACACAGTTTGTCTCTGCTGATACCTTTCATCATCACATTTCACAGATATTTCAACATATATCCCAAATATAGGATATTATGTGGAATACCCTCTGTCTGTCTCCTTTATTACTGGAAGTTTTCATCTGCTGGGCTTAGGGTACAACCAAAAAAAAAGGGACTGCCTCTCTCTCCCTTTCCATCTGTCTGCCCCTAAAGGACTGACTGTCCTCCCCAAAAAATCAAAATATGAGTGGTGAGATGTGTTCAGGTCTTCTGCCATGTGTGCTTAGAGGATCTGTTATTAAGTCTATTCTTAAATATGTGAATCACATATTTACATTTGCTTAACTTTCATCCCTCAAGCAGCCTGTGTGCCCATCTGGGTCTATGGCTTGCTTCAGGTGACTGGGAGTCACTATCTTCTTGGTGACTGTAACCTTCATTTCAAACCACACTGACAACAGACTTGAGGGCCACACCGGTGCCTTTCAGCTCTTTTCCATTTCATTCCGTGGCATGTTCCTGTCCCTTTTCTCCCTTCTTATTTTGCCTTCACCCTGCTGCCTATTGCTGTTATTATGACTACACTGGCCTGGTTGCCCTCCCTTTACACATATCCGCTGGGACCTATTGCTCCCTTTCCATACTCTTTATAATTTTTATTTCCCCCAGCCTCAAAGCCTTGTTACTTCATTCCTTGACAACCCATAGTAACCAGGCTTCTTGCTTTATATCTCTCCAGTCTTTTCTTCTGTATCACCTGGGACCACATGACCAGCCATCTTCATCTTCTGTTCGTACGTTTCTTTGGTTTTCACATCAAATTTTAATTTCACATCTTATCTGTGTTCCATGCTTAATCACTACTGCCTGCTTTTTCTTCGTTGCATTTCATCTCCTGTGCCAGTCAGTCTGTGGACTCTGCACATTCCTCTGCACCCTCCTCTATTTCTCTCCTACTCAGGTTTCTCATCAGTCCATATCTTCCATCTGTGTATTACATCTAGTTTCCTCTAAGCCTCCCTGTAAACACGCAATTCATCAAGCAAACCAATAGCAATTCTCTGCTCTTTGGACAAAGAAACTTAAAAAAAAAAAAAGGGGGGGGGAAGAAAAGAAGGAAGGTCTCAAATGTTGGGAAGGCCTAACAAAATAAACCGATGATTTTTCTGTTTGCCATCATTGCACATCCAAGCATCTCCTAGGATCTATATAGGAGTGCCTGATACATGACTCTGTAAGGACTTAATCTTGAAAAAATGGTTAGCAGGACCTTCCCCACCCTTCACAGGATTTTAAGTTCTTCAAGATACAGATGTTGTCTTTTACTTGCCTATAAAATAGAATGCACGGTTGTGATACACAGAAAATGTGGTGCCCTATCATGTATTAGAAATAGTGACATTGGTGTGATGATGATTATTAATACTATCTGAAGCAATTAGTGTCCATTTTAATAAAGAATTGCTTTCCTCTGAATTGGGAAAAATTGCTAATTTTTTTAAAATATATTTTAGCTTTAAATTGTGAAAATCCATTCTGATCTTCTCTCTCTCAGATATTTATGCTGCCTGAAACAGGCTACCTGGTTCTGTTCATTGTAGAGAAGCAGTTAGGAGCAGGAGGGTAAGAAAAAGGAAAGGAAGGGTTCATATAAGGATATGAGTTTTCTGAGTCATCTTTAGAACCTATCATTTTTTTACTCACTTTAAAAACAAACAGTCAAACAATAAAACCTGGTTTATTTGTGCTTTTTGTGCAGTGTGATGAGGGCATCTTGTGTCACTTTATGTAGCATCACATACTGAGCTGTTTGCTATCCTTGGATAACCTGAAGCAACAAGATGCTCTTAGAAACTGAATTGCAGATGGTATTTCATCTCTAATGTGTCAGTAGCCCTCCAATAACCACAAAAAGGCTTGAAACATTTTTGTTCTGGTTACTGAGTAGATTTTAAGTGGACAAATTCAGCGGAAGTGTGATGTTTTAAAATGCTTTTATGCTTATTTTTCTTGTCTTTCATGAGTTTGCTATCAAAATTTACAGCTGCAGAAATCTGTTGCCCTTCCATGTTATAATGCAAAATCAAGTGTAGAGAGACATTTTGGAGGTAGTTCTTTTTGCAGTAATCCATATGCATGAAAAAATATCTTCAGTCCACCTCCAACCCCAGTGCCACATATAACATGTACACACCTTTTTTAATTGACACAGATGCATTTCATATATCTGTGCTGCCACGGCTATTCTGAGAGTGAGGCTATACTGCTCAGAATGCCACGAATCTGCTTTAGTGCCCTCTCAGTGACCTCTGATGTTGCCTGGTGTTTAGATGCTCTAATGCATCCAGCTTGTAGTTTTCTAGACCCATCACTCCTCTGCTCAATCAGAGTGTCCTTGATAACAACTGCTACTTGCTGCTGGTATAACGAGGTGGCTCCGGATTGCAGCAGTGGTCATGTTTGCATGCAGAAAGGGGGAAAGGAATGATCCATACATATCTCATTAAAACAAACGGAAGTCATGAGAAGAGCCTTGTTTGGATGACAGAGGCAGGAAGATTGCACAGAATCTGCTCTACTCTTGCCAGTGGGTTTCACTTAATTAACTTGAAATCATTAGAGAGAGATGATCCAGCTAGGTAAGAGTGTCAGAAGATGTATTTGAATTAATTAAAATAAACATTTTTAGGTAATTGTACTTTGGCACCACAGATATAAGCAAGAGTAAGATGAGTTCCAGATGTGTACAGTAAATATATAGTATCCTTTTTGAAGTAATAGAGTTGTTAATTAGTTTTCAAAATACAGAAAATAAGATGAAACATGTAAGTAATCTTTCCTTTGGCGTTGTTATACCAAACGAGGAATTCACTTGCTTTTTCAAAATTGCCTGTATAATGGCTGCTTAAGAAACTGTAGTAATTTATTGGCATTTTTTAATATTTGAAACAATTGTTACATGTTAACAATTGTTACGTGTTAATTGTTGCATAAGAATTTCAAAATCCAAGCAGCACTCAGCATAATTATTGCAGGAGTATTATTTTCATAGGTATTTAATTGCCATGTGTGATGTACATATGTACATAGATGTTAGCAGTTCCTCTACTTTGATATGCACATTTCAGGATGTGCCCAGACTCTCCTTTCCCACAGGACTGGAACAGTCTGCAGCTGCATCTGTGTGACTGAACTCAGCTCTTTTCAACTGGTTTTTGTCTAATCTTATTACACCTCCCTAGTCAGAAACCTCCCTGGTTAGACAGTGCACTACCTTCCATTTGCAAAAGACCACACTGAAGGGCCCACCCCTAATTTGTTGTCTCATTTAGCCTGAAGGGAAAGTCCTCTCAACTGGCGAGCAGAAGCAATGCTGTTTCTCTTCAGAGAAAAAACTCAAGGGTGCTGTGGCATATACTATAGGCTTAATCTAAGACATACTTTGCTAAAAACCTCAAGTTATACTCAACATATGTCAGAGGATCATTATTTAACTCTTTAAATCAAACCAGATATCCAGTTGGAGGTACATCTATCATGATCTGGCAACATTTTCTATGAGTTCTCTATTTTAGCAAGTGTAAAAACGAGTTAAATATTAGACTAAATCTACAGTCATATGCTTCAGTGGTCTCATGTGGCCTTCTTGGTTGTCTTTTATAACTGTCCTGCTATTAAAATAGCCACAGGTTCAGATGATTACTAGTAGCATTCACCTTCTGTCATGATTGTGCTAAACCAACTCAGCTAGAAATTACAAAGGGACACATAAAACCACTCCATAAAACAAAAGAACCCACCCAAAAAAAACCACCCAAACACCATTGTCTTTGACACAAACTGGTTTACCCCAAGTCTCGGATGTTTCAAAGATTTGGAAGCAAATATCTGCAAGGTCTTAACAGCCATTTTTCTTATACAGGCTGAAAAACATTCTGCTTTGGGCTTCAGTTTCACTTTGAAATGGAACTCCTCTATTTGATTGTTTTGTAGTAGTTTGCTGGATGGGAAAATAGTGCAGGTAACTTGGATCCTCACTTTTTCCTTCTGCAGCATTCCCACCAGATTTACAAGTACCCATTGCATTGGAAGATTAGCACAAGGATGAGGCAGCCTGCTCTTAATTTAAAACAGAAAACTAGTTATGATAGCTAAAGTTCCATAAAGGGACTTGCATAAAAACAGATACACACTAAAAAGGACAGTTCTAAAAAATAAACAAGCAGAATCAATAGACAGGTATATTTGCCTGAGACTTTAACTATACTTTTAATAAGCAACATCATAAACCACCTGATTTTGCAATTGTGTGATACCGCTCATGCCCAAAAAATAATTTATGAGATACATGTTACTGATGTAGGAAGGTGGTTTGGGAATATGATACAAGTGTGGGATTACTGCATTTTAAAATAGGAGATATCTATATGGTCCACAATAGATGATGCTGTAAAGCCTGGGGTTTGCTAATACATGTTTGAATTTAGGCAGGACTGGATTATAAGAATTAAATCTGCATCTGTGCTGGATTATAACTTGCTGAAAATCCAGGTGATCTGGACTCAGTTAATTTAACTCAACTTCCTTAAAATGCAAAATCTATTTAGTCTCAGCAAATCATAAGTAAACTAAACTACAAAACAGATTGACTTAATGAATCCCCAAGAATTATATCTGGCAATGTTTTCATCCCAAGAAGGACCAGATTTCCTTTCTTCTTCCATTTTTAATGGAAGTTCACTTAGTTATTGAACAATGTTTATTGAAATAAGTAAGCTACAAGTGTTACAATGTTTATATTACAGTATTTTTTTTATTAACTGTGATTACAGTGATTTTACACTCCCAAATATTTCTTTGTAAATGCTGGCTTTGTATTTGAATTTAGCATACTTACCTAAATATTTAAAGAAATAAAAGTAAAATACAAAATATTCCTACATGTTGCCTTTCATCAGGCAGCCAGATTCAAAACTGTCATGAACTCAACATCATTTCTTTCCAATTGTCACAAATTCCATCCAGCATGTTAAGGAACAATGCACAGAAAAAGATATTTTTTTATTATTTTACTATTATTGGTGTAAAAATTCTATTGTTTGATCACAGGGTTTATGCTCCTCAGTTTACTTCCAATTTTGAAAAAAAAAAGTGGAAAAAGATGAACGACTCCCCTTTTGGGGAGTAATGTATCCATCCTGTTATATGTTCTGTTTCCTGCATAAGATTATGATTATTATTCCATCTTTCCTCTGAAGACATATCTGAAATCTTAGTAATGTAACTTGCTGAGAGGTTATTAGCAGTGTGTGTAGACTGTGTGTTGTTTTGCAGGTGTCTATGTTTATTATGAAAAACTGAAACGTAGAAATGGCAGTCAGTACTTTGTCTGTCTCAGCTTTCAGCTCAGCCTCTGAGTAACCTGATGCTCCAAACCCCACAGCTGTCATCTGCCCCAGTATGAGACCTCAGCCAGGGGCCAGCTCTGCTTTCATTTTTGCAGTGCCATTTCACTCTGCCAGTGGACTTACTTGAATTCTAGGGTACATGAAAGTGTATTTTGGCACCAAGAGTCTCTGTGCAGTCAAAGGAGGATGCTATGTTTTCACTGATTAGCAGAGCTGCACTGATTCTGCTGAGAAGAGGAGCTGTAGGAGGGAGCAGGCACTGAGCTATCCAATGGATTCCAACTGTGGCACAAATTAACCTTTGGTTAACGTCAACACAACTCTGGGTGCAAGAGGATTTTTCCAGTTTTCCCACAGGAACGCAAGGAGCAGCCTGTAGGAAATGACGAAATGTTTTGCTGGATATGTCTACAGACAGAAAATCTTTGCAGCTAATTTTTGTTTCAGGCCCTGGATGAAAGAGTAAGTAGGTCAGAGACACAGTGGAGTAGCTCAGGCAGAACAGAAGACTCAGTTAAGTGACCACTTCTGTTGTGTGTGACCACCAGTTGGCAGAAAACATACTTAAAATAATGTTTTTCTTTATAGAAAGACTAGCTTAATTGTGTACTGCCTATACTTGATGTTAGCTGACCCTTTCCCTTCCAACTATTAGTGGTTACCAGGATTTCCGCTTCTATGAATGAATTTAAATAAATTTGGATTTAGAAAATATTTGTTTTTTATTTTCCTCTGCCTTTACAAAAGTGGAAATGCTGCCTGTCTTTCAGTTTCTTATGCAGCATAGAGGAGCACAAATAAGGTGCAGTCATGCCACAGTGAGACAGAACCAGGACTAGGGAATCCCATGCCCCTGGATTCAAACAAATTTGGAGTACTTGGGCAATTTCCAAACTATTAAAGTTTTGGGTTGAAGGCAATTTTAAAATATATATTTTAAAAATGGCCTATCCTATTTTATATCTTTATGGTGCATCAAAAAAGCTTAAGAAGACTTCTTGAAATATCATTTCTATACATTCATTACTATTGCAATACCAATAATATCAAGTTTGATCATCCCTATGTTCATTATGTAACTTTTTGGTGATTTACACTGAGTTTGCTGTTAATCACAATACTTTAACAAGGTTTTTTTTTCTTCAAAATGGATGCTAAAAATCATACTTGCATTAGGTGGGCTTTTTTCCCATTTCTCTTGTAGGCTACAGAAACACAGAATACTGAAATTTGCCTGATTTTGAAGGAGTGTGTCATGTTTAAAATATTTGTACTCCATTAATTAAATCGTACAGGTTGAAATACCTATATTGTGGATTAGTGGGATGATGTTCCTAAGTATCATGAAGCAAAGTATTTTGTTTATTCTCTTCTTTCTTTCTTTCTTTCTTTCTTTCTTTCTTTCTTTCTTTCTTTCTTTCTTTCTTTCTTTCTTTCTGTCCATCTGTCTTTCTGTCTTTCTGTCTTTTTTCTATCTTTCTGTCTTTCTTTCTGTCTTTCTTTCCTTTCTTTTGTGGGGGTGAAGGTACAGTTACATTGACTGGCCTTCCAGTAAACTTGTGTGCAATAGGCAAAACAACAATAAGGTGCTTATTTTAAGGTACATAAAATTTGTGAAAATGGAGTACAGGATCCCTCCCTTAACCTCCCCAGGATTGCTCAGAAGAAACTGTGAAACGCCACTTGCCTGGTCATGTCAGGCGTGTACCTTCCACATCTTCCAGCAGGGAGTCCAACTCTGAGAAGCATTAAGCATGGATGAAAAAGCATTGGGTTCAAGCAAACACAAATCTTTGTTTGACATAAATATAATAGACTCGTGGGGCTGTAACACAGACAGCAGAAATTTGCCAGCATTCCCTGTAACTGATGTGCTCATCAATCATCATCACATTGTGCTCAGCATTGTACAGTGCCAGGAAAGCTCTTGACTGAAGTGTTTGTAATAGAACCTGAAGGCTAGACAAAGTAACCACAAAATAAGATGTATTTAAACAAAATGAATGAAAAGTGACTAATTACATCTGAGCTGCATCTCTACTGGACAGATTTCTAAGAAGGACACAGAGGGGTTCTTCTAGCTCCCCGTAGTTCTATGATTTTTGGTCTAACTTTGTGCACATACTGATTCCCACACTGACAATTATGGATCACCAAAGAACAGTGAGTCCATGGTATGCTGTCTATGGAAATACAATATTCTGAAATGTTTTGGAGCAAGAAATATTCAAGTAAAAGTTTGATGACAAGCAGGAAGAGTGGTCCCTTATCACTGAAGAGTTATAATGGACTGTTGGCATAAAAAGTTTGGAAACATTTATGGGTTTAAGCTGTTTAATGGGTTTTTAGCCCACTCACACTGAAGATTAATAAACCACTTTTTTCGATCGTGTTGGTTTCCATTTTTGAAAGGGGAGAGAAATATTTCTTACTCTACTAACTTGTGAATTCTGCCTAATTTTGGCAAATCACTCCATAGTTCTACACACATCATATGTAGGCAGAAGTGTTAATAATAAAATTGAAGCTTAATAGCATAATTGATCTCTGAAGGGAAGGAAAAAGAATCTCAATATGGGAATACTGGATGCCTGGTCACTACAACACTAACATGCTCGCTGTAGAGAAAATTGCATGCAGAGTACTCTGTATACCGTCAGGCAGTCCTTGTGGATAGCTGAAGCTCTGCACTCACAAATAATAGCTCAAATTTAACTTCTTTGAACAGAAAATATTATCCTCCGTCACCACTGTGTGTACTTAAGCCTGTGTATTTGAAGCGTTTTAAAATTCTTCAGACCTTTAGTGACTACAATGAAATTGTAGAACACAGTGAAAACTGGAATGTATTTTTTCAAGTAAAGGCTCAATTCTGAAAAGAAATAGAGTCAGTGTTTCCTTGGCGTCAAATCAGAAAGTTCTTTTAGTGAAATTGCAATATGAGTCAGTTGTGAAAAGGCAAATAGTTTTGGAGTTCAGCAATAGTGAGGTCTTGAAAGACTTTTCAGAGACATCTACCCAAGATTCAGAGTTAATTATTTCATGCTAAGGAGCAGGAACAGATGAATTTTAACAGACAACCATCAACTCCACATTTTACAGAAATTGAACAAGGAGAAGAAAAATGAAGCCGACCAAGGAACAGTGTCACTGATGTGGCACCTAACTTAGAAATGTGAAATGTCCTTTTATTTGCAAACCTTCCACTGAGATGTACCAGCAAAGGAAAGGCATGAGTTGCAGCCAGAGTTCAGAGTTCCAGGTGGTAGAGAAAAACTGGTTTTGAAACCACGTAGGAAACTATGAAACTGCAGAAGAAAAATAGAGATGGTTAAAAAAATACTTTGGAATAACACTCAGGGATGCAAATGAAATAACAACTGAATTTCTACAATGGAAAGGTGATAACGAGTTCAAGAAGAGACCTTTTGTCCCTGTTGAGGGACAAATCCCACACTTCCAGAATTGGGACAATCACTGGTTGGAATGAGAGGTTGCAGAAACATGCCACCTCTCACTGCTGTCAGACAAAGCAGCCACGCTGGTGGCCTAGTGGCTACCAGTTGTCTGGCAGGCTCACTAGAATGGGCTTGCTTTAGGACACAGTTCACCAGTGAAGTGGTGGAAGGACACAGAGTCTGTCAGGCAACACACTATGTTGGATCATCTTTTGAAGGGGAAAGAGATCAGCAGAGGAACTATAAAACGTGACAGCAGATGGCATTGTTTGTAGAATCAAAGAACCAGTAGTCTGAGCTGAGGACCTATAAACTGTGGGGAAGGAAGAGGACAGACTCAGAATCTGCACTGACCTCAAGGAGCTGAGTAATAACATGAAAAGGAAACATTTCCACTTGTTTTCAAGTAACAACATGTGTGCTGGGGGAGAGAGCCAAATAGCTAAGTAAATTTGTTGCCTTGGCACAGCTTTGGCAGAGCTTCTTGGACACAGAAAGCCAAAAATATTGCCTTCTGAGTAAACTGCTTAGCAGATGCTGCTGTGTAAGGTCACCTCTGAGAATTCCCAGAAATGGTTCTACAGGTTCTACTGGTGCTACAACTAAACTACTACCAAACTACAAAGATTTGTGGTTGCATATTGAAACAACTGTTTCACAGGACTCCTGATGACACTGGAAAAGGCTTTTCTCAGACAACTGAGAAGTCTCAGAAGACTCATGCCAGCCTGTATTTCCTGTGTAATTTTGCATGTCATATTTGTTAGAGAAGTCTTTCGTAAGTGTAGTTGTGGGGATCAAAATGACCAGCACTCAAATACTGTGCTGAGGGAAACTGGAAAAAACATTGCTCTTCTCCTCCCTCTCTCAACTGTCATGCCACAGCTATGAAAAATAGAAACATGGATTGCATTTTTCCTGACTACCGCAAGAATCACCAATATTGAGAGGAAAACTGCCAGCTGGTGTAATCAGCCCGAAGCAGCTCTGCTGACTCACACCCACGGAAGCCTTGGCCATACTAATATTTTAAATGAGAGATTAATTAGATAATAACAATTTGGTCAGAAAACTGAGAGAGCTGAATTTGGCATGAGTGACCACCCTGTCTCTGTTCTCCCTTCCTCCCAAGGGACTGTGGAACTCTGAATGGCAATAACTTGTAAATCTTTGTGTCTGCTCTTCTTCAGTATGGGCTGCCCAAACCTGCCCTGTCTTTATAGAGGTTTTTGCCCTCCCCAAAGCAAATAAAACATCGTAATGGCTGTTTGGGATGCTGGCAGGTCCTGCTGGCTTGCAGCCATCTTGTTTTCACCAGTCATTCATGTCACCTGTGCTACCCCATCTTCTGCCTCGGGCTTATACATCTGCCTTTTCTAGTATGTAGGAAAGTAGGAAATTTCTTTCCCTTAGTAAAAACTGCATAGCAAATGACAACCATTCCCCAAAATCTGCTTGTTTCCAGTATCATATTGGTCCAACTCACAGAGTTAATCCCTAGACAGCCTGACCAGCACCACTGTGTCTCTGTCCACACAGAAAGGCATGAGCACGGCAAGCAGCTCCACAGCAGCCCAGGGCACAGGACCATTTTGAAGAGGATTGATGCCATTTCTGTGCCCAGGCCATCTCCAGCACTGCTGGGGTTGCCTGTAAGGGTGCCAATTAGTGCCAGCCACGGAAGCAGTTCCTGCCAGTTGGACACCTGCCTGGGAGGGAGAGCACTGAAATCACCCACGCATCTCAGAGAGGTCACCGAGCAGCCATTCGATGCTAATAACTTTTGGTCACTACCAACTTGGGCCGCAATCGAACCATTGACCTAGAGGTGAAAGGCTGTATATCCCATTACCAATCTGCTAAACCATCCAGTCTCCCTATTACTGCAATTTTAATTAACTGAGCCAACGACATGAAAGCTGAAGGGAGGGGGAGTGGGCAAGGAAGCGAGAACACATTGGCTTTTACATGATTTATTTCTTTTGAGTGGATTTTGCTTTTTGTTGAAAAGCCTTGTCCTAACCTGTGCTGCCCATGAGACACCCCCGATCTGCTGCTCAGCCCGGGACTAGAACGCGAAGTTGCTCTTAATAGCCAAAAGTGTGAAAGATTGCTGCTGCCCCCACTTTACAATGTAACTCCCGGGAAAGCAATTCCTGACATCAAGATCTGAATTTACTCTCATCAGAAACATTCTTTAGAGTAAAACTGAAATAAATGGAAGTCCCAACATACTAAATTCTGATACAGCATTTTTCTGAAACAAACAGAAAAAAGTTTTTTTTGCTCTCAAGCTCCTGGATGCTAGGATCTGAAGAAAGGCTGCTGTAATGCAGTCCATAACAGGACTGTACTCAATAAGTAGAAAAGTTAACGTCTCTGATAAACAAATGATTTGACCAGACCTAAGTTCAGCTGTTACAAGTCACTGGGAATGACCCCAGAGTTGTTTGAATAAGGAAGAAAAGCACTATGCTCCTCTGTTAAGAAGTCATGTCATTGCCAGATCCAGAAGGAAAAAAAAAGCTATTTGTTTAGCAACAGTACATGTCATTTCCTCACCTGCTCTTTTCCATGAATTTTAGTCAGTGTCTTCACTGCTGGTTGGGAACATTAGAGAAAGGATGGTGAGCCCTACAGGAACCCTGAGATTGTACTTGGTTTGACTCATGCCATCATCACTAACAGCTTCCTATGTAGCAAGAACCTTAGCAGCTTTCCTATGGTGATAGTTACCACCATCACTTGAATGATGCTTGCAGCATTTGTGACTTGTGAATCACCAAACAGGGGAAGCAAATCTTTGCCTCAAACTCTGAGCAGCTCTGCTGCCTTGTCCCCTGCATGTGGTTCTTGCACCATAATTAGTCAGCAGTCAGTATTGCCCCTTTGTGCCATGTGTTTCTTTATCCAAGTTCCTACATTTCAAACAGCATCCACTCCACTGTCAAGCCTGAAGTACTTCAAGCTTGTTCTTGCATGTGTGTTTGATAAGTCACGGCATGACTATTTTTCCTCTGTGTGTTGATTATCCACCATGGTCTAATCCCGCAACAGAAATGACAGACTGAGAGTCCCTAAAACACAGCAGCTCCTTGAGGTCTAGCATCCTGTGAAAATCCTGCTCGTTGCAGGCTGTTCCTGTCTCCAGCAGTGCAAGCACAGGGGGGGGCCTATCGCAGCTTGATTCCAGTCCCCAGCTGTCTGCAACAGCCGCTTTTGCTCGGGGCCTCACACACAGCACAGGCCAATCCGTAACTCTGGGCATCCTGGAGGTGGGGAGCACTCGGCTGAAAGACTCTGCAACCCCTGGTACATGTGAGCCTCTTTGATGCTCTTGTGCCTTGTTATTTCAAATGCTTTGCATGTGTAACTTGTGCAACAGGTCTAGAAAAGGAAAATGAGCAAAAGGAAGCCAGAACCAAGCTGTGCTTTTAATTATACCTGTGGTTGGGTTGGAAAGCAAAGTATTAAGCAAGCCCAAACTATGTGTGCCCTGATGGCTCTTCTCCTTTTCCACTGCCACTCTCCTGTATCTTGTATACTCTGCTCAAGATACCTGCACTACCTTGATCTTTGATAGTCTCCTTTTATCCCTTAGCACTTCTCCAGAGTGCAGCCTTTCTCTGTCCCCTGCCCTCTGATATCCTTCACTGATCCCTCTCTACCTGCTGCCAAAGAGGGTGTTAAAATGTCACTGCACAGGCTCAGGAGTTTGTTGGCACTGCAAGAAAAACAGATCGGAAATGTCATGGCAGCTTTGCATCTTGAAATTTGGGTAGGGGGGAGGGGTGACTTATGTTCAGAGCAAAACAGCAGCGTCCCTGTCAATGGAACTAACAAGAAATTCTTCCATCAGATTTCATATCAAGTTCAAAGTGCTGAAAGTCTGAATATAGGAACTGTACTGCAGTATCAAAAAAATATTGTCAGAGAAATATGATAACTGCCTGGGAGAGGATCAGTGCAATATTTCTAGAGGAACCTCTGCATTACAGGTAAAAGTCAGATCCCTGTTGTGGCAAGCCTGCTCTCCTGTTGCTTGCTCTCCTGCTGCCATGCTCAGGTTGGTTAGGTGTGCACCTAGGCAACATCCTAGGAAGATGAAAAGTTTCTTCCATTTGCATCTTCACTGGCCCTGAGGGTATGAGCCCTCCTCATCTGTCTCAGCAAAATCCAAAGAGGGATGCTTAACGCTGTGTGCGTCTTTTACCCCTCAGTGTCCAGCTGCTGAAGTTTCTGCGCAGAGGAAACATAAGCTTTGTGTAGGAAATTGGACTCACTTCTGGTGGTCCAGTCTGTGCTTGGCAGATGCTGGAATGGAAAACAATGCATTAACTGCTCAGAAGGCCCACAACTTAAGGCAAAATCTGAGATATGGAGCTTGGCCTAATACCACGATTGCTCTCAGAGCAATAAAAGGATGATTTTAGGCTGTATTCACTACAGCCTCCTGCTAACATAGGCAGGGAGTAAACCATTTATAGCATTGACTTTTATGCTTTTAGACTGAAAGACTCAAAGTTAATAACCTGTTGAGATGAACAAGACATTCATCTACTTCAGAGCTCTTTCCCAGACTGCCTGCAAACTCAGCATTTATACTTGGAAGATTTACACTTGGTTGCCCTTCTATTAATTTTTTTTCCTGCCCATCATGGCTAAAAATATGTGTAATTCATAGAAAGGAAACTAGATTCTGAAGCACATATTTTGCACAAGAGCTGAATGTCAAGTAAATTCCATGCCCACAGAAGCCCAGTCCTGGCTTATGCTTGTAACATATCCATATCAGACAGGCACAGACCAGGGGAGCATGCTAATTTACAAAAGCCTCTCATTTTATCTCTTAAATGACAATGTACTCCACTTTATCTCTGCAGAGCCACTTATTGGGAAACACTGCAACCCAGGCTCCCATAGCAGACATGTCCATGACTAGTCCCCTCCAAAATTGTGAGATGATGCAGCTCAAAGCATTGTCTGACACATCAAATTGTGGAGAAGAGAGAAGAGCTGCACACTGCAGCCACTGGATGCTCTGCTTAGCAGAGCTGTGTGGAGGGCAATGCCTGGCTCAGAGTCTTACCCACAGCAGTGGCACTCAGCTGCACTCTGCCACTGTCCAGGACTGCACTGTAAGGCACAGCTGGATTAGCTCAGCTGGCTGGCAGCTACAGCTACTGTTGGAGACAGGGAGGACTTTGCCACATTAATGTGAGAAAGATAATCTCAGCTGCAGGAAGGCATGAAGAGGAAGGGATTCTTAACACTAAAGGCTTTACTCAAAGGTCTTATGGAGATATTGCTTCCACTTTCTTCTCTGAGTTTTTCCCATCACTGTTGCTCAAAATTAGAATGGGAAGGTTGAATGGTTTCCCATTTGATAGCATGGGAAATCCTTTGATAGCATGGGAAATAATTCGGCAGGATTACTGAGTTTCTTGTGCCCTCAGCACTTCTCGACCATCCTTAAAAGATCTGAGGGGCTCTCGATCAGATGCTTTCACCCCTGACCTATATTAACACTTGGAAATCATTGTTCCTGAATGTCTTCCAGAAGCCCTTGCTCCCCACTGTAAATTGTCTTAAACTCACATGTTTTTTCCTATACTTTGAAACTCACCAGATTTGGACTTCTCTTTACCTACTGTGAAGCTCATCATGACCTCCAGTCACATCCACATCTGCCTACTAAACCAACCTTCCAGGGGACCTGGCTCACCCTGCACACAAATCACCTACAAGGGAGACCCCACCCTGAACCTGAACCATTCTGGTCACAGACAGTCCCACTGTGACACCCAACAAAGGCACCGGAACCTCCTTGGAACATCACCCTGTGCTTAGAGCTGTCCCTGCCATACCCTGAAATGTTAGTCCCCTGCAAAAGCATCACCACAGATGTGGCTGAGGCCAGAACCAGCACAAGACTAGGGCTGGGCATCTGAAGTGTGGCTGCAGACAGTCGCAAGCGACAGAAGCTCCAGAGTGACAGAAACATCCTGCTGCGAGCTTGACTGCATTTCAAACAGGATGTGAATGCTAACAATATGACTTGACTCTCTGGGGGATTTTGGCTTTCTGAGTACTGGAGATTTGAAAATCATTGGCTGCTTCTAAGCAAGAAGAGGAGGGCTAAGGGCACTGTAGCAATGAAGGGCATTGGAAGGCACAGGAGAGATCCTTTAATCCTGTCCCGGCCCCTAACCAATCTGTCTGATAGGCCAGTTGATTCTTCCAGTTGAAGTTTCATTTGCTTTGTTCTGGATATGGCACCAGGCTCTTTCCCACATTCCACAGTCCCGCCTAGACGTGAGGTAGAGAAATGCTCCACCTCAACCACTGTTGTAGCCCTGGAATTGTGTTCCCTTCCATCCCACCATGCTGGTTCCCTGATCTTCCAACTCTCAGGCAACATAGCAGCAGTCCTGAGAAAGCAAATGCAGGCACAGGCATTGACCCAGATGCATCATTTCCCAGGATGATGCCATCAGTACAGCAAGGGCTTATGTCACGAGTTAGGCATTAAGCCTCAGATTACAAAACTGAATTTTAGCTCACAATAGTGAAGCAGCATTCCCCGATTCTCAGGCCAGCAAATTATTTTACCTGGATAGCAGGTTCTTAATTAACTCAGCATAGATCTTTGCTCCCCTCCTGGAGTTAAAGACTTATGTAAATGTGCCTCGCTGTGTTTTCCTGGGCTTGGATGAAGATGACACTTCTGTTATCCAGAGGGGCATGACAGGAGGTCATGTCATCCGGTGCAACTGAACTGCTCACCATAGGAATGGTACCCTGTAAGATGGATCATTCATTGTCCAGCTCCATTATTTTCCTGGCTGTAGGTTCTTTTCCCACTGACCTGCACATAATGCCCCTCTCCCCTCATTTAAATGCCTGCTGTCCCCAAGAATGGCCCCACCAGCACAGACTGTTCTCCTGCTGTTTTACTCACTGCTCCTGTCATAGTGCAGGTCTCTACTTTTCAGGCGTGGGTCCCCAGACCAGACCAGCATCAGAGAGAAAGGAACAGTTGCTCTAAGAGGCATCACTATCCCCAGATTGTTCAAAGAAAGGAAAATATGCCGGTGTTGCTGTACTTTTAAGTAAGAGGAAGAAAGATACTTTATCTGCTTCCCTGCAGCATCCATTTTCTTTTTCAAGGGGTTTTGATTTCCCTCAGGGAAGCTGGACCACCCAAGGATGTATCCACACTGTGGTGCACAGAGGAGGGTGAACATCTGCTGGCGAATACAGAAGTATGGGAAGAAGGGACAGGACAGCAACAGGGGAGAGGCAGTAAGTGCTCGAAGTCATAGCTGCCAGAGAGCAGAAAAATCTGAGCAAATGTCCATGATGCTGATGAAATATTGTACCTAGGGGGAGAAGAGAAGCAGTTATGAACTGTAATTGCATGCCCACGTCATTGAAATTTATGAATCTAAACACATCAACAATTTAGAAAAACAAGATCACATTCTGTTTTCACTAATCCTACAAAAAACCCCCTCTGTACATTTCTTAGACCTTGTTAATGCCCTCTGACATGCCAGTGTTGGAGTGCATGAAGAGTTTTACAGCATGGCATAGAAGTCCTTCTGGGATCCACAGCGCTCTCAACCTTTAACCTCAGACTTCTTTAAACCTCTGCATGTTTGCACACATCTCTAATAGATTTTCAGATGGGTTCTCAGTAAATAGGAGGGGTTTTGTTTTGGGTGACTCTTTTTTTTTTTTTTCCCGCTAACTGCATTTTAGGATCTCTAGGAGAGTAAAGACCTGAGGCTGTTTTACACTGCAGGGTAAAACAGCCAGCAGTGCTCAGACTAGGGCTTGAGTGTACAGGCAAGCTGTGGAAGGCAACATTTGAAATCAAGAGATGTTTTATTGCTTGCTAAGTGAAACACACAATGAGGAAACACCACAAGCACTGGTGATTTCTGCAGTTTGCTGGAGTGCCCTTTCTGGCTTTGCTCTCACAGCAAAGTGAAAAAGCTGCATGAAAGTTCAACATCTCATGCTGGATGCCTTCCCTGCTTCAAGTGTCCTGCTCTTCTTGGCCTTGAGTCTCAGCAGCACTGTGCCAGGGCAGATTTCATGCAGGAATCTGCTAGGGAACAGCTCTGGGTCTAACAGCAAGAGACTGCTGTCTAGCTTTCAGGTAGTAAGAAAGTAAGAAAGACAATCAACACTGTGTTTTGCTTTCCTTATAAGTGTTCTCCCTAACCTACTCTAGTTGTTCCACATCAATCATAAAACATGAGCATTTCCCCTCATATAATGTTATTTTTTATCAGTTTTTCACACTCTTGAAACACAGCAGTGACACAAAATATCTGATAGCTGCCACTAGACAGAAGAAAAAAGAATCCAAATCTAACCATAATAGCACATTTCAGAAACTTCTAGAGCAGATTTTTTCACCAAATGAAGAAGGTTTTCCCGCCAAAGTAGATACAGAGGGGTAAGGAAGAAGGGGATTAAGTGACATGCTGTGTGTGTTGGATTCGGAGCACAGGGGCATGAACAGCTTGTGGTGACATCTTCATCTGCCTTTTCATCACCTGTACTTGTGCTTCACTGTATTGCAGACAAAATTCCTTCAGATAAGCTTAGGTATTTCTTCATGTGCTCATGGAGGATGGCTGACTACTTAGCCGTTCCACTAAGAATCCAGGATTTCCACTAAATATAGGCTTTGTAGGGGGCTGTGCTTGTGGAAATCCTTGTCTTTTCTGTAGATTACCTTTCACCATTGATTTATGGGCCTGCCTTGAAAAATGATCAATACAAGTAATTGCAAAATTACAGTGTTTTGCAGGTTAAACTGTTTACATTTTTACACAGGGATGCCTTTCTATCACCTTCTAGCTATTACTTCCATACAGAATCCCCCAGGGAAAATTACTTCATCCTTGTTGATACATATGGCAACAGGAGGAACTTCTAGCATTTGACAGGACTTCTAAAAACAAAGCCACTACACCACAGAGCATTCACTTCTACTGCAGTTTCCCAACAAAAGACATAAAAATGAAGGCTGAAACTTCTCCTTGTTGTGTCCTGTGTTGCTTCTCTGATATCATCTGTGATATCATGTGTAGAAATGTCTTAAGAAATAGTGACAGAAAGAGAACTGGCTTTGTTGGCAGAACTGACTTTTAGAAAATGTGCACCTTTTTTTCAATAGAAATGGTACATTTTATAAACAGATAGGAGACAAAGTGCTGTTAATTGTAGTATGCAGTTTATACAAAAATATGTTTGGAAACCGAAGAAAAACAAGGGAGTATTTTTAGATAGTGTAATAACTCTGAGTTCATTTTGTAACTTAATTAAAGGGTCGTGCGATGCCACTTATGAGTCTTCTCTGGCAGGCTATTACCTCATGCTGCTTTATGCAGTTTTTCTAACCTTACAGCCACTATCCTCTTTCATCATTTATGTGTGGTCAGCTTGGAAAACAACCAACCAGAAAAATTAATATTCTCAAAATGAGGTATTTTTCTCCATGTGGAGATAGTGGCATAACTGTATGTCTCTTGCACTCAATGCAGCTTGTATTGCTTTCTCTTAAATGTTTGGATTAATTTCCTGTTCAGGGTGGACCAATCCCTCACTGAAGTAAAAACCATGTCAGCTTTAGCAGGAATGTTTTCAGAGTCTCCACCTGGGAAGACTGCATCTCTGAGTGGGAAAATAAACACTCTGGCCTTCAGTTGGTTCACTGACTATCTTCTCTGCTGACAACACTAATTGTTCTGTCAGTCAGGATGGTGATGGTTTTCAGCACCAGGCCCTGAAAGAACAGGGGGATAATGTTGTCTTTTGTTAGTATCTGCGCTCAGAGAACATGGAGGTACCTAACTTTGTCCATGTTCATAAAGTTAACTTAGAGACCAGGATAGACTGGATAGCGTTGTGCAAATGGGCTTGAGCTGACACAGATAAAGTTTCACTGGATCTTTCATTATTTCAGATTTAATAGATTAGGAAGATTATTTCATATATCCCCACAAGTTTGAAACTGGACTGTAATCTCAATTATGTTATTACACTAGGAAGTGAATTCATTTCACTTAGGTATAACAGAACAATTCTAGGCCTGTCATTTACATTATAACACTGACATGAAGGAGATATATTTTAAAAATCATTAGATTTTTTTCCCACATGAAGACCTTTCTTAATAAAGGAGGATTCTTGCAGACTTCTAATAGTAACATAACAACAGCAATATACACCACAAATTACTGGTTCAAATCAGCACCAATTTCTAGAATAGAGCAGATAAAAATCTGTAACCAGTAGTTGAAACTACTTTGCCAGACCTCTGGACCACCGAAATATATATTTACTCATCTCTACTGACAGCCCTTTTCTAAAAGTTTGGTGAGTTGTGGTTTTGTTGGGTTTTTTTTCAAGTGAACAGCGTACCTAAACTGTATTACAGGAGCAGACAGCTGTCTCTGATTTTGTACAAGACAGTCAATATAACCTTTTCACAGACAAATGTTATTTCTATAACACATCTGTCCAGAGTATTTTTATATCATAATTTCTGACACAGTAGTTTCTTATTAAGTATGTCTAAAACATAGGAAAATTAAATATTCTCTCACAGATAACACTAATGCCTGCAATCATGGTGTCATGATTTTTTTTAACAGAAGACATTCATTGCCTGCCTATTCAATGAAACATACCTAGAAACAATTGTTTATCTTTTAATTCTGTTTCTTTCAAATGCCTCTCTGAATGTCACAACCCAGAGAAACTTGGGGGACTACAACAGTACACTTTCCCTGATGATTGTGATAACACTTGAGTACTTCTGTGCATATATGTGTTTACATAAATATCTGAACCCTCCGTCTTACAAAATACTATACAAGAAGACACAGTGGCAGTGAACATAAATACTTTGCATAAAGGTAATTACACTGGTGTCACCGCTATGAGCTAAAGTGCTCAATACACTGGCATACGCTCACAGCAGAGAGCATCTTCCTCTGTCTAGACCTCTGCACTGCCATACCTCTTCTCCTGAGTGCCAGAAGTAGTGCATTGCTTCCTCTTGTGTTGTACTACACAAACAGTTCATTTTAGCTTTCACAAACAAGCAAACAAAAAATTAGGGCTTTACTGTGAGGGCAAATAAAGAAATATCCATTGTGGAATGCAGCACTGAGCTGCTGCCTGCTCTTGGGGAGGTCTGTTTACCTCTCTGTGCCCTAATGTCCCATCTAACTCAACATCTGGCTTCTCTATTTAAATTGCAGAGATTGTCTATTACTCCACATCCTCAAGTGCCCACAACAATAGAAACCTCTAAAAAAGATCAAGACCACTAGCACATAAAATATGGTAAGTATCAATGATGACATGGCACACATATGAAACGTCTGTCTTGTTTTGAAATAGCCACCATGTGAGTCACCAGACACAGATCATCTGACAGTTAATCCCATCTACCTTTTGAGCTGCATCACACCGATATTGCTACCACATATTCCATATTTCTCATGGTTTTTAGACAAAAATTCAACATGACAAATAGATGAGTATTTATATTATAGATACTCAACACTCTAAAATACTCATTACAAAAAAATGTACTGATGAAACAGTACCGCTCCTCATCTTCAATTAGGATAGGCCTGAGTTCTCGTCTCCAAAACTAGAATTTGCTTTAGGAAAATAATAATGGCAATAAAATCTGATATCTTACTTTATTCTGTGTCTCAGAATAAGTGCTCTGTCATGTTGGATATACACAATGTCTATCTATCACCCCTCCATATGCGCATCTAACCCACACAGAAATAAAACCGGGGGTGTGGGAATGATTTTTATTTTGTGGGCTGTATATCACTGCTTCAAATTACTGTGTAATTATGTAATTTATTATTATTGTGTGTGGGTTTTGTTCTGCTTTGGGGTGGTTTTTCTTGTAAGGATCTTTTTTTTTTAAGTACTGATTGCAGTGCCAAGGGATGTGAATGGCCATCTTTTAAATCAGAAGGAAACATTAATACACAAAATCACGAAGACATATCTTCAGTCCTACTTATAATAAGTGTTAAGCTCTTTTTTATTTCATTCTGTCCTATAGTTGTTAAGATGGATTTCCAGCATGACAGGCTGGGAGATCAGTCAATTAATAATTGGTTTACCCTTTCTTCCTTTGTTAATTAAAGTTGGCTGCAGTTGGATTTAACATAGTGAACAAAGTCAGAGCTGAAGTATGTCTTTCGGGATCCTGCAAAGCAGGGAACTGCAGCTAAGAGCTGGTACCAAGAGTTTTGTTATATCATATACTTAACTAGATGAAAATCTAAAGATTTTTCAAGACTGAGGTGGAGATTTAATAATGCTTTTCTCTATATGTCCAATGGGTAATAAAAGTGATGGAAGTGATTATCAAGCTGCACAGCTACTGCAGACAACTTTTGTCCTTGGTGTCTTCTCCACCATGACTGTTGTACTCTGTTTCATCTTTTAAGCTGTTCCTCTCCCAATTCATTTTTCTTTCCCCATTTAGTCTGGGTTTCTCTAGTTCATTTGCTCTGCTCACTACTTACTGCTGCAAAATTTCAGTACATTTCAGACTGAGGTATGACCAGCCATTATTCAGATTTGACTCTTTTGAGTGAAGGAGAATATAGAACTTCTCAAAAACATAACAATTTGTATCTTCTTATTACCTAGGGAAATAAAAGACTGCTGCTGAAAATTCTGAATGAACTCTAGAAAATCTGTTTTAATACAGAAATCTTAATTTTCTGGAATAATAGTATTGCAAAATTACTTATGAGTGGGAGAAATAAAAATAATACTTCACAGAGTAAACATTCATTATAGTCTTTTATAGAAGTTTTCCTATTTCTTCACTATTAGCTTAGCTTTAATCTTTTATTTCTTCTGAAACCTAAGCCTGACTCTAACAGAGACCTTCTATGCTGTCCTGTGTTCAAGAGACCACAAAATATTTTGCAAGATGCAAATGGCAAGTAAGTAAAACAAAAATATATAATAGTATTTGAATGTAGTACTTACTCTTTTACCCTCCTGTGTTGCTTTCAGAAAAAGCATATCCATGTTATATTAATGGTATGGAATGGGACATGTTTTAGGGAGTTACATATTCATATTTTATTATCCAGATAGCAGTGGACAACCTCACTATTGCATGTTGGCATTAAGCTGCTATATCAGAAGTGACAGCTTCATTTTTACATTGAGTTAATCCCATTGGCAGACATGGCATACATTTATTACTGGGTTATTGTTAGTCATTGTAGACAGATTGATTTACAACTGAGAGGTATTGCAGAAGTTCTGCATTTTCATTCTTAGGTCTTGTCAAGAACTTCCTAAAACAAATGAAGGAACATCTAGGTCTGAGATTCAAAGTTATTAGAGTAGTTATTGGGTACTAATACCACACAGTTGCTTTTTCTAAAATTTTGGACTGCCCCTCAGTTTGACCACAATTTGACCACAGACCTGCTGGGCATCTTGCAGGCCTGTAACCTGTCTGTAGCTCTGATTAGGCTTTTCTGCAGGCTTTGCCTTCCTGGTTGTGCCCACTCAGGTTTTACACAGGGACTTTCTCTTTCACCCACGCAGGCATAGCTCACTTTGCTTTGAGGTGTTTTGCCTTTTGGAAGCTGCAATATATTTTTCTGTGATGATGACAATGGAAGCTTTTGTCCCTATTTATTCCTTCAAAGATGCCTGCAAGAGCCCTTCCCAATTTGGTCCTTTCTCTTCCCTCTTTACATCTTTCTGTTGGCTCTTGCTTTTCCAAGGGAGCAGATATCAACAACTGATCTTCATGTCTCACTGCTGTTGTAGCCTCTCCACACTCTGCTACACTTCCTCTGCCTTTCTTGAGGTTTGAAATCACCTACTTATGCAGGTCCCCGTTGGAAAAGGGAGTTGTAAGCTCCTTACCTCTCCCCACCTACCATTCCCCAAACAGGGAATTCTCCCCAGGAGATGTTCCTAGCCTTTTAATGATAAAAGTACACTGTTCAAGCTCTGGAGCCATCCATAGAGCACCCTATGATGTGCCCAGCACAGCACTGGACAGTTACTTGCTGGGAGAGATGTGTGCCCTAAAGAAAATCCACAGGCATGGAAGGGTTCCTATGTGGGCTGGTGATTGGTATCCTCAGCAGTATGCTGGAGGAGTCCCCTGGTTTCCTCCTGACAGTGCATTGCAACTTGCTGCCACCCTGCTTTTGCACAAGGGGTGCTGCATCCCAGGCAAGTGACACCATGCCAGGGAGATTTTAGTTTCTTTCTGTAGAAGAGCTTCTTCTTCCCAACACACACGACCGCCTGCAGCTCGCTGTCTCTCCAAGTGCCCAAATCTCCCAGTCTAACCTGTTACTTTCTGTCCCAGTCAGGCATCAGGGCAAATGCTTTTAGAAACAAAGCAAAGCAAAGCAAAGCAAAGCAAAGCAAAGCAAAGCAAAGCAAAGCAAAGCAAAGCAAAGCAAAGCAAAGCAAAGCAAAGCAAAGCAAAGCAGAGCAAAGCAAAGCAAAACCAAAACTAAACTAAACTAAACTAAACTAAACTAAGCAAGAAGCACCCAAAATAAACACACCAACCCCGACGGGAGGCTGCAGGAGAGCCTGCCAGGATGTGGGGTGCGGAGTGTTCCCCAGGCAGCACATGGGGCCGGGCTCGGTCCAAGCCCGCAGCCCTGGACCCTTTTCGGTGCCGCAGCGGGGCTGCGCCGGTGCCCCCGGGCTCCCTCCGGGGCCGGACGAGCCTCCCCGGCCGTGCATCCCCCGCGGACAGGCCAGCTCTCACCCTTCGCCCGAGGCGTGAGGAGGCAAGCACAAAGAGAGGTACTCTTTTTTGTTGTCGTTGTTGGGTTTGGGCTTTTTTTTTCCCTTCGTGGGGGGCTTAAAAATACCTCCGTGATCGACATCGGGCACCGCGCGAGGCTCCGGCAGAGCAGAGGTGCTGTACATTTGACAATTCTATTAAAACGTTAGTAAAGTTAACGCAGCCTCGATGGCATCTGAAACACTAAATAAGAGACCAGTTTCAACCCCAATCCCCACTGGAGGGGATACACTAGTATGTTTCTTATTTTTATTTTCCTTATAGCCTGTTAAATTGACTAATAAAGTCAACACAGAGTTCTCTGTGTGGCTTCAAAAAACTCAGTAATTTTGTTAGAAAACGTTGAAATCCAACCCCAAAGTATTCAGCCCAAATATTTAGTTAAAGTAACCCTGTGGGTTAATAAACTAAACAAAGGCAAACCATGCAAAACTGCAGCAATGAAAACCAGACTTAAATAAACGAAGGAAAGTTTATAAGAACCCTTTAGCTGGAAAAAAACAGGGAAGGAAAACTGCATGAAAGTTTAATACGAAGCATGTGATACTCAGGGGCTCGTTTTACAGGTACACAGCTTCGTTTCAGACAGTCGTTGTCCCCAGAAAAATTTCGAAAATTATTTTTCTGCTAAGCTGCATTTCCTTCAAAACCTCACGGCAGCGTTTTCTGCTGAAGAAACACTCGACAGCTTATGGCAGGTTAAGAGGACCTCTTCTCCGTGTTGCAGCTCTCTCACTGACCACACTTCACCACGTTGCTAATTTCGGCGTCTGACTTGTTTAGTTATTTCAGCTTCAGTAATGTGGTTGCAAAATATTTACCTTTCACACAAGAATCTGGATTATTTTGATTAGAGACCGATGCACTCTTCAAAATGTTTGCTTATGAGCAGGAGTTCTTCAAAAAGGAGCACAACAAAAGATCCAACTTCTCAACCACCGCTTTTAAAACAGTTGTTAATAGCTAAACCCCGGTTTGCAATAGAGGTGGAGTAAGCCTCTAAAAAAAAAAAAAAAAAAGGACATTTAAACCAAGCTATTTAAACATATATATATATATATATATATATATATATATACATATATATGCTAAATTATCTCAGATTGTCTTCAGGACGTTGGCAGTTTGGTAATAATTATAACCATCGCTCTTTTGCAGTTTAGATGATCACGGAAGAAATCTTCTCTACAATTGTGGGTTTTTTATCAAATAAAGGGCATGGGATTGATGACACGTTTTTCTCTATGGATTTCCAAATTATTTTCTTTTGCATTATATCCCCCCCCAAAAAAGCAGCCGTGGAAAAGACCGCTGGAAAAACAAGCCCCAAAATAACAAGAGATCGTTTAAATTTCTCTTAGTTGCTTTTCATTGTCAAGAGAAGCTGAATAAACAGCATCGGCCCCGCTTGAAAGCACAGAAAGCAGGTTTGAAATGAAAGAGACATGCAGAGGAAAAAGACTAGAGGGATTTTTTATTATTTATTTTCTTCCCTTTTCGAGTGCTTAACTTTCTCCTTTTCAGAAAGGAACTTCGTGCAGCCCAGGGAGCACTTTATTTACCGTGTACAGAAGAAACAAGTCAAATTTAAAATTAACCTCCAGTCGTGCTGGGAATAGATCGGACCAAATGTTGGGGGAATTCCTTTATTTCCCCCTTCTGATATTTTTGACCAATTCCGCTGCTTAACCATCACCCGTTGTACTGCCAAAGAAGGCAACGGTCCCTTTCGGTGACAAGCCCTGATGAAATGATTTTCTTTAGAAAGAAAAAGAGAAAGATGGACTAAGGAACTTGGGGCAACAAAGCTTTACAAGGAGAGAAGAAAGACTTGGGTAAAATACGACACATTTATCTATCAATTGCTAGACAAGACAAAGAAGGCTTAACAACAGTTTGAAAAGAGTGGCCTGTGAATGGTTACTATTCAATTTGTATTTTATTCCCCGCTGGTCATGGAATTGAGATCAGAAGAAAAAGTGAAAACACATGGCTGAGGTCAGTAGGATCAGAGAACCACCACATACAGCAAAGGGAAGGAAAAGCAATGGGAACTTGTGTGAAGAAATGGATTATATAAACAGAGCTTACCATCGCCTGCACCCCATTATCCTATAATTTACACTGCATGGGAGCATAGAAATATATTAAACTAGTGATAGGTTTCACCGTTGCTTTATGCCAATCAATTCCATTATATACTTTCAGACATGTTTAGAATTCTTGGACTAATGTGTTTATTTTAAATATCACAGGGAAATTATGACATCACCGGCAAATAATGCTGGGGAAGGTTGCCTTCCTTTTGAAGTACGCTGCAGTGAAACATGATTTTAATTACATAATCACTTTGAAACCGTAATTATATAATAAACGAGGGGGATTAAGCGGGAAGTGTATAGTACATTAAAAATTGCTTAGGTCCTGGAAAAACAAACCGAACACACAGTGAGAAACGCTCGGTCACGAAGATCACTTGATAAATTCGGGCTACAGCGTTTATTTGCGCTTTGTCCGAGGCCACAAAAAGATGTCCCCTCCGTCAGGCGCCAGCGTTTTCGTGCCGTTTTCCTGCGGAGAACACAAACGCAGCCCCGGTTTCTCTCGCCGCCGCCTTTGGCCGGCGGGACCGCGGAGCTCGGGCCGGCCGACACCGAGGAGGGGCCGCCGTT
>JAHLSL010013598.1:1639386-1694684 GCA_025920805.1 Petroica traversi | reverse complement strand
AACCTGGCACCCGTGGGCTGAGCTCAGCGCCCCAGCCCCGGACCCTGCGCCCATCGCCTCGGGCTGCGGCCCCGCTCCGCTGCCCTCCGCAGACACGGGGAAGAGGAGGTCTCGTTTCACTTTCTAGGTGGCTTTTTAGTGTGTGTGTGTGATTGTTTGTTTATTTGTTCGTTTGTTTGTTTGTTTGTGTTTCAATTGTTGGTTTCGTATGGCTGTGATGTTTCTTTGGGTTGTATTTGTTGGTCGTTTTTGTTGGTTTGTTTTTAAGGGCTGGACCAGAGCGCGGCAAGGTCCCGGAGACCTGTCCTGTCCTTACGTGCTCCCCCGGGACTGCCGTCGCTTTGCACGCTGTCCCGCTCAGGCACGGGAGCCAGATCTGCCAGCCTCCCTCTGCCGCCCCCCTTTCCCCCCGTCCCCCCCAGGCCGAACCAGGGCAGCAGCGGGACCCCGAGAGCACAGGAAATCCCAAGGAAAGAGAGGGAGGGAGGGAGGGACCTTGTCCACACAGCGAGTGCCGACGCACCACCCAGAGGGCAAAGCCCTGAGGGCAGTGGCTGGATCCCCAGACCAGAAAGAAATTCAGACCCAGATAACCCAGGGAGAGAGTCTCTGCTTTGCAGCATCGGGGGTGACATTTCTCCCCCGGTTTCCCCTGGTTTATTGCAAGTCAGCTTGGCTCTCAGGACACTTCAGACCTAGCCCTTGTCACGCAGTCAATGAACTGCTCTCAATGCTTGTCTGCTGTGTTGCTCACATCAGGGGCATTCTTTGGGTCTGGATTGTGTATTTCCTACCCATCAGGACATCTTATTTTCTGGAAGCTGCAGAGAGAACTCAACAACACAGGTGCCCTTCACTGCAGAAATGGCATGGACCATCCCGTGCAGTTTTGTGCTGGGAAGAGACATCCCTAGAGATCTTCTTCATCTAGACGTGCTTCTAGCAAATCCACTGCTCAGAGACACCTCTGCAAACTCAGAGAGGTCTCATAAAGAGCTGGCATGTGGAGGGACAAGCACAGCCAATCTGCTTAGTGCAGCTTCTTCACCTGCTCCCTGCCTGCAGAGAGCAAAGTGGACTGACCCCCAGGGACCTCCATGCTTTATCCAGAGTCTCATGGCCCACATCCACAGCCCATCTAACAGGCTTTTGTTTGGTCTCAGAAGTCCAGGGTCACTCTTTCTGGGAGCTGCAACTCCTACACACACTCCCATAGCTGCCTGGAAAGCACAAAAGCAGGAGACTGCTTGCTGATGGCACAGAAAGCCAAATCAAGTAAGACCCTCATCAGGTGGCTCTGGACCTGGGCAGACCACCTGGCTCCCCTCGATTCCTTGCAGAGCAGCCCGAAACCATGGATTCCTCTAGAAAGACAGCTTACGTTCACATGCAGATGCTAACCGCATACCCAAGAGGCTGTCCCAAAGAGAGTCATTTCCCCAGATGCTAGCTGTGTGGTCATGGATTCTCAGGAATATAATTTTTTCATATGAAAACATTTATTTTTCCTCCAGATGTCACGGTAATTAAGGCGGAAGAATGCGCACTGTTAAATGTGTGAGAAAGATCATGGTGCCTCACAAGTCTACAGGAGTCCCTGGGGGACAGAGCACCAGATGGCACAGATGAGTCCCTGACAGGGGCATAGGGGTGTATAAAACAGGCCTCAGCAAAAGCCTTTGAGAAGCTATCACAGGAGAGAAGATGCTCACAAATAGGGGGGGAGCATAGGGCAGGGGAAGGTTTGCGTGGAGTGGGGAGGCTCCAAAGTTGTCTAATCTACCCTAGCTAAAGGGTAAGCACATCATGGGGTGTTTTAGTCAGAAATTCATCTGTTTTGTGCCCATCATGGTGTGTTGTCTGCTGTGGTATTGCCAGAAGTCCTGGTCTCCTGCTTTCATGGGGGAAAACAAAAGAAGAACAGAGCAATGAACAAAATACCTGCCGAAAAATAAATAGTCTAAAGAGGCAGTCAGAAACACCTGTAAACCACAGGCTGCAAAGAGGGGGAAATAGGAAATTGTTCTGGAGTGAAAGGGCAACAAAGTAATACGAGTGCCTGAAGAACCCAGAAGTCTATTTTCCCATGCGCAGATGTGGAACTTCTTAACTCAGAAGCCCTCAGGACCGTAACTGTAAATTAGTTTAAAAACAAAGAAGTAAATTTGTGCTTAGTTCATGACAGGACAGTCCATGGATTTGTCCCTGCAGTAACTTCCTAAAGTGCAGATTATTAGAGACTAGGAGGTTGCAGGTCAGTGTGACTCTCAGCTCACTTGGCTCCGGCGTTTTTTTAACTCTCATTCTGGCACATTTTTTTCTCTGTATAAACCAAATTGTTTTGGAACATCTCAATAGTACTGATAATATAAGAATTCATACCTAGACAGCTTATTTCATCCAAGTACTTCAGAGACCTGTGTTGACATGTTAAGTCTGCAAAATAGCCTTGGACTGATGCAGCAGTGTGTTCACTTCAGATTTAGTAAAGACTGTGTGTACACTTGGACCAACAGATGGAAAGACATAACAAAATTATTTAAATAGTTTCCCCAGTGGAAGTTATTCTCTGAACACAATATGTTGCAAAAATTTCACTTACAGTTTGAAAAGCAAAGGAAACTGAGATGAGAGCTATGCTGGAAAAATCTAAGGGTATAATATAATTAAATACAACTTACTGGACTGAATATTCCTGGTTTGACTGAGCATAGGTTTACATCAGACTCATTTAAATTTATTAGGAATTGTTTATTTTGCAGTGAAAGTATCTACTTTGAGATGACAAGTCCTTTTGCCATTTTTTATTTGACTTGAAGAAAATACCACTGTTGCTTTAGCAAGCATCTAGCAAAAATGTGATAGAAATATCTGGTGTGACTGCCTTCTCTAAAGGCTCTTCTTACCTTCTAACTCTTACTCTATGCTGTCTGGACTGCATGTCAGACAGAGCTTATGCCAGTCCTAGGTTCAACCAGGATAGACTTCATTATCTTCTTAGTACATGGTGTAGCGCTGTATTTGAATTTATTATGAGAATAATTTCAACAGCACACTGATATTTTAGTAGTAGTTGTTGTTGAGTAATGTTTACCCTAAGGACTTTTTGGTTTCTGTGCTCTGCAAGTGAGAAGGTGCACAAGAAGCTGTGAGGGAGCACAACCAGGACAGGTGACCCCAGCTGGAGAAAGGGATATTCCATACCACAGAACAATGTGGAGTACATAAACTGCATCTAGACCCCTGGAAAAGGGGCCGATCTCTGCTCAGAAACAGGCTGTGTATCTCATAGTGGGTGGTGAGCAGTTGGCATTGTGAATCATTTGTTCAATTCTCCCCCTCCTTTTCATTACTACTACTACTATTACTACTATTACTATCATGTTATTACTGTTCTCATCTCAGCACATGAGGCTGTCATGGTTTAAGTCCAGCTGAAAAGTCAGCACTGCATGGCCATTTTCTCAACCTCCTTGTCTCCCCCCTGCTCCTGTGGCATGGAAAGGAGTATCAAAGTAAAACTTGTATAATTTATTGTAATAAAAAGGGAGAAACAAGTGGTGCACAATACAGTTGTTCACCACCTGATGATTGGTGCCCAACCCCCTTCTGAGTAGCTCCCCAGTTTATAAACTGGGCATGGCATTCTGTGACTTGGAGTATCCCTTTGGTCAGTTTGGGTTACCTGTCCCAGCTATGCTTCCTCACAGTTTGTTTTTTTATCTCCTCACTGGCATAGCATGAGACAAGGGAAAGAGAAGCCCTGGGCTTAGGATAAGCACAACTCAGCAACAAACCAAAACATCAGTGTGTAATCAACACCATTATCTTTAGAATCCAAAACACAGCAGTGTCAGAGCTACTGAGGAGAAATTAACCCTGGCTGGAACAATGACAGAGGTTTCCCTCTGCATTCAGATTCTCCTCCCCACCAGGAAGGGAGTAGAGGTGTGGGAGAAATGAGTGAGCAGTTGTGTGGTATTTAGTTGTCAGAAGGGGCTAAGCCAGGAGAGTGCCCAAAGCTCTTTCTCTGACAAGTTTGAGATGTCCAGGTTTGAGAGAAGACATATTTCCAACCCACTGATGGCAATGCATCCCTGCCTTGTATTCAAAATACATGAGCAGGAGAGGAGAGGCTCAGAATGGTATGGCCCAGAACACTCATGAACTCCCTCTGGGAACCAAGAGGAGGGTTCCAGTCACTGTCGGTGCAAGGATGTTTTTCACATAAACCTTGGCACAGTCACAGAGAAGAGGACCTGGGCAGAAATTTCAGGTGTCCCTTCTTGTGAAACCAAAATGTTGCACAATGCATTTTTTGCAGTTTATGGAAGGATCTGAGCATATTTATGGACTCTGAGACCTACTGGCAGACTGAAAAGCCATGGAAATGAAGGAGGACAGATAGAAGTTTAAGCAGTGATAATGGAGCACTGTCATATTACTGATTTTCTCATGTGCAGTCTAGCTATGAGAGATTGCAAGGAGCTGAGCTTGAAGAAGGAGCAGATCAAGTAAATAAAATTACTATTCTTTCTATTGTTCATATCTGAGTTAACAAAATCTGCACTTTCAAGGTTTTGATTGATGTAAAAGAACCAACCAGACAAGTGGGAGGAAGGGAGTTGGGAAACATTTTTCCTCCTTAAAAAACAGCCTAATTAAAAATATCTTCTGGATAGTTACAGATATGCATTAATTATGGATATAAAGAACTGCTTGCCAGGTTTTACAAAGCCCAGGGAAGCAGGTCTGAAACTTCATCAGTGTCTTTAGAATGTCTGGGAATAAAATCTACCAGAAGAGCATTTGTTCCTTTTTATTACTGGTCTTTCACCAGTAATAAATATGTCAATCCATTCTTCAGGTTTTTGGTGTAAAAGAAGAGGTAACTCCTGAGAGTGAGTGCTTGTCTAAATCAAAAATACCCAGATGTAAGCTGGGGCTGGGAATCAGTATTAGACCTTCCTTAGATACCTGTTTACTGACACCTTCTTTTAACCTAATGGTATGTAGGAAATGGCTTGAGAAAAACTGAAAGAGCCATTTTTCTCTGCCATGAGGACATGTGTATGAAGGATTTTCTGAAGTTTTTGCCCCAGTAATAGCCGTGGAAACAGAGATCATCCTTTGCAGATGAGACTAAGAAACTGTTCAACTTTGTTTTGGGAGCAGGCAGTTCTCTGCTGTGATTGAATAAATACAAAGATAGGTAAAGGAAGCTGATTGTGTTTTGACTGAATTTATGTTTTCCTTTAAGTCTAGACATATATATATTTATTTATTGGCCTTTAGATGCAATGGACAATGAAAGTGACCTTGAACATTTCACTTTAGTAAACAAACCTAATTTTATCTGAGCTTAAGATATTTAAGTAAGAATTGTTCCAGTACTCATTAGATTGGAACAGGATGAAATTTTGCCCAAACATGGTCAAAATAATTATCCACCAGAGGAAAACATTTTGTGAGGCCTAGATGTCTTATAGGAGAGAATTGTAAATTATATCCAGGCATCAGCTTTTTTCTTTCAAGCATCTCAGTGAATCTAGAGTTCTGCATGGCTCAAAGACTACATCTATGAAGTGTGGTCATTCCCAACAACACTGAACAAATTTGAAACACCATGTATGCTAGGAAGTTTTAAATACATTGCAGTAGATGCTTTTTGCAAAGTAATCTTGGAGCTTCTGGCTGGAATGTTCCTCCTGCTCTGGTCACTACAATATCCCTAGGAGGACATGCACATAGGCCATTGAATAGTTATTATTACTTAAACAACAGTTTTTGACCTTTTTGGGTCAAACTTCCACTGGAGAGCTGTTGAAAACTGTACCCCACATGCTGCCTTGGAACTTGCACAGGTGCCTTTCTTAGTCAACTTTCCTGGAGTCTTTAAAATAATACAGAAACCTGAGGTCTGTGGACCACAAACTCACAAAAAAATTAATTGGTTGGTACAAATGTTACCAAAATTCTAGATGAAAGCACAAAGCACACTTAATTGGACAATAGAAATCATGATAAACCATCCCTTTTAGATTTTTCTTTACATAATTTGATTCTAGAAGAATAAACCTGTAAGAGAGAGCCTTCTGCCTTTGAAACCTTCTCAGATAAAATGTCTCCTCTTATCCTAATCTGAAGACAAATTACTCACTATTTCCAACTGAGCTTCCATTAGATTGTTTCTATATCCTCCTTCTTGCCGCTGTCAGGCCAGGGCTCTCAGCTGCAGGTAGCCCATTTCCAATCCCATCTTGTGCATTTGAATCTAATTCTCTCTGCAATGGTTCTTTTATGTGACAAGGTTAAAATCAGACCAATGAAGACAGAAATCTAGAGCCTTTGCAGTGTGTTAACTGCATCTCTGTTTTCCCCTACACTGTCAGCCCCAAACCTGTTGATCTAGAAACAGCTTGCAGAGAGCACTTGAGGAAAGGTATGCCAGCCACCCTGCTCGCTTTGCCATGACTTGCTGTCTTACTGCACACTAAAGTTAGATGTTCTTGCATGGCTCAGAAACCTCAGGAGCTTTAGAAGCTTCAGCAACCAGGTCCTTAAGTAGGATCTGGACCAACTGACCTGATCAGTGGTCGTTCTGAAAATATAATGAAAACCTTCTCAGGCTGCTGTCCTGGATCAGTACAGTCTGCCTTGGATTTAGCAGAGTCCCCTGGAAGGTCCAGCAAGGTTATGTTGAAGTAGCTCCTCCATGTCTCAGAGGGAGATAATCCAACATATTGCACTTGAAGCAGATCATGTTGTTGGTGTCTTACAGATAAATACCACTTACTGCACCAATATCACACAGTGAGGCAAAACCATAATAGAGGACACACAGTGAAAACAAATGTATTTAAACATAACCACATGTTCTGTGATTCCACAGGTCTAAGTCTTCAAAGTAATAATATTATTAGTAAAACACCTCCCTTGGCAAATTTTGCTGGACCATGAAAATACTGCAATAAAAATGTCATTTGGAATGTTATGTAAAATCATTCAAGAGAAGAACAAATAAAGGGGCCGGGGATGGAGAAAATTAGCTTGGATACCAGTGAAACACATAGAACCAAGAGGGATCCACACAGAAAACATCTGGGGAAGGAAAAGGTATGTGAGTGCCTGTAAGAGAAGTGGGGAAACAGAGGAGAAGCAGAGAAGCAGTGATGAGTGCTAGCAGTTTCAGGCAGGAAGACAGGCTGATAAATAAGTTCTTACTGCCATAAAAGAGGGATTCTATAGCAAGAAATAAACAAGGGATCTGTCAGTGACCAAAGTTCTCATCCTCAAGTGTACCAGCCCAGATGATCTGTGCCAAGCTGATGCTCTGCCAGGTCTGTGTTTGAGTCTGTCTCTTTGAGCCTGAGCAGCTGGGACCACATTTTGCCAACTTGGCCATGGCCACAGATGACCCACGGAGAACTTGCTGGTGAGCTGCAGGATCTTCCTATTAAGCAGTGCTGACTGTAGCTTTCCTTCTAGCTGCCAACCATATGAAAAAAGGCAGCTCTACTAAAAATATCTTGTTAATTGCTATACTCACTGATAAGGCAAACAGTCAGTTTAATTAGTTAGTTTTGTGGAGAGCTTACAAGAACCTATGTCCTATAGGAATGTTCATTTAGGGCAACTGTTTATTGAAACACATCCTCAGTGTTGGACCCTTGCCTGGCAGCACACACTGATTTCATCAGGGACTCTGGATTTCTCAACATCCCAATTGCTTTCAAAATTAGTCTCTTTCATCAAATGCAGTCAGAATTTTCCTGCCGGATACTGAAACTGAAAGGTGAGAGAAGGGACCTAGCTGTGAGTGGGAAGCTGTAACAGGGACAGGACTTCTTGCAGTTCAGTCCCATTTGCCCCACACCTTCAGAAGATGGCAGTGGCTGAGCAGGTTTCTTCTGACTTGACCTGGCCGCCAGGATTTTCTCTAGCAAGTAATAATTGAAAATTTTTTATATTTCTAAGGAAATAATTTTCAGACACCTGGCAATGTGGCATTTTAGTGACAGAGCAATGGTACTGATTCTGGAAAAAAGATTTTTCCTACCTGGTTACTCATCTTCCCTGTTTCTGCCTTGAGGGAAGTAAAAGGACTTCGTAATTCCTGTCCTATAAAATGATAAAACAGTTGTCATTGGTTCTAAAATAACGCATTCACCTCTTAAAATGTTGGAGGCTCTCAGTGAGGTAAAAAGTGAAACAAAAAACATTTTAGGTAGACATGCATTGATTTTTGTGCCATACAGATAGAGATATGGACAGTTACATACCTACAGATTTCTTAATCTTTGTTTTCATTTGCTGCCACTTGGAAAACACCCACAACAACAACAGCTCAGCTGAGTTATACAGGTTAAGAATGCCTAGATGAAAAAATTGACAGTTTTTTGACTGAGCTTCCTCAGTGTAAAGCTGTTGGTTTTTAACCTGGAACTTACTGCTGATTTAAAAGTATCAGGATCATTTGAAGTCAGGTCATACATGTTGTAGGCTCATTTGTAAAGCAGGCTAAGACATTTCACTCATGTGGAGGAAAGCAAAAGAGTAGTGTAAAAATTTGGTGTGATGAGTTGGGCAAAGGAATTGATTAGAAAAGGAAGGAAAGGAGCAGATGAGATCTAAGCTTGGAAAAAGATCCTCTTGAAAAACCAGTGACTGGGTCAGGAAATCCCACACAGCAGAATGGCATTGAAGGCCCTGGGAAATATACATCCCTGTTTTTGGAATAGCACAGCCTGTAGGAAAGAGTGACAGCCTGAGTGACATTTGCTGGGTTAGGTTTGTGATTCAGATCTGTTAGAGTTTGAGATGTCCAGCCACATTAATTCTTTTAACTGGATGGAGTTAGATAAATTTCAGAAAGAAAAGAAGTATATTTTTGATCAAATATGAAGACTGTGCAAGGCATTCAAAATCTAAGAAAGAAAGAAATTGTACAATTAATTTCACACACCACCACAGCCCCTGTATGTGATGGCATGCTGAGGTAGCCAAGTTGCATGTTTACATGCTGGTTTATTCTTCATAGGAGTATTTTAAGAGTCAGAACACGGGATGTGATACTTGGGGAATAAACTAGGTTTGTTTCTAGAATAAATCTTCTGTCTGGATGTCTTTTGCCTCATTTATTGAAGAAGTCAAAAAGCATGCAGGGAATAAGATGAGTTATAAAGACATAACCTCAAGGTTAAAGTAGCTGACATTCTTGTAACACTACTATTTGTCTCTGTCCCCCCAAAAATTCCTCTCTTAAACTGAACAAGTTACTTAAATGAAGTGATATGAACTTGTGGTTTGTACAGCAAGCCAGAAGTAGAGACGCAGCTCACAGTAATGAGAGCAGGATCCAGAGCAGAGAATAGAGCTGAAGGCAGCCTGCATGTTCGGAGGGAGCCTCTCACGCAGTCATCATTTTGGCTTCAGGCAGCTGGCTCTATGGCTCTGTTTGAGTCAGGCTCTGCTTCCTGTCAGCACAGCAGTCAGCGCCTGCTGCCTGCAGGGCGAGGCAGCCCCGCCAGACAGGCACTTGTTCCCTCAGCAGACTTAGGTTCCCCTTCCCGGGCACACATGTGAACCTGGGTACCACCCCATGGCAGATGAGCTCAGTCTGGCTCACTCAACTCCTGAAGTAAAAGCAGGATTGGCTGCACCAGGGAGAACTGCATGTAAGGAAAAGAAGTCCAGAGAAGTAGTGAAGTCAGAACTAAGCAAACAAGCAATCATTTATAGGCCACAAAATCAGTGTTAAGCTGCCAAACCAAAGAGGCCCTTCAGAGTTGCCTAACAGAAAAACCAGCAAGGAAAACAGTGTACATTACTCCCACAAAATGCCATAAAGCTAGAAAAAAGAAGTCAGAAAGTCCTCAATGGTTAAAAAGCCACAGAAGTAGCAAGAAAAAATAGCTGGAATGCTTTTCAAACATCCAAAAGTGAGAAAACATATAATTAAACAGAGCCAGGCCTATGGTACTATATGACAAGACTTAAATCATAGGAAACCACTTCTTTTTTTCCTTACTTCTGCCACATTTTGCCACATACTTAATTGTGGCAATTGATTGATCTTAGGGACAGGAATGCTATTTCAGAGTTATACTTTTCATAGAATCATAGAATCACAGAATAAGCTGAGTTGGAAGGGACCCTCAAGGCTCATCCTTCATGGCCATGTCCAGCTCATGGACTTCACAGGACATCCCAAGAATCACACTATGGGCCTGAGGGCCTGAGAGTGTTGTCTAAAGGCTTCTTGAAACCTGTCATGCTTGGGGCTGTGACCACAACCCTGGGGAGCCTCTTCCAGTGCTCACCCACATTCTGGGTGAAGAACATTTTTCCTGGTATCTGACTTGTATCTCACCTGACTCAGCTTCGTGCCACCTTCTCAATTCCCATCACTAGAGATGAGAGTGAAGAGGTTGGTACCTGCCACTCCACTTCTCCTTTTGAGGATGCTGAAGACCAAAGTCTCCAAAGTCTCCTCTTCTCCAGGCTGAACAGATCAAGTGTCCCAGCAGCAGCTTTTAAGGCTTTCCCTCAGTGGCTTCCCAATTGCCATCTTTGTGTCTCTCCTTTGGACACTCTCTAACAGCTGAATGTCTCTCTGTGGCACCCAGACCTGCCCCCAGCACGTGAGGTGAGGCTGCTGCAGAGCAGAGCAGACTGGGACAATCCCCTCCTTTGCCCCGCTGATGCTGTGCCTGATGCTCCCAGGACACCCTTGGCCCTCCTGGCTGCCAGGGCACTGCTGACTTGTGTTCATTTCTCTCCATCTTCTTATTCCCCAGTCTATACCCACAGCCAGACCTGCCCCATCCCTAGTGCAGAATCTGGCACCTGTCCTTGTTACCCTTCACATGGTTGGTCATTGTTCATGCCTGCTTAGTTGAGGTGTCTCTGCAGCTCCTCCCTTTCCTCAAGGCAGTCAGCAACTTCTCCCAATTAAATGTTGCCGGCAAACTTAGTATTCTTTCCAGTCCTTCATCCATATCATTAGTGAAGATGTTGAAGAGCTAGTGGAGGTCAAGGATAGAGCCCTGTGGAACCCCACAAGGGTTGTCAGCCTGATGTCTGTCCATTCACTGTAACTTTTTACACTCGTCCTGTGAGCCAGTTACTCTCCCACTGCATATCATGGTTATTCAGCTGTGTGCTGGACATTTTGTCCAGAAGCATATTGTGAGACACGGTGTTAAAAGGTACTTCTGCTCCTTTTTTTCACCTGTCCCTCTATTCTTTGTTTTTACCTTCCTGGGTGTTGAGCCCCATGGAACAGCTGATGCTTAGTCTTTCTTACTGAGAAAATACAGAGAAAAAAAAATTCAGGTATTTTAATCAATGCTCAGCTGTAGAAAAATCCCAGTGAAACACACGAGAATGGAGTAAGGGTTACAGACCAGGTGCATCCAGTGAGGATGAATTCACAACATGGTTGCAAATAAATACAATGAGCTGTCTTTTTCCTGTGATATTTGAAATCATAGCAATCATAGATTTATTGAAGTTAAGAAACTTAAACACATCTGTTAGGTCAGCAGCATATTCCATAAAGGACTTCTAGTGATGGATTACATATACAAAGTAAATTTAAGTGTTCAATCTTTCTCTAGGATTTTAAATTTTTTTAGAGACTACATACTCCTGACCTTTTACAAATCACAAGTTTCCTTTCCCTTTATTTTCATTACAATTCTTGATTCAGTTACCCAGGCATCCCTCTCTTTCATTTCTCAGCAATACCATAGCACCAACCATAGCAGTAATAACAACAGCAAACAGTAGCAGTAAATAGAAAATACTATCATGGATTTAATGGAGTATTCGACCATTTAAATAATAAAGTGCTTCATGTTAGTTTTCACAAGAAACAAACCTGATGTACGTTTGTTGTGCCCTCAGGGCAATGGGGTGAGATGCATTGTGGAGGAGAAGTGTGGGCAAAGCACTGCTGCACATAAGGACACCCTGAGCATAATTCACAAGTGGGGCACAAGGCCCACTTGCCAGATTTCATCTGCCATATATCGAGTTTGAATCATGTCATGACATCAACACCTTGCCCAGATCCTAAAATCACACTGTCAGGATCAGGCTGACAAGGAAAATAAGCTGAAATTAGCTGAGATCTGCAAAAACAAGAAGATTTTGTTGGTGTAAGGCAAGTAGTTCTTTGAGATTTTTTTAGTTCTGTGTAGCCTAAAAATAGGGACAGTATTCACTCCACTGCTGAGATGTTGGCTGGAACACATAAACACTTTCTTGACATCACAGTAAATTCAAACACAGTATTTTCAAACACAGTAATTTTTTTGTTTTTCTATTGTTGAAGCCAGTGTAATGATAGCACAGAGAATGCCCTTTGTTCATGAAGTTTGTAAGAATTAAACAATGACAGAAGAAGGCAATACAGATCCTACACAGGAGTTTGTTATTGAATAAAATTGCAATCTAAATGAGAAAACTTTTATTTACCAGAGTTCAATCTACATGCAATTAGGCATCCCTGCTGGCATAAACCATTCATTCTTATGGGGTTGGCTAGTAGATGTTTCGAAGGTTTATTTTCCAGTGAGATGACAGCTTGCTTTCTCTGTGCACAGCCACATACAAGCATGTGCTTCCTAACCAAACACCTGTGTGGATGGTCACTTCTCTCTCCAGAGAGTATCATCATTTATATCAAGGTGCTTGTTAACACCTTATGTGTGCTTGCTGCTGAAGGACAGTTTCTGCAAACAGCAGTGTCAGTGTTTTCCCAGAAATGCTCTTAAAACCATTGCTGTGCAATGATTGCTAGGACACTGATCCTTTCTTATATTGTGTACTTCTGTTAAATTGAGAACCTGTGAAATGCAAGACATATAAGTCAGGTATATGAGTTCATCTCCCACTTTTTAAGGCATTGCAAAGAATTAACTTCCTTATGTATTTCACTGCACTAATGCATTAAAATTAATTGTATAAGGCTGAATTATTGTTTTTCCTTTGGTTTAGACTAATAAATCTATTTTTTTCAGATATTACATCTATTGTAATATGGTCTTCAGTAGAGCAGTGAAACTGCTTCTGAAATATTATTGTTATTATTATGCGAGTGCCAAAAAACTGGGGTAACTGACAATATAAAACTCAGTGAAAAGCATGTTGTATAACAATGGTGTTTTCATGTACCTAATGGAGAATGTTACGCAATCTGCAGAAAGTAAACATTTTGACTGCTATTTAAAAACATATTAATAGTTGCCATACACACTACCATACACTTGTTCCAGCTGTTGCACTTTAAAACTGTACTTTTTCATTATATTTTATTTAGACTTTTAATTGTTCCAAAGTGTGACAGAGTGTGATCGTGTCAGTTAAGAAATGTAAGCCAGGGTTCCCTGTATATGAAATTTGCTTAACACTACCTTGGGGACCTTGAAGAGTATAATTAGGCCAAGACTGTCTCAAAGGTCAATGGCAAAAGTTGGGCAGCTACATTTCCGTCTGTTGCTAAAGAGAAGATTGTTTTTCCCATCCGTCTGCCCAATTTCTGTTATTAATCCCATTTCTTTTGCTATACAGATACCTTGCCCCAAGGAGAATAAATGCTTTCAAGTCCATTATATTTGCAAACCTCACCTTTTTGGGTATGGATGGAATTTTGCTGTTTTCAGCATGAGCTTTGGAAAGGCCAGAGTAGATTTATTGGCTGCTTAATAGTTTCTCAACAGCAACTGTCAAACAACATGTTGGATACTTTTTGGAGTCAGAGTTGCTTTCTGAAGAGCAGTTCATGGGACTTTGAATGTGTAGGTCTAACACTAAGACACTCGACAAAATTCAACAGATAACAGTGCTCAAATAATTATTAAAAGGTAGGCATTCTGACTTCATCAGAAAATATTGCAACCTACTGAAATTCATCTAAGCTGCCATGAACTAGACACGTCACAATATCTGCTCTGCTGGAGGTATGTTTAATCTGTCAGAAGTTGCGGCCTTCCAAGCTTTGAGCTGGCATGTAGGATATAATTTTGCAGGCAGATATTTACCATTCAGTATTGAGGGAGTCTCCTGTTCTTTAGCATTGGATGTCAGGTCTTCAGGAGTACCCTGGTGGTGGAATGAGAACCACCACAGCTCTGTGACTCCCTTGTCTTCAGGCCATCAGGCATCCCTCTAATTTCAATGTAGTGCAAAGCAAATTCAACAAGTCAGGCAACTTAGTTCAGCTAAATATGATCCACATTACTTATTGGAAATACTCTCTATGCTCCAATTATCTTCAGTCTTTTTAACAGATTTCTGAGTCCTTCAAGATTTGCTTCAGCATAAAACGCTGTAAATAATTAAATGTGTTGATTACAATAAAAAAATTGGATTGCGCTTATTCTTCTGTGGTTTTACTGGGAAATACATACTATTCTTAGGTAGGGCAGTCAACATGTGAAGAAATGTGTCACACATTTAAGTGACATTTTACAGCTTTTCAAACATTAGCATGGGTTTATTCATTCCTATATTACAGATGGAACTTATATATCAAACCTAAATCCCAGTGTTCTGAGCAAAAAATATCACCAATTGCATGACTGTAACAGAAAGGAGGAATTACCAGATTTTTCAGGTTAAGATCTTACATTTCTGGTTGCTCTTTCTGTGTACTCATCAGTCCACATGCTAATCAGGAGATAGCTGAAGCAGGGTCTAAGACAACTTTTTTCCTTGCAAGGAGGTGAGAATATCTTCTCCTAGCAAAGGGCATATCTTGTTAAAGGATCACACATGGGAGATCTGTGGACATTTTTTGCCTTTCTCCCTTTCAGCATGCCATAAAAGGTTTCAGGGAAACAGAAATGGACAGAAAATGAGGTTTTGTGTTTCTTGGAGGTAAAGCAAGCTGTGAACAGAAAACCAAGTGGTGGAAATCACCACAGAAGTTGCATTTGCAAAGGACAAGTCATGCAGCTTTTAAGGAAAAATCATAGTGTGCAAAGATTCCACCAATATACCAGCACTTGCAAGGTCTCACATTAAAAATAGATAAAGCTCTTTTTATGCAGTATATTTCTGAAGATAAAATAATTTAAGATGTTTAAACATTCCTGTCTGAAACAATTTTAATTACAGCTGGGCTTGCTACTGTGAAATAGCAAAAGGCTTATTAAAATTTTACTATTTCCAAATGGTCCAAATTGTGCCCCTACATTTTTGTGTTTGATATGATGACAACAATGAAGACAATGGTGTTTCTCAGCTACCCCTCAGATCAGCTGCAGGTTTGTGCAGCATTACAGACATGGAGCACATGATGCCAATCATGTTAGCATTCATGGGTATGTGGTCTCACCTTTCTATCACTCCACCTTGCTTTTCAGGTTTTGTTTTTTTAGCATGGTACCACCCTAAGAAAAAAGGCTGATCTGGCCATGTAGAGGTCATATATATCATAACTTAAACTGCCCTCTGATAAAGGGATTGTGAGCCCAAAATCATGGAATGGCAAGTTAGAAGGATCCTCTAGTGTAATCTTTCTTGGCAAAAGCACAGTCTCTACCAGATGACCCAGCACCCTGTCCAACTTGATCTTAGAAGAATTCTATGCTGCAGGACCCGCCACTTCCAATCAGAGTTCATGCTAGAGGGTGTGTGTTCTTTTTGTGAAAATTTTTTCTCTTGCATCTATTCAGAAGATCCCCAGGCATAATTTGTACCAAATAACCCTTGTATTTTCCATGTGATTTTGTAAAAAAGGAGCTCCATCTCCTCTGTAGCCACCCTTTGAATACGGGAACATGGTGATGAGGTCTCCCCAAAGTCTTCCTTGTCTCGTGGCTGAACAGTTCCCTCAGTCATTCCTCACATGTCAGGATTCCCAGGCCTTCGATCATCTTTGTGTCCTCCCTGGACCTTCTGCAGCCTGTCCACATCTGTTTTGTACAACAGGGACCAAAACTGGACTCAAGATTCCAGCTGAGGCCTAACAAGCACTGAATAGATCAGGATAACTGCTTGGCCACCTCTGCTGGTGATGCCCTTGATGCCTCCCAGTCTCCTGTCACCTTTCCCTACCACAGCAGCCCACGGGTCACTCATGCTGAGCTTTGTCCACCAGGACCCCAGGCCCCTTCCATGGAGCTGCTCCCCAGACAGGCACATTCCAGACTATGCTGCACTCCTGGAGTATGCTTTTCCAGGTGTTCCACAGGGAATATCATACACTCATACTTGTTGAACTTTGTGATATCCTCGTTAACCCACTCTTCCAGCTTATCCAGGTCTTCCTGCGGGGTGTGTTCCACAAAGTGTCCATTTCCTCTTGGAGTTTGTTATCTTCAGCCAATTTTATTGGGTCACACTTAATCCCATCTTCCAGATCACTCATGGAACTTTTAACCAGCACAGGGCCCAGAATCAACCCTGAGGAAGCACAGGAAGCAGCTATTTACCAACACGTCCTGGGTGCCACCTGCCAGCCAGTTGCTCACACACTGCACGAACCACATGTCAGACCATACAGTTTCTCTAAGAGAGTGCTGTGGTAGGTCGTATCAAAAGCCTTGCAGAAATCCAGGTAGACAATGTCCTCCACTCCTCCCACATCAACCAAGCAGGTTGCTTTGGTATATAAAGTAATCAGGGAGCACATTCCTTAAAAAAATTCCCAGCACTTGCTGGCATCTCTGTCCTCCATGGAAGCTTACATGGAATTCCTGAGTGAGCTGAAATTACCTATTCTAAAACCTTGTCAAATCTAAAACCTTTGCCTTAGTACTACCCTTTGTTGTGCTCAAATGAGTCCCAAACTCCTCAATGTTGTGATCACAGCAGCCACAACTATCACCAATCAAGATAATACAGATCTTCTTGGTTTGTGAGTACAAAAATATAATGTTATTTTTCCTTATGATTTTTGTTACTTATCCATGGATTATAGCTCTAAAAATATTAAGAAAGTTCTAGAAATCATTGAGTGTGATTTTTTTTTTCCAAGACTCTTGCAGTGCTTATCTTATAAATACCTGGAGCTGCCTCCCTTCTGCTACTCCCTGAATTTGGCAACACCAAAGAGACATTGCTGAATGTGTCTTCAAGTCCATTCACCTCCCCAGTGTTTGCTTGTCTGAGCGCCCAACAAGTAGTGTTCAGCAAACCCTAATTTTAATTTGTCTCTGCAAAGGAAGTACATAGCTCATCCTGCAAAAAAACATAGGCTAAGAGACCAGATTGCTGCACTGCTTTTGAGCAAAGTGTGAAGGTAGCCCACAGCACACTTCTGAAAGAATATACACTAGTTTTACACTCTAGCTGTCTCATCTTTTAAACTCTTTTCCTCCTCCCATTTCCAGTTTTATTTAATGTATCAAGTATTTTTCCACATTTTAGAAGTTAAATGCAATCATGTTGTTTGGGAATCTTCTTTTAATTATCTGACTTTCTTCTTGAAATTATTGTAGATATCATAACCAGTAATTATTAGTAGTTTTGATAAATATTACATAGCCAGAATTGAATTTTGCAGCCTCACTGATTCCATCCATCCTGCTGTACTACATTGCACAATGTGACCATATTGAGCAGATAAAGGATAGCCCACAACTATTTTCTCTTCAAAGTGTTTCAATGATCCTTGGATAAAAGCTTGAATCCACTAAGTCATCAATTAACTTTATTTCAAATTTCAGTGACAGTTAGTGTAAGTAATATCTTTAGTAGACTGAAAAAAGGCAATTAAAATGCTCACAAATGTCTTTGTGGACACAAGGATTCTCCTTGTGTGTTATAAAAATATCTGTTCTCATTATAACGTTGTATTGGAATAGTGGTACCTGTCAGACAACTCTGTTCCCACATCTGGTGAATTAGTCCTAGTCTCACGGGGACTGATGGATTCACCTTCATCAGAATTACTACATGCTTGCACATATGTAATAGAGCACCATTATATGACCCTATAACTGCTACCAACAGCTATTTATAAATGCAGCACATGAAATACTATACAAACCTATTACCTAATTTTAAGAACCTGTTAATATTAAAGAACGGTGTGGCAATGTTAGTCTGCACATAGTATGGCCTATATTCCTTAGTCTATACATAGTAAATCATAACAGAATTTAGAAATATTGACTGAGATCAAACGACACTGAATCTGTCACTGTAAAAGTGCATATGTAAATAAAATCCAGATTTTTATCCGAAGTCCCTGATTCAGATTTAAATTTGTCCCCTTTTGCTGTGGCTAGACACATTTGCTCAGCCACAGAGATGCTAAATTGAGAAGCAGTTGAATAATGTTGCTTTCTGTTGTAAATCAAACAACAAATGTGAAACATGTTACAGCTTTAGAAAATAACCCAGATAACATACATCTGAGATTTAATATTGGTACACTTTTTCGAAAGAAACTCTCTATTGGTACCTTACACCACTGATTTCCAAACTATGATGACTGCTTCCTGGAACATACATTTATGTGCATACGCTGACGTGGTGTATGTGAGATCAGCTTTGTTCCAAGCTGTCCCTGAGAGATGCCTCTGCTAAGACAACAGGTGCATGTGGACTTTTCAGGGACTCCTTGATTTCTAGGAGCTCCAGCTAATGAAGAAATGATCCCCTATGTCTTTAGCATACATTTTACCCTGCTGATCATCATACAGAGCTCTCCAGTCCCGAGAGTGTTTATCATTAATTTATTTCTTTCATAATCAAACTGTTCTTGCCGAACAGCAGATCTTTTCTGTAAGAGCATTTGCTTTGGAGGGCAAAGGGCATATCAGTCACTTGTTAATAACAAAGTCAGACTACTTTCAATCCCATGGTCTGCTGCAGCAGCTCAGCTTGGTGGCCATCAAGAAAAAGAGCAACAAGAGTCATTGCTCTTACTCTGGCAGACAGAGGGGATTTTAGGGTCTTCCCTGTACCCCCTAATTACAACAGGCGTTTCCCTCCTCCTGAGAGCCGCATACTGCACATTTTCCCTGTACAAATAACTGCTCATGCCCTTTTTTCAAAGAGCCTTTATTAAACCACCAACTATTTGCTGTCAAGACATTTAGGATGAAATCATCGTGTTAAACAAATAAACGCAGCTTCATACAGATCTCTGCTCTGGGAGCAGAATAAGAAAATAATTTCTGTCTGCTCTCCACAAAAGCGGCTGGAAAGGCTGAAAGAAAAATATTATTTTTACTTCATTGTGTGAAATATCGTTTTGGAGGATCTGACGCGTTGAGCGTTTGAAGAGTTTTTGCTGGCAGGTTTCAAGGGTCCCCTGGGTTGACCCCCTGGGATTGTTTTCTTCATTAATAAACTTTGCATGATGTGTGTTAAAAGGAACATTTTGTTTGCTTTGTAAATAAGGGATGTCAAACAAGAAGCAGAAGCCTCGCAGACACTAGATGAGGTGCTCTTCAAGGGCAGGGGACGCTTGTGTGGAAAAATAAAAGTCTCAAAGAAGTTGAGAATAATGTGACTGCCCTACCCAACTGAGGCATTGCTGTGGAAACTATTCTGCCTGTGAATCCAAATGAGATAGCTTTTTTGCAGACCCCAGAGAGAAGGAGGCACAGCAGAAGGGATACTTTGGAAGGCAAGTGAAGGAACATCTGCCCAAAGCTGGGCAAAGCCAGCAAGATGGTGCAGAGCAGGCACTGCCATCACCATGTGGAAGAAACGTTTTGACAGTTCTGCAAGAAGCCCCAGGGAGAGGGACTGAAGAGCATTTCTGCACCAGCATTTGACAGTCTGATGCTGCTGTGGAAATTACTATGGTAAAGCTTTTGGCTGGATTTAAGGCAGTAATTTGCAAGAAAACAATCAGCTTTCTGCTGGTCCTGGGGTTTTCTCTCCTAGCACAAAGCAGAAGTAAAAACAGTCTGATGTTTGTTTTCTATTGCCTGCCTCCTTGCCTGTATTGCCTCTCAACTCTCCCACCATTTCTGAACCCATTCATTTTGCATCTGTGGTTGCCTGCCCCCTTGAAACACCCTAATATGCCTTATAAAACAATTTAGCTCCTGTCATTCTCCGCTAGAGTATCTGAGATGCATCAGAAATGCCATAGCCAGGCAACAAAAATGTCCCCAGTGTCACTTTGGGTCCTGTTTGAGGCAGGGGTAGAAGCAGGCAGACATGCTATGAGACCCCTCTTAGGCATAAGATGGACCAAGCCCCTCAGCTGGCTTCGCCCAACCTGCACATATTCCTTTAGTGTCCTATTCCTCTGGCTGTCATCACAGGGGAAAAAAAAAACTTCTTAAAACTTGTTTACATTAGGAAGAGAACAATCAAGCACACAGTTTAAGAGATGAAGGAGGATCAATTCTCTAACTTAAGTGATCCAGGAGAGGAAACATTTCAGTGTCCAGTAGTCCTTGGATGTAATTACAGCTGACAGGGTACTACTTACATTTACCATTTCGTGCAAAGCTATGCAGTGCATCAAGAAGAGATGGGGCTTCCACAGCTAAGCCTCAGGCCAGCTTTAGAAGCAATTATAAAACAAACATGAAATTAACAATATTACCTTTTTCTTAATCTGTATTGTATCTTTATTACTGAAATATTTATCATATGTAGGTCACATACCGTGCAGTCAGTAAGCTCACTAAGCTGATTTCAGAGCTATGTTAATAACCGAAAGAAAAATGTTTAATTTGTCTAAAATAAATAAATGTGTTGTTTCAGTCATTTTTGCCACAAAAATGGTGAAATGCAAACAGTTTTCTGAAGAAGGAAATTGGATGCAGAATCTTAGGAGTCACAACAACTGGTGATGGTGACAAGTAGAATTTCAGCTAATTTAATTGACCAATAAACATAAATGAATGGAAGAATGTTTACCAAAAATTATAAAAGCAAAAAAAAACCCTAGCTATGAAGTGATTTGCAGTGGATTTAGAGGGGTGAAACAAAGTTTTAAAAATTATTTTGCCTTTAGAAATTTGACTATATATATTTCATTCCACAAACTCTCTGCCTGGAGTCCCAAATTCGGTTGCCTTAGAGTTACTGTCATTCTTAAAAATTTTTGTGCAATGGATAAGACTCATTAAGAATTTGCTCTGCGTAGTGGTTATGCCATACACAGTCTTTCCATGTAAAAATGTTGCTATTTTGATTTTGCATCCAAATCCCCCGTTGCTTGTTCTTTATTACCAAGAAACCTAATCTTGATTCACTTGATCTTAGGAGGAAAGAAGCTCAGTACTTGATCTGAGTTAACTGAGTTGCACTAGCAGCTATTTATACAGCTTGTGAGTTTACATAAGGGTAGGACACTTTCATGGACAGGATGGACCAGAAAGCAGTCAAAAATTTTTCCAAGTTTGAGTATTTAATTGCAATACAGATCAAGTTGTTTGTGATCAAGTGCTCATTTTTACTGAACTTATGGATTATATGTAATTATATCTTCATCTTATTCTTTTCTAGACAGGAGATATCCATTGAACTGGTGGCCCTTATGGCAACCATATTGCAGACACCAAGAATGTCATGAACATGGAAACTGAGGTGAACCATTTGAAAGACAAAGGTCTGATCAGATAATAGCATGTAAAAAAATCCCCACATATCATTGATATATCGGAGGAAGTAAAGTTTTACCCAGGTTATGTCAAGATTTAAAAGTTTTGCCCAGGTTATGTCAAGATTTAAATGAGGAAGCATCCTTAAATAATCTCCAAGGATCTTGGAAGAAATTGGTGTTTAAGCTGGTATTCCGAAAAAACAAAGCTACACCTAGTGACAAGTAAAGTATTCTGAAGTACTGCCTCATGGAGTTTTAGTGGAATACCATGATACACAACTTCTGGAGTCTTCTATTTCAAATAACAAGATATTTATTGTGGTTACTATACAGTTTTTGGTGATAAAGGTCTAAGGTTTGTACAGTGACAATTCTAGGGACAGCTCCTCTTCCCACATGAATGGTGTTCAGCACACACTGTTCGAACAGATTGGAAAGATTAGCATGCAAATTACTCCTAAGTACATAAAGACCATATCTTACAGGTGTTTGGATAACCCCTTTTAAAAATTAAGATTCTTCTGTGAACCTCTCTGAGTAGTCTGTTCACTAGCCTTGGAGTTAATGAATTGTCTAATCTATCTTCTTTGCTCAAGTTAGTGCACTTTTTCACGTTCTGTCCCCAGTGGACATAGAAAATGATTGATCACTGTCCTCTTCATAACAACTTTTTACATATTGGGAAATTGTTATCCCTTCCTCCCCCTACCCTTGAGCCTCATGCTTAGTCTTCTCTTTTCTAGACTAAACAAACCCAGTTCTTTCAACCTTTTCTTGTAGGTCATGTTTTCTAAACCTCTGATCATTCCTGCTGCTCTCCTTTGCACTCTCTTCAATTTGTCTACATCTTTCTTGAAGTGTGGTTCCCAAAGCTGTACTGCTGAGGCCTTACCCATGTAGCCAAAAGCAGAACACTTACTACTTTTTTCACTGGTAAGACATTCCAGGTGAACCAACAAAGAATAATATTTGCTTTTACCCTAACACTGCACTGGCAAGTCATGGTACTGTGATTGCCTATGACCTCCAGGCTACTTTCAATAATACTGCTGCAGTAATAATGTTTCTTATCTTGTTTCTGTGTATTTAGGGTCTTCTTAAGCCATCTGATGTATTTCTCTCTTCTTTATTTCATCATATTCTTTATTCTGATCATATCCTGCAAAGAATATCTGTATAATCCAACTAACATAGTTCCAAGGGGCTGTTGCACGCTGTGATCTGTGACCTGTTACTGTTCCAGGACTCCATGGCCATGTCATGTCTTTAGTTGCAATGACATTTGTGCCAGTCCCCAGTCCTAGTAACTCACTGATCATACAGAGAGGGAAGTTTTGCCCACCTCACACATTCACCACACTGGATGTGCTGTTGAAAGCAACTCAAAGAGCAACTTCAGCCTCAGTTCCTCTAGCCAGGGAACTCCTCTGGGAACACAGCTCTCTTGCTTGAGTGCATCCCATATGACACCAAGTATGAATTAAATGTACCCTACATATGTATTTTTTTTTTAAAGTAGAATAGTCTGCTTTTAGGACTACTTCATCAGCCTAGACTGCTTTGCCTCCTACTTTATCTTCTAAAACCTGAAGTACTGGTTCTTTCAGTTTAGTGCTTTATTTTTTTGAAATGTAATTTTGTTATCCTACTGCTCTACTTACTTCTTTCCACCTGTTCAGCCTTCCTTTTCCATCCTATGGCCGATTTTCCTCTGGCTTTGGATTCAAATAGTATTTTTCCAAGAACCAGTGTATCACCCCCCATAATGGTCCCTTTCCTTGAACAATTTGCTGAGGAAAACTTGACATTTACAACATATTCTGGGAACATGATGGACCATTTTTCACTTTTGCAACAGACAAGCAAGCTCTGCTGCAACTGTTCTTTAGATATTTCTATATTTAGGGATTTAGGGTTCATGTATGTTACAATTTCCACCTCACATCCAGTAGGATGATTTGTAATCCAACCCTGCTAAATCTTGCTATCACCAGAGACAGCCAACAGCACTACCTCATGCAAGTCTCTGAAATTTCAAAATAATTACATAACCAGTATTTTGGTTCTTATATCAATACGTAATAGGATTTACACTTGTGTTTTCAAAGTAAACCTACAAAACAATACAAACAAATCTACAAATTTAAAATAAAATTAGAGAACCCAGTTATTACAAAAGTAGTGATGAAACCTGCTTTGACGTGGTCCTCAAATTCTTGTCATTTTTATGGAGATGTATCAGCAAATTATTTTACTATGGTACTTAATTTTTCTCTTCTCATATTTCTTCCCCCCATTTGCTGTCTACTTCCGGTATTTTTCCTGGAGCTCTATTTCTGAGTTTTGTCCATTTGAAGATCCTCTCAGTAGTTTCCTCCACAGCCAGTGGAAGCCCAGGCCCCACAGAAAGTTTTTCACTAGAGTGATCCCATTTCTTTCTAATTCTCTCTTGCAACATACTCTCTGGTGTCTAAGGAAGCCAAAATCCTTCTGTCAACACTCTGTGCAGCCAAGTATTCTCCTTTAGCCCTGGCTATTATAATCTCTGGGATCACATTCAGACCCTCTGTTCTTAACCTCCCAGAGCTGTGCAGCTGCTGGTCATGCAGATCCCATAAACGAACCAAAGTCTTCCCTCCCCCATCCTCCAGCTGCTCTGAACCTGGTTTGGGGTATTCCAAGCTGCCATTCTTCTCTGAGCCACCCCTACCCACTCTTGCCATTCCACTGGTGGGCACGGGCAGGGACCTCCTGAGATGTTCCTGGCAGCAGATGCTCCCTTTGCATGTCCCTGCCTGGCCAAGGGTTCTCATGGCTCAGCTGTTACCTTGCTAGGCTCTGCTGCCCCATGGAAAGACTGTGTGTCTTCTGCTTGAAGACCTCAAATTTGCAGATTTTTTCCAGCAATGGGTGATAGCAGGAGACAAACCAGTGATGTAATTATTGCCGTAATTCACCTGGTAAATTAAGAGCCAGATCAGAAACGAAGCTGGTGACTTTATTCTCGTCAGGAGCCTCCAATCATGTCTGAATTATGGAACATCTGCAGAGGTCTAGAGGGTCTCTTAACTCACCCACAGATTAGAAAATATTATTAGGCCTGTTTTATACTCCTGACATGGATAGTCCAAGTGATTTTTTCTAGGTCACTCAGCAGAAAATTTCCATTGCTCCTGAGCATTACCAGGCCAGACTGTGCTACTTTCTAGGTTCAAAGTTCTTAAGTTATATGTCTAATGTTTTTTTTAATTACTTGGTTTGCGTGACATGGCATATTTCAGAACACTGTAGCTGCAACATTTCTTTGAGACAGTAGATTTTATAATTATCAACTTTGTTCAATGACTGGTTCAGTGCTCTTTGAGGAAGCATGTTCACTCCTCTATATGAATTCAATCTTATAAAAAATATGTATTACTGCAGAATAAAAATCAGCTTTTGCAACTTTTAATTTCAGAGCCATCTACAAAAGACATTTTCCTTTTTTTTTTTTAATTTTTGATTTTTAATAACGGACTCTTTCCATTGATGAGTTTTTGACATAGCTTGTTTTGAATCCTTGCTATTTGAAACAGCTTGATGATGTTTTCTTAAATTACATCCTCTTGTGGGTCCGTAAAATCCTGAAGTTATTACAAATAAATAAACGAAATTTCTCTTCATGATGTAAACCAGCTTTGAATGAAGTCATTGAGTGGAAGTTTGACTTGGATTGCTTCTGAAAAATTGCTCAGACTGAAGGCAAAGTTCTGCTTTTCCTCTGTGTGCTGCAGAAATTGGTGAGCAGCTGTTCTAAGTCAAATGAGGGGAGCAAACCCCTGTTGCTTAATGCCTTGTTTTAATTTCCAGTGGGAAACCAATCAGAAAGTCCGTACTCTCAAACCCCTTTTCTTTCATTCACTTTTTCCAAGTAGTGTCCTCCTTAGCAAATTGTATGGTTAAGTGTAATTGAATGATGTGAGATCTGAGTTTTCCCTTCTCTCTCATGTTAGGCATCTTATCCCATCAGGCAATGCAGTGGGCCTCAAACTTCCCCCAATTAGTGGAGTTGGCACCAATATTTAATGTCCTGTGCCATTCTGAGCTGAACGACAAAGGTTGTGACACCAGCATGAAGGGCAGACAGCAGAGTTCAGACTCTGCTGTGAGACATAAGACATGAACAAGCACTACTATGAAATTATGCCAGCACTTCACTTGGTTCTCTCCCTATTCCTCTCCTCTGTGGTCCTCTGCTCTTCCACAGATCTTCATCCCTCTCATTAATAGCCTTTATGATGTTGAGAGAAAAATTAGACCTTCTGTGGTCTCATGCAAGGATTGAAATCTGAGTCTGTATCACCTCAATGACAGTTTGCTCCAGTGCACTATGAGGAGATGACAAAAAAACTTTGTTGATTGCTTGTAGATTCAGGAGATACGTTTAGTCTTAGCACAAGGCTGCACATTCCTTCAACTAGCAACTGGAGCTCTGATAATTTATATTTATCATTTGGCCTTTTCAATATTTACTGCAGTTTTCACAAATACCCATCAACAACCCAAACACTCAAACCTATATGAATAATTTAATGTGTTGAGCATGTCAAACAAAATGCTCACAATGTGCTTTTTAATTATTTCATTAGCTGTACTAATAGCTTAGCAATACAAGCAATAAATGCTGCAATCTGTCTCATCATACTGAAGGCTATTGCCAAGACAATCTGCTCTCAATTCTCCTGAGAGATGGCCAGATTCTGACTCTGGAGCTGTAAACCATGTTTTAAATGATACTGCTATCTGAAAAGTCCTATGCAAGCACTGAGATTGCTTATGAAGTGAGGTACTACCTAGCCTCTTGACCACAATTAACAAGTATCTGGCCATAATCTTCACAGGAATCAGATCATGGATGAAGAAAAATACAAATGAGATGGCAGGACCTGAAAGGTAAAATGAAAGTTATATTACATAGTATAGCTTGAATTAAAAAGAACAATTTGTTAATAGGCGAAAGTCTATACAGTATGACATTTAGCACTGTGACTGAGGTCTAAGTGCTATTTGTTCCTTCTCAGTTCATAAGGCACGGTGGCTGCCAGAGGTTTGTCACCCTGGGTCCCCAAGGGCTGACCACCACATTCCCCAGGTCTGTTAGCACTGGTTGGAGAGTGCTGTTATATTCTACCCTGAAAACCAGGATCTGAAAATAAAAACTCTGGCAGGTATTTCTTTGTCCCTGGAAATGCTGCCACTGCAGCCTCTGGCAGAGCTTGCAAGACTGCTTCTCCCACTCCTCCAAATGAGATGGGAGATGTCCCACCTCATCCTGCTCTCTGGGATGGAGGTCAGTTGAGCAGCATGTTTGTCAGGTTGAGTATAACCAGACATCCTGACTGAGATGAGGAGAGCTGCTACATTCAGCTTCCAACCACAGCTCCCATGAAACTTTATGATAGCATTTAAGTGTGGAAATACTTCAATTTTCAGACTTTAGGGGGTAGAGTATAGGATGGAAAAATCTTGCTGAAAAACTGATACTGTTCACAGAAAACTGATACTTAAACAAATAATTCCTTTAGCTGCACACCGATTTTCTGTCAATAAGCAGTTTTAAAATGTGCCTGATTCCTAGTCAAGTCTGCAACACATACTGAGCTATTTTATTACTCTGAGTACCTCTGAATCAGTTAGCCCTGCTGTTTTCTCTTCCTCCACATACGGTAGAGATTTGTTCATCTCGTGGGATGCTCAGTCAGTCCTTGGCTCCCCACACTGACAGCCAAGTTACAGTTTCAGCTCCACAAAACAGTGTTTATATAAGAGCTAGAGAGAAAAGACACCTATGAAAAAAAGAAAAATAATTATATTTGTTTGTGTTATAGCAGCCCTCAGCAGCCCCACTCACAGTTGGGCCCCACTACATAGCACAGGCTAAGATCATAGTTGCAGTCAAAGCTGCTTGCAATCTAATTAAGACAAGATGTAACACGCTGATGCAAAAAAATGGTTGAAAAGGGAATTGATGATGGGGGAAACACTCACTCTTTAAGGGGTGAAAGAAATAAGAGATTTTTGCAAATTGCCCAATTCCAGCATCTGGGGCTTGAAAAATCTCATGGGATATCACAAAATCAACAAAAAAATCAGGAGTTTGCAATAAATCTTCAGACCAGGTAAAGGACTGACATATTACTTGATACTTTCTGCTTGGAGTTTTTGTAGATTTTTTCCCTTTTCATGGTTCCTTCATGTTTGTGCCTCTAAGTGCCTCAGTTAGCACAAGCTACATCAGACCACATTTTGGAGTGCCATTTATACTGTGATTGTCTGCCCTGGGAACTAGCTCTTAGGTAGGCTCTAGAAGGCAAAGTGCTTTTCTAGAGTCGTCAGTGTTGAGAAAGCCTTAAAAATTGATATGTTGCACACAGTCTTGACAGATCAGCTCCCTCAACTGGTAAGTACAATGCTGAAAGAACAAATCAGAGGTAGGGATCAACTTTCTTTCATCTGAATGAGAGGCTAAATCTAAAAATCGGCTGTAAACCTTTGTGTTTCAGGATTCATTATTTACCCATGAATAGTGTTTTTGTAGGTACTCAAGTATTTTGTTTATATCAAAGTCCTAGCCACTCCTTGTATCTTCACCTGTCCCAGCTCCCATTGTTTTCTAGTTACTTCCCCAAATTTCTGGACTTTGGAAGGAGGGACTGGACTGTTTCCTATTTAATTAAACTGAGTTAAACTCTTCTTTAACAACTTCAGAGAGTAGGTAGCAGGAATATGAGTGTGCCGGAAGTTTTGTATCAATCAGAATCATGGTTAGGAGTTGTAATGCCAGACAGAACCATTTAAAAGTGACAATATGCTCCACCAGTCTTGTGTTAGGATGTCTTGATGTAGTATTGGTATATTGGCATGGTCAGTAGGAGTAGTTTGGGTTACTGTTTGGAGTCCACCTGTAAAAGAAAAATGCCTAGCAGAAGCAGAAAATAATGGCAATTCAGTCTTCAACACTCCTCTTCCTAAATTAGGGCACAGAGAGGGTTACAATTCTGTTTGAAAGAGTTAGATAAAAATAATTTTTCTTTAAAAATAGTTTCAGAGTAGTAACTAGGGAAAAACAAAAAAAGTAAATTTAGTAAAAGATTCTTCCTCATGGTTCAGTCAGTGCCTGTTGATGATGGAAGTCGGAAGAAGAAATCCAAAAATATAAATTTCTCAATAAATTTTGGACTGAAAATTTACATCTTGGAAGGAGCATACTGAAATCTCACCACTTTCACATGACATAGTCTTGAAAATGTGTAAATATATTGAGTCTTAAAAGTGTTCACAAAACTTTGCAGCTGCTACAGGCAAGTGCTCTGGTATTTAGAGCTGTTACAAGCAGGCATATTTAGATTATCAATCAGCCATTTGTAAAGTACTGCCGTAACTAAATTACAGCTCAGCCAGCCTAGCCTGAGAGTGCCAGTCTCCACTTCTAATGATTTCAACATCATTCTTAGAATTGCATAGTTCTAAATACCCCTCAAAACTTTACTCCAACCTGGTCTAATTCTTCAGAAAATATAATCCTTCAGAAACAGTACTGAGTTAATACTTCGATAGGATAAAAAGGGATATTCATGATGCTGATTAGAATGGACTGTCAGTCTGAATAGCCATGAACATGAAATACAAACTGCTTGTGATCATTTAACTCCTTGCAACACAGTGTCCCAAAACCAGGCTGTTCACTCAATTTCCCAATTAAAGCAAATACAACTTGCTCATGTACAATTTTAGAGTAAATTAAACATAAAGGTGATATATTTCTTCATTTCCTGCCCTGTGTTTATGTAGCATTGCTGAATTTTCTTTAAAAAACTGCCATGTTCCACCTTACATTGGATGTATTTCAAAAGTAATTGAGCTAGTTGTTAAAGTACACAAGTAGTACCCACATTGCAAAACTTGTTTCCACAGTTATTTCAAATTATTTCTCTGTTCTAGTGGACAAGAATGTTTGTACAATGACAATTCACGTTTGTCTGTGTTTAATATCTTTGCTCTTTAGAGTAATAGCCCCATTCCCCTTAGGCAGGAATGTAAAATGTTAAAACATGACGCAAAGGCTGCCCACTACTGAGCTGTGAACCTGCTGTTCCCTGTACCTATTTCGATTTTTGTTTCTTAGTCAAATCCCAGTGACACGTCTCTCATGTGGCTCAGTAGGGCTCCCAAGCCTGCAAAGCTAGCATGAAAGGAATGCCGGTCTGCCCATTTGTTGCTGCTAGAAACTGTATCCAGTAAACGTGAGCTAATGATCTAAAATCTTTTGCACATTTGCAGTCAAGGAGAGTCAAAGAGAGATAACACTTATTCTGACGAAATGAGATTTCTTTTTCTAATACGCAGCTCATTAGAATAATAGAGTGGGCTGTACAAAAAAGAACAGGTAAGCACTGAATAATTTTAGCTGGGATCTGAAAATCCAGAATGAACTTTGGGAGAAGAGTTTTTTAAAATACTTTTTCAGATTTTACGCCTTCCATCTCAAACTGTCAGCATATTTTGTCCTTTCCCTTAGCCTGATCAAAAACTTTGTGCGCTTGCATGAAGATTTTTTTTCACCCAATTCTTTATGGAAACTTATTTGTGTCTTGAAGGAGAAGAAATAAGAGATGGGCAGCCCCCTTTTAATGGGGAAGTCCATGCTCCATCAAGTTTCTCCAGATGAAACCACTGCCCTCAGGACTACCCATGGGCTGACGGCAGCCTGAGGAGAAATGTTAATGGGGAAGTTCCTGGGGAATATGTGAAAATACCTTTGTTGTAGCATGAATAGTTCATCCACTTTACAAATATGAGCAATGTAAATAGGGGCCTTATGGCAAAGAGACCAAAATTATCACGAAAGGTGCTAGTTTAATGGTTCTGGAGCATGGCCAGCAAAAAGGCCAGAAGGTCATGCCCTTTCCAAAGGTGCAAGCTGGCACAGGAGAAGAGGTAGACACTATATTCACTGGTATAAAACAGTCTCCCACCAGCTGCTCTGATTTATGGGAGCTGCAGCAGTGCAAGCCCACTTCAAAACTCAAGGGATAAAAAAGAAAGCTTTATGCCTCTTCTGTCCCCATCTTTGCAGTTATGAATTCTGCTCACTTCCCTTTTGGAACATCTAGATTTTCAGCTTAATATTAAAGGGACCTCCAGGTCCAGAGACCGGCTCAGACTTCCCTTGTTTACAGCCAGCCATGTGCTTTTCTAGCCACAGACTAGATATTTGTCATTTTTTTCACATTTTGTTTATGGATGTTCCAAAGTCAGTCAAGGAGATAAGTGTCTCTTCTATGCAGCTAGCAATACCTCAGATAAAACATTTATTGTAATAAATTAATCCATATGCATTAGTCTTGAATATTTGGGTCTACTGGTTTGAGCTACCTACTCACCAGCAGGAATCAAAAAGCAGAAGCACACATGCAATTTTCTGCTGAAATAAAAGAAAATACATATAGATAGCCCTGTACATGGAAAAAAAATCCTGCAGCTCCTTCCTCATGAAAGGAGGAAATAATCTTTATTTGTAATATAGATATCACAGTATGAACAGAACTACCTTATTCATGTAGACAAGAGCTCATATTCTCCCAGCAAAAAAAGGACTATCCACACCCAGCCCAGAGAACCCTTTTTGCACATCTGTTCAGATGCCACTGGTTGCACATCAGGATGTCGTTCAGCCTGAAGGCTGATGCTTTCCTGAATGGGGGGCCACAGGCAGAACAGCCCTGGGCTTCCCACATCGAAGTGTTCAAAGCAGGGGAACCAGGCTCCAAGCCTGGCAGTCACACTCCCTTTTCAGAGAAGATAAAAGCAGCAGAGGAGAGTTACAGCACAACCGCAGCATCTCAGCTGTTAAACAGTACTCAAACACAATGTGTTTCTGGTTAGTTTAAGGAAGGATAAACAAGATTTAATATCTGGCAATGAACACAAGTTGTTATTTTCTTGCCCTATTAATGATATTTGGATTCATTCAGACTCATGTAGCTTCCACTCACGTAAGACTCCATTCCATTTCCTAATTTTCCGTCTTTTTTATTTCCTAAAACACGAGTTGTTGAGCTAATGAATTAAAACACTCTGAGGTTTGGTTTTGGCCCTGTGTGCATCTGTGCTCTTTTACTACCATAATTCAATGTGACAAGTTTATTGTCCTAACAAACACTAGCACCTATTGTAGAACTGTAATAAAAAAAGAAAGATTGCCTTAAGCAGCACATTTTCTTCAGTGAAGACCAAATACTACCTATTGACATTTTGTTTTCCTCACATCATGTTCCTCTTTTCATTCCATAGTGGTCACTAAACATGCAAGTCTGTAGGCAAAGTGGACTAGATTAGACTTTAAGGATCAGCCTCTGCAATGAGCTGGATCAGATGGAATTCATTCTTCTTATTAGCTTTCAGCTGATACTTATGAGCCTGAGCTCAGGACTTCGTTTGTGCAAGGCACATTAAACACTGTGAATGCAACCCCTGCCCCAAGGAGCTTGCAGCTCGAAAAGACAAGTATGCAAAGATAAGACAGATTAAAAAAAGAGCCTAGGACTTTGCTAAAAACAAAGTCAAGAACCAGCCTTTGCTAAATCAATGTGCAAAGAGCCAACACAAATGAGAGGTCGATTTCTCCATAAGAACCAGCTTAAATGTTTCTATACAAATCAGCCACATCCAGTACAAGGCTAGCCCTCCAGATGAATGCCTGTCCAAAAAAACACAAACCCCCACAGATCTACAGCTAAGTAAATAAACTACAATGACCCAAAATAAAATGTGAAACACTCTGTTTTTCAAGGCTCACAAAACAAGATTTTAATGATGCATATGGTCCTTATTTTACCCATAATGGTTCTTTGATATATAGTGGCAAGACTTTAATTCATTGACAGAATAACATGTTCATGTAACCCATTCTATTGCTAATGAAATAATCGAGCCCTCTCTCCTTGCATCTCTTTGAAAGGCTATATTCAACAGCAGGTCTTGGAATGTTTTACCAGCAGAGGAATGGCACAAGAGTAGCACACACAGAAACTAAAGAGGAGTCAGTCACTGCTTGATTCCTGTTAAAAAAAATTAAAAATTGATATTTCTGCAGACATTTCATTATGACTCTGACTCAGCACAGGTTACAAGGCAGTTACCCACTATAGAAGACTCCTTTTGGAAAAAGAGTGCTCTTTTCTAAGCTATTCACACTAGTGGTGCAAGTGCCCTGGCAAGGTGAATTCTGGCTGCAGCAGGATGTTTGGCATGGGCCAGGGCTGGTGGTAAGCACTTTGCAAAAGCAAAAAAATACCTGCTCCCTTCAGTCCTCTCCTCCCCCAAGAACGGCAAAATCTTGATCTGAGGTCTCCAGGGCTTGCTTCCTTTGCTCTCCTCCTCAATCTTGCTGTGGCAGAAGCAACCTGACCCCAGTAAGCTCAAAATCCTCCATCTCTGGGCTCAATCCTGCCTAGGCTACCAAGAATTGTAAGGCTGCCATTCAGGGATAAATTGGGGAAAACCTAGATGGGGTGGAAACACTGGTCTCTCCTCTTTCAAACTAGCTATCCCCACGCATTTCAGTGTACAAGAATCTGGCTGAGAGTAATTGGTGCACTTCACAGTATTAAGGACTCTCAAACTCCGTTAGTTTTTACCTTTGTGGAAAAGCTCTGTGTTGTCAAGTGGTAGAGGTATGGTCTCTTCTTAAAATATTTGATAAAATTTATTACATTCACCAGTGCCTAGTGAATTGGTGAACGTAATAAATTCTATCGCCTTCAGCATCCAAAGCAGACTGCGTTAAGCACTGGAGGAATCAATCTGACACCAATTTCATGTTTTATGATATTTTGTTCAAAATGATTAGACAAATACAGCAGGCCTTTGTTTAGAGCATCTTTGGCAGAGAATCTGTATTTCACTCGTTTCTCATCCCTGATTTAAATTAATTACTGCTTAGAGAAGGGGCAAAACCAGATCCAGGTATATAGGATGCATGTGTTACATAGGAATAATTTCCCTGATGGAAAGGGAGTGGTGGGGGTTGCAATTTTCAAAGCTTCCCACTTAGCCTACTTTTTCTGCCCCAATCTAAATAAAGAGGCTCCATATCACAGCTGTTTGATACAGTGAGATAACCTGTAATCCAAGGAGGAGGAGGCAAGCCTCCTCTTACATCCCGAGAAAATTCATACTCGGCCCATGTTCTACTCCATCAGACAGACCCAGAAGTTCCACTTTGAGCCCTCCAGGACACTGTGCTGGAGCAAACCCCCGCCTGCAGCATGCAAATGAAGGGAACCTAGGGGCTGAAGGGGAGCACTACCTAACTACATTTTTCAGCAGGGTTAAAATATGGCAGATCTACACATACAGCTCAAAACCCTGATTAAGTTTAGGAGTGCAAGGAAAGTCAAATCCTGTTCTTCTCTGCCTTGGTGAGGACCAGCATGGCACGCAGCTCAGAGAGTTTATCTCACTGTATGTGAAAGCAAAAAAATCCTTAAAAGATAAATTCTTAATATTTTGTTTTTCAGCTAGTCCTAGAAAAAGAAAGACATCAAATATGAGGTGTTTACTGCATTTATCAATCACTATGAGAAATAAAAACATATATTTTGCTAATAAAACATTTTAGCTAAAGCATTTAGCATTGCATCTTGGTAGATCTATGCAAACCTCTTTATTTCCAGGCATAGAGTGAGGACAGAAATAAATTTTCCATATGCAGCAATTTCCCTGGTGGAAGTTTGCTATTGAGACTTACAGCTAACATATTGAAATATATTAATAGGGTTTAAGGCTTCCATTTATCTTCATTAAAACCAGTTTGAGTCTGAAAGCTGACTTGAGGATAATTTTTCATATCAGGAATGAGAAGACAGAGGTTTCACCCCAGCTCTTCAGCTGGCTTAAGTAGTGATTTCAGACAATTCCCATCAATTTGGAACACAAAAGTAGCCTGACATGTTTTTAAGAAAGTCTGTGAAGGAATAAGACCATTGTAGGTGGACTAATTTCTCTTGTCTAATTATTAAGACTCTGAGCCTTAGATGGACCTTTGTATTCCTAATCCATTCTGCAAGTTTTAAACTCTGGGAAACAGTCTGCAACTCTCTAAAGAATTGTAAAAAAAATATACTGTTGTTTTTAAGCAAATAAATGCTTTTCAAAAACATATGTAAGACAGTACAATAATGCAAACTTTCATGACAGAAACTACTTGGGAAATCGTATCTTTCCTGCATCAAATCAATCAATCAATCAATCAATCAATCAATCAATAAATCCTCACAGTCTTATGCATACAGGTAGAGCAGTGCAGTGTAATCCTGCTGGATAAAAAAGATGAAGGAGTGATGTCCTCTCTGGCTTCATCTTTTCCTCTTCATGCCATGCTATGTTCCTGGGACCATTTGCACCATCTGGGTGGAAAAGCAGCCAGGAGAAAAACAGCACAGGTCACCTCAAAACCCTGGAATCATGCTGAGCTGTCACAGGTAGTGGTGTGGGCTGGGGGAATGTGTTGGGGGAAGATGCAGTTGAGGGGAAAGTTGTCTCTGTGACCAGCTCTAAGCACTGCAGTTCTCTGTTTGGTCCTTAACAAAGTGGAGAGACCGTCCAGTTCTTTTTTCAGATTACAAATAGTCCATGGATAAATAAGGCTGGGAAACAGGCACCCAGCAGAGACCATAAATAAACACTTTGTCCCAAAACTCTGAATTTGTAATCTTTTTTGGAGGAGGGCAACAGGATATTGCATTTTTGTTCTTCGAGTGCTCTGCCAGAGTACCACAATGCACACAAGCACTGCACAATCCTGCTGTAGGTAACACCTCAGCTACAGACTTCACTGTCAACATCCTAGATGGTGCCCAGCAAATCCTGCAATACTTATTACATCTTACAGGGACATCAAGCAAACTAAGACTGGAGTAAAAGTATCTTGAAATGGTCTAAAGTTAAAGGCATTTCAATTTTCTCTCTCAAATTGGAAGGGTGCTCTTGGAACAATACACCTCTTAGTGTCTTGAAATTTTTCTGTCTCTGTTTTTTCTCCATAAAATGGGTATAATGATAAATACTTCCCTTGGTAAATGCTGTGAAATCAACACATTAAAATGCTATGTGCAACCTGCGTATTTTTATTGGTAGTATTACTGCTGTTGTTCATATATTTGTTCTGAAAATAAAGTAATTGTGTAAGGACATCAACCAAAAAAATCTTACAACAAAAACACGAATGTGTGAATAAACACCATAAAGAAAATTCACACCCTCTCTGTTAAGCAAAATATCTCACAGAATAAGGTCAGACTCTTCAGGCAACACTTGCAAAATTCAGGCCCAATTTTTATTAATTCGCCCTTTAAACAAAACTTAATTCTGATTTCAACCGGTTTTCAGCAATGCCCTGAAACAAGCCAAAACACCTTCTAAGGGATCATGCCAAGCAGTAGTTTTGAACAGGTTTGGGGCAATATTCAATGAACTGTAACTAATAATTTTCATCTTATCGCCTACAGAGTCATTGCATTGGAATGATGTTTGGCTAATTTTCCAAAGGACACGTTTACTATGGATTGTTCTACATCGCTGTCAGGAATGACAGTGAGCCAAAACATACGCCATCAAGGGAAGTGTTTGGTTGATGAAATTATAAATAAGTCATCAACCAAAAGTCTGTTAAAATGAATCATCATTAAATGTTTCTCTAAATACAGTGTTTAATATCAAAGTCCAAAATAGGAACTGTAAGACTGTCTTTCCCTACCTCATTCATAGATCTCCTCTTTGAACACATCATGAGAATATTAAGTTAGTTAATTTAAGCTATATGTGCATGCAAGCACATGCAGAGAAGCAAAGACTGTGATATGTTTTACATAAAGCAGGCCATTGTGCACTGATTATAATGTGTAAAGAGGAAATATGTTTATACCACAATCTATTCTAAACTCAAATAGGCAGCAGTACACTGTGTTTATAAATACAAATGCAAAACCTATGTTAAGATAATGTTAAGGGTCTGGATTCTAACCACAAACCCCAGGAAATTCAGAGCAAACCTTGAAAGTCTGGGCCTGATTCTGGTTTCCATGTAACCCCAGTATCTTCAGCAAAGTTTGTAAGGAAGAAAACAAAAATTTCAGTCTGAAGCTCTCTAAATATGGCAGGGCCTGGACAAAATATCATCCTATTTAGGTCTGAACGCTAGGTACAAGAAAACAATGTAGCCAGCTGTGGCACTGTCCCCCAGGGCTTCTCCAAATCTAATGAAGTGTGTATATGCATATGTGGGTGTGTGCAAGAGGGAAGGGATGGAAACGTGCAGTTTTGACAAGCACATCCTCAAAACTCTCTTTTGTTGTCCAAGACACATTTAGACATTACAGAAATCTTGGTGCAAGCTGAATATTATTGGTCTTCTGTGATGTATAATTTACAGCATTACATTACCACGTTTTAAGGGGACTATAACAAAGGAGCACAGCCAGGCACGTCCCCATTGAGATACACAACTGAAATATTAATCAAGAGACCTCAGTGATGAAGGAGGAGGAAATAACCTAAGCCTGTGCAGTCCTGTGTGGTGTTCCAGTGCACAGCCACAGACAGTAAAAGAAAATATGATAAAGGCAAGAGCTAGGCTGGATCATTCTGGGTGGACAAGGAAGGGACGTGGCAACGAAGAACAGTTGATCTGGTGGTATCCTCTAACAACGGGAGCACATGCTGGCTCTCATCTATGGGCAGAACTGATCTAATCTTCCAGATGGTAGTGCTGAGACACCAGAGCAGCCAACAAGGACCTCTGTAGTCGCAATCTATTTCGTGTTTTACCTTTCTGCAGCTTTCCATGCATACAAGATTCCATACATATATCCTTTAGTAAAAACAGCTTTGAATATCTTATTTTCCTGAGCAATAAGGCTGGTGCTCTGATGAATGTAACAAAGCCTTCCTTGAGACATAATGTTCTTAGAGCGTCTTCTAGACAATGAATCGTGGAGTTCACAGACATGTGTAAAACAATCCACTTCTCTAGAAGGGACTGATAGGTGGTCAAAAAAAGTCACCATGTTACAGTGTGTTATGTCTCTCAGTAAATGCTCATCCAAGACTTGGACAAAACTTTTAGGTCATAATAAGGTTCCGGAAAGAGCCATGAGAGGCCAGTTTAGGTGGAATTTAGGCACTAAAATGAGCCAGCCTCAGAAGCATATCCAGCTGCTTTGCTCCTAAACAGCTATAGATGTTTATGAAAGGAGCAGCCATGTAGCACATATCCTGTAAGCTCTGCTCACACAGTGCCAAAAACCTCCACTTTGAATGGCCTTAATCTGCCTAAAAGCAAAAGCTGGCCTCCACCTTTCCTAAAATGGCTGATGTTTGGTGAGCCTCCTGAGGAAGAAGAGATACAGGCTGCTCACTGTCCTTGGCCTGAGGCAGTCCCCCCTTGTGCCCTGTCACACATCCAATGCTCTCCTACCAATTACCCCAGAGACTCTCAGCTGCTCCTTGGATTGGAGCTTCCTTTGTGAGCTGGAAAGCAAAAAGCTCCATGAGAGAGGAACAAGGCAGTGCCCACACCCGTGTCTTATTAGTAACAGTGGCAAAACTGACTCGCAGATCAGACACAGGAAGGACCAGATGGCACCATCTGACTAATCTGGAAACAGATATGTAGACCTCCACAAACAGACCCAGAGAGAAGGGCTGACAGTCTTCAAAAAAAGGCTGTCCAGCTCACTACATCCAAGCCTAATGCACAGACTGGGTGAAGAAAGGAAGTATTCTGAAATAATGGTGCATGCTGGTAGAGTCCCAAAACACATCAAGAAGGGTGGAATATACCTAGAGGAAATGTTTCAATAATGGTAATGTTAGCTCAGATGTATAGCATTTTCAAAGGAAATACAAAAGGGGACCATGTTAATGAGTTTCTGTTCCCAGTTAATGAAAATAATGCTTCTGATGTTTCTCCTGGTTTTCCATACTATTCATCAAATGATTTTTAATGAGACACAATTTCAGCTGCAAATACATTGATCATCTTTCCATGACATTGACACAGTTAATGCAATCAAGGATCATTGCTTTACTACCTAGTACTAAAGTTCATTATCGTAGAAAACCTGAGAAAATGTGTGTGTGTTGCTTGCTATTAATTCACAGTTTATTTAAACCAGTACTTTCTTTCAGATTAGTTTATGCATGAATTCTGTGTCACAAGTAAAACATTAAGCACTTTAAAAAAAACTCTGAAAATTATCTAAGTGTGTAAGGAGATGAAAATATTGTGACTGTAGTCCCATCTGACATACTCTAGTGACAACCATCAGTTCAACTAAAGGAACCTTCCATGCTCAAAAAAAGATTATGAGAGAAAACTCAGGATCAGTCCATTGTTCCTACCCCAAGGGCAACAAAGAAAATTCCAGGAAACTTGTTCTTTATTAAAAAGCCATAAAGAGACATACTGTACAAATAAGTGTGCCAGATGAGAGCACTTCTATATATGGCTAGATCTAGAAGACAAATTCAGAGATAAATCCTGCCTCCAGCCAAATACACCAACACAGATCATCATGAAAGAAAAGGGAAGGTCTCCAGTAAATTTTACTGTCCTTCACCAGCCAGCTTGAGACACTAACACCAGTTTGAGCCTCAGCAAAAGAGAAATCATCCCAAAGGAATAATATTCTTGTCTTCCTATGAGAGGAACATATTTGTGAATACTGCAACTGTTGTTAATGTGTCATGGGAGATCCAAACAGAATTTCTATTGCATCTAGATGGAGTTGTCTCCTGAAGTGTGAACTGAAGTAAAGGATTTTTTTAATATGCTCCTCCTACAAAAGACTCAGAACCAAACCAGAATCAAAAGATGAATTCTTCACCTTTTTCAATTTTTGATCCTCTTGAAAGGGGTCTTGATGTTCATTACAAATTTTATTTCTCTTAGCAGCTTTATCTGACAAAGATTAGACAGAGAGGGTTAAGCTGACAGATGAGTAGATGGGCTCAAGCCAGAGAGGATCAAGTCAGACAGTCTGCTGGAGATCCTGCAAACTTTATCTCTACCACCCTGTGCTGAAAGAAGCCCTCAAGGCCACAGTCCACAAGTTATGGAGATGGCTCCCTGACATCATGTTGGTTGTGGTTTTCAGGCTTTATTCCATTTGTTGTCATGCTGATACAAATCTTGAATAACTCCGTTAGGGATTGCTGGGTTGGTGGGACAGCCTAGACTTGCATCTTTGGAGAGTGAGCTCGGTTCCTGTTCCATGAGGCCTTACTTGCTAGACAGTGAGAGAGCATGTTCAGACTCCCCATCAACTTGTCTGCTCCTGATAAAGAGTAGTGACAGGCCAGCTACATATGGAAAAAATAAGATTATTTAAAATTGTTAATAAAATCATTTGCATAAGAAATGTTTACACCAGACTCAAAACTAGAGAGAAGAAAAATATTAAGAGTTTGGAGTTTTGATGAAATTTTGTTGGTATTACAGTGACATAATAAAGCACCTAAATCCTTATCAATCTATATTTTATTGTTTTGCTTCACAGTAATTTTTTTTAAGCATGACCACCAAACTATCTGAAGATAATTACGTTTTTTTGTTATCCATAATTTGATGGTAAAACTGGTTTGGAGTTTCTGTGCCATATCCCAGAGGGCTTTTCTGAAGAGAAATGTCATGGATTTTGTTAATTGATAATCCATCTGGTGAATTATCACCAAGTGATAACATAGGTCATAATACATTTTGTTGCAAGTGCTAGGCATTTCAGAATGCATGAATGCCATCAAGACAGCTCATGCACCAAAAGATATAGAGGTGTCATGGTGTTAAAATCCTAATTTCAGTTCAAGATAACCTCATGCTAAATTGGATAAAAAAATCAGAAATCAACAGATGAACCTTACTGCAATCACCAAGAGGAACAATCTGGAACTGAGACAACATAGAAGGAAGATTAGATGTGCTTTAAAGAGAAAGACAAGTACAGGGCCTTGTCTCTTCCTGAAACCAAAAATAATCCACAATAGAATCAAGCTTATCTGAATCAGGAAACTAGACTAAGGGAAAGAAAGCAAGGGGCAAAGACCACATAACCGTATGGGTAAATCTGAACAATATGTTTGGAAAGAAGGAAGAAAAGAAGAAATAGAAAAGAAAGAAGAAAGACTAGAAAGAAAGAGGAAAACCGAGAAAGAGAGATGTATCTTTAGGACTGCAAATACCTGGAAGACCCTGGGAGAAAAAAATGTTTTTCCGCCAGGGAAAAAGATAAATTTAAAAGGAATGTCTTGTCCAAAGTAACAAGAAGCATGCCGTAGGTTTTGCATAGCATTTTCCTCAGCACTTACAGCATCTCACACAAAGTTCTGCAGACATGTCTAAAATCTGAGAGTTCAGTTTGTTCTCTGGGCTTATCTAAACTTTGAACTTTGCTCAGGCTAATCACTAGGGTGCCACTTGCAGATTATGCCTCATAGGTGTCGTTCCATGAGCTGCTGGTGTGTGACTACGAAATCTTTGAGCAGATACACCAAAATTCTATCACACTGGGTGACATAAAGCCTGAGGGTTCAAAATGTCATCCCCCGCCAATGAGACAAGCAGCAGCTCTCAAGATACTGAGGTGCTTAAAGTAATTCTAAATGTAAGACCAGCTGCCAGATGCTGTGCTTTGAATTATAATTCCATACAGAAAGTGGTCATACCAATCCATATATTATTCATAATTTGAAATATTTTTTTACAAATTTATGTGGTTAATTTTTTTCCTCTGTTTCAAAGGAAGCCTGAAAGGCTAATTTTTATATCTGAAAATGTATCCAAAGCTTTTGAAGGAAGTCCCTGTCTTCAGGCAATATAGTGTTGTCTTCTTTCCCATTTTCCACAGTGGTTCAGTCTTTTCTCTTTGATGTGGTCTCTGGCACCTGAAAAGCAAGTAAGCCCATTTCAGCTCTTATGTGCCAGCATTTCAATACCTCCAGCCACCATCTTAGTCCCTACAGCTGAAAGCTAGGGAATAGGCAGAGGAGTGTGAGGGACATCCTGAATTACATTCCTGCACATCCTGACTTCCAATTCTGAAACCAACAGCACAGCAGTTAACCAGAAATCTTTACCACCAGAGTCAAATAACATCCAAAAAACTGGGATTTACGCATATGTCAGAGACTGATTGCAGCTTGTCAGACACTCCAGGCTAAGTGATTTTAGAGCAATTTCTTCAATTACCAGTCTTTTTGTTTGTGTAGACCACCATGAGCAGACACCCAGAAATCTCATGACTCCAGTAAGGACTTGGCAAAATATACACACTTGCATATATACATATATGAGCAGGCACACACACACACACACACACAGAGAAAAAGGACTGTAATGCCTGCATTTTCCTACTTTATAGGCTGAATTACTTTTTTGATACTGTTTAAGCTGACACTGTTCTGGGTGGTTAGTGATTATCATTTTTCTGCAGTGTTAGGGTACTTGACATTTTCATTCCCCAGTGACTTCAGTTAAAAACAAATAGGTCTACCTGCAGTCCACATCTGATTGCCAGATGGGCTTTTTGCCTATGAAGCTCCCATCTCCAAGTGAATTCAAATGACCTCACACATACATCTTCAAACATTGCTATCTGACCACAAAAATGTATGGAAAACGCAACATCTGTACATGTCCGCATCTTAAATCCCTGTTGTTTTACAGAATATATTGCTTGTCACCCTAAAGTCTAAAGCCTGTTAATGATCTTCAGGAGGAGATGTAAATGGTAGCCTATGAATTTAGAGGTTGTTTATTACATTAAACTGTTTAAATTCAACCAAAGGTAAAAAGATGGAGAACTACTCATTTGAGTCCACTGATGCAAACAAATATATCCTTATTAATTACTTCAAATACTCCCCAGTGCACAGCTGTGTGTCACTGTGTATCTCTATGCTGTGTGTATTATTATGCAGCTGATGTGTCCAAGCAGTTAAAATAAACTTGAGGTACTACGAAACCATCACAAAAAGTTCAGAGCTGTTTTTACCTGTGTAACAAAGGTTTCTCAAGCCACACAGCCTGTAAGATCTAGCACAGGTTCAAGGGAATACCTTGTCATATCAACATCATTGTACATGTAAACCCAGAGAGAGGGTAAACATAGGTCCACTCGAATGACTGGATGTAAAAACAGATGGAATATCATAAACTTTTTCCAAACTGCAACAGACTTCTGGGCCAATTAAATATGGTTAGCTTTGAATGGGAGAGGAAATAGTTTTCTTTGCTGTTAAATGTCAAAAAAAAATTTCCTTGGGGCATAAAATCCCTGTTCATTTTTGGAAACTTGCTAAAATTAATCAACCCTGCATGAACTTTTAACCAAAACAAAACAACACAGAAAAAAATAGAAATATATAAGAGAATAGCAGAAAACGGAAGGTGAAAAAAAGAGCTTTTAAGTTATGTGGTACTTACAAGAGATTTTTCCCAAGATGACTTAACCAATCAACATGGAAAAACATTTGCATTTTATGCTTAGCAGAAGATGAAGTTGAGGATAAAAAGGGCTGTTTTATTACTGCTACACTCTTTTGAGCTTAAATACAGTCATGAGAAGCCAGGCTCAGATATTTTTTTCATTACAAAGTCAGTGTGCAGCATTTACATTGTCAATTTGCTTTCTAGTTGGGGTTGCTTTTTTGTTTGTTTGTTTACAAAGCTAACTTAAATTTTGGCACCTGAAGATTGTAATTTTCTTTCCTTGAAATTCATTAAGATGACTGGTTGCCAAGGAGAAAATACCCGTTCAAAGTGTTTGTCCCTTCTATGCTAGTGCGATTTCATTTTAAAAGGGAAGAAATCACATTTGAAATCCTCCAAATAGCAAACCACACCAAAGTTCAGGCATCCCAACTTTCCAGCACTGATACATATTTAGCTCCTTCGAAGGGAGAGCCTTCATCACACAGCAAAGTCAATAGTGGCCATCAGGAAGAAAAGAAAACATTGGAGAAATTCAGTTAATCTATCCTAGTAGACGAGGTCATGACAGGACCACGTGCATAAATAGCAGAGGTATTATTTTCAGATGTAGATGTTCCAAACAGGAATGGACCAGCTGGGGAAAGGCTTCCTTCCAAGTCCCCTGAATAAATGGCAGTTTTTGGCTAGGGAGAGTGTGGGCTGGGATGTCATTCTTTTCTATCACTGTCAGCTCAAGGGAAAATGGGAGCAAACCTCACACCAAAGACACAAAGAAAATCTCTTCCACTGTACCTGAGGGGCCCTAGTGCATAATGGCAGAAAGAAAAAAGAGAAACTACTTTTGTGCTTGCATTTGTTTTCATTCTTACTCACTTTTTTGCCCTGAGGAAGAGATAGGTACAAATATTCGATGTGCAGTTTGCAGTGGCTCTGTGATACTGAACTTAGATGGGCTCCTTCAGCCTGTGCAAATGAGAACTGCCCACTTGCCCGGCACTTTAAATCCTTGGCAGCGTAGGGATTAACCACTTAACTCTCTAAACCAAATAAATGCAGTCAGACTAATGTCCCAACGGGTTTTTCAGTCATTCTGTGTCATCTGACATTTTAAAGTGCTTGGGATGAAATTCCCTTCATATTCTGGACTTGTGGCAGTAACCCTCAACCAAAGCATTTCCGTTCCCTTGAAGCCGCTATTGCAAACACTTTTTGCACCGCTTGTCAGATGTGAAAAGAGGATGATATAATTGAGCCTGCTTTAAAAAAAAATCAAACTGACATAATATTGCTAGTAACTTGACAGCTTTATGTAAAGCCTTCCCCTGAAAACCCAAGCTGATCACACTGTTGAAGACAAGCAAAGGTTAGGGAGAAGGTTTAGGCTCTAGGACTCCTAAACTCAGGCTTTCAGAGGTTCGGTCATATTTAGCTTGCCCTTTGACATGACCCAGGCTTAAACAATAGCTTTGTGGATATGCTAAATGGCCACATCTTGCCAGTTGCTGCCAAATTAATGAGCCCATGTCATTTTTAGTTTACAGTTCAGTCATAAAGCAGCCAAGTGGAAAATGAGGCAGGGACCGTTAAGGAGTGTCACGCAAATTTTCAAAGGGTATAGTCCCTAATTCCTCACTGCCCCTTTCAGAAGTCTCTAATCATTGTTCACTTTCCTCCCCTTGATTTCTTCAGATCCTCTAAAGATCCCCCTCACTGGGCAAAAGAGGCTGGTCAGAGAAACTAGGTACTGGTGACTCAATGCAGGAAAGTTGAGGAGGAGTAAAATGCAAGCTGCACTCATGATTTGCAAAAAGTTTAAGCAATCTCAATGGTCACCTGAATTCCCCAGCTCCCACGGGGCTAAATGTGCATGAGTTAAGCAGAGCATAAGTGTTTAATGCCTGGAAGGGACAAAAGAAAAAGGGAACTTTCATGTTAAAAGGGATTGTTTTAAAAGAAATCCTATCCAGAAAAGTGTTTGGAAAGAAGAAAAAACCAAACTTTTCTACTGTCTTACATTATTTACAGGCTGAAAAACTTAAATCAATGAAACCTAGCAGCCCATCTATACTTTTACAACTCTTTTCTTGGTCTGTGGCTTAATCAAAAACCCAAAACTCAGTTCAGAGTTGCAAAGCTTTCTGCTTCAATCCTACAAGGATGCTTATGCAGTACGAGTGGCTTTACATGCTTTCAACCTGAAACCATACAAATCTCCTAGCTTTCTTTGGAATTTTGAGCAGTTCTGCTCTTCCCTGTCTCACTCAGCTCCCACCCGTGGTTTACCTCATCCTGGCAGCTGTACTGGCATATTTCCTTATTCTTAACCCATCTTCTTCCCTATCTTCTGTCCCTATTTCTCACCAGCTGTGGACCTCAGCCTTCTATTCCACCCAGGTAGAAGCCTGGGTTTCTACCTTGGAAATGTCTCAGCTTCTCAATGTTCAACTGTTGGATTTTCTTGTGTGTGGCCTTGCCCAGCCACAGGATCCTCTCCTTTGCAATTGTCAGGGATCAACGTTCACATTATCCTCAGGCAGCCTCCATGGTTCCCTATTCAACTCAAATTTGTCCTTGTTGTTTTTAAAGCCTGCCTCAGACATGCCTCAGGCTCTCTCGTACAATTTGTCTCCCTCTGATCCTCTTCTTGCTCTTCCTGATTGTCTAGCACTTGGTTTCCTGTGTCCCTCCAGGAGCTATGTGTATTCCTTGAAATTTTTGCTAGGACTATTCAATTGAACAAAAAATGGTTTTGTTTCATGCTGCATTCACACCCTTTTGGCTCAAGTATAGAGGATGAACTTGCTAGCAGGAATATTTGCAGACGCAGCAAATTTGAAGAATATAGGTCAGAATATTCTTGGAATATGAATACAAGTATTTGCAAAGAAAGTCGGTTCTAGGAGGTACGTTGTTCCAATTGGGAAGCAGAGCGGTTGTCACATGACCTCTGTGCCCATCCAAAATTTGAAACACATTTCACATTTTAAAGTCAGAATTTTCTCACGGAACCTCTTGCAAACCATTTACAGACCCTTGGTTAGATTGTGGTGCTGCACCACATGCCCTAAATAGAGAGCAGTTCAAGGCCACACAGGAAGAGCCAGAAGAGATTGAGCCTTTCTAAGAAATAATTCTTCCCCAGGGTTGCTCCCTGTGTGTGGAGGTGAACAGTTGATATTAACTGGTGGGAACAAAATATTTAGGAGTACAGAAATCAGCCCTCAGAATATCCCTGGTTGTCTTGGGGTGGACTTCAGGTCATCCTTCTCTTGACCTGAGCAAGCTTCTCCCAAAAGAGAAGCCCTCTTCTCCTGCTCCAGCCACAGCCTATTCCAGCACCACACCCATCTTAGTTTAAGGAAACCTCTTCCAGTTCCCAGCCTAGTCCTCATTCCTAGCTATTCTAGACACTTGAGTGTTTCTGATAAGAACACCCTTAAGCTGTCATTAAGCTATTTTTTTCCTTCCTAAATGCCAGCCAATGTGGCTGCTTAAGCAGCAAGCAAATCCTGTCTCAGACTGTATCATTGGGCTAAATGTTGATGAACAATTTAGTTTTCTCTTGGAAGATCAGTTCTGGTTCCCCTAAATGTGCATCAAGTCAGTCCTTCTGTTCCTATTTGCATATGTCTTTCTGAAACATGGGTGCTCAGAAAGGAACATTTTATTTCACGGGTCTCACCAGTATCAGAAAGATTAACATCAGTCCCTTTTTATCTAGTGGAAATGCCTCTTTTGGCATATTCTGTAATCATATTTGACTTATTCATTACTAGATCACACCCATATCTATCTTGTATTCCTGTTGTTTTCAAATGAGAATCTTAATATTTATTGCAAAATCCATGTTACCCAGCAGTAAATGCATGATCTTAAAATTTACACTAATAACTGTTATCCTTTTTCTATTACTTCAAAACAAATGTAATTCAGGTTTTCATGTTATAAATTCTGGTTCACTTCCATACCCTCTCCTTTTGTGCTGATAACAAATGTCATTGAAACATTTGCATGCTTTCTACAAAGTCACTTTCTCTACCATAATTAAATCCTTTAAAAAGTTTAGCTTTAGATTAATCTTTGAATAACTCCCACAGTAACCCTTAGCCAATGACATGTTCCTTTGGCTATCTTGTTGATCTTCCACAAGTTCTGATATCCCCTTACATAAACTGATAATTTCTTGTGTAAGACTATGTGATATGTTTTACTGAAGCTGAGATAAAAGACTTTCTTCTTATTTCCTTGTTTAGCAATGTAGCTAACAAGGAAAAAGTAGTTCTTTTAGTCTTGATTTTTTCACCTTTTCACCAACTTCAATCTGTGTAACTATCTTTGTCTTTGACCTGGCATACTACTGAGGTCAGACTAAAAGGACTAGTTTTCTAGCTTTCTACTTTCCTATTTCCTAAAACAGTATGTACAGCATTTACTGTCCTCTTAGGAAATACTACCAGATTTTATTTAACTCGTTTGTTCAGGATCCCATCACCAAAAATTGCAGTCTCATCTTTCAGTTCATTAGGGACTCAGGAAAAAGTTATCCCTTCCCAAACACTTTGTGCTATCTATATCATGTTCCTTCTCTGAGCCTGCAAATTTTCATGCCCATACCCTCATTCTTAATTGCCTGCCCTGTTCCCTTGTCAAGAAAAAGATCCTTCCCTTCAGAAAGGGAGAGAAAACTCATAGCTTCTCAGACCCCATTTAGACTATGTGGAGGATCCACACCCCTTACTCTTTAGAAATACATGGTCATCCTTTTTTTTTTTTTTCTCCCTCACCTTCCTTCTTCCCCTTTAACTTCCTTTTGCATGGGCTCATCTTTTACCTTATCAGTTTTTACTCCACCCCTGTACCTCTGGTGTTGGTACTTGCCTCCCCACTGCCTTTTTAGATCTGGCACAGGACCTGAGCACGATTTACCAATCTCATTCAACCAAATGTGTCCCTTTACCTGTGACCAGGCACCATCTCCTCATCTTCCTGCTTTTTCCAACCCTTTCAAACTCTCTGGTACAGTAGAACACAACTCCTGCAAGCAGGAGCTCTTCAAGGAAGAAGAGCTCTGGTGATTTAACCCAATGTACAAGTGTGAAGACAATCACAATCTTCCTTCAAGGGCTGCCTTCAAAAGGTATCTGAGCAGTGGACAAACTTGAGACAAATTAGGTTGGGTACATGAGCTCTGTCCTGGAGAGAAGAAGGGAGATGAATAACTGGCATGAATAAAATAACAGTTAAAGTTACTCACTCTAGTGTGAACAAGGTCTTTCTCTCCAGTTTCTTTATCTTTCTTTCTTCTTCTTTCTATCTTCATTTTTCTTCCAGCTCTGCATTTCTCCATCACTATTACTGTTCCCTGGATTTCCCTACAGCTGCAGAAAGCACCTTAGAACACCATCCCAGTTGCTTCATTCTGAAGTCATGGAGGAGTAAGGTACTGCTCTGCCACTTGATGCAAGGTATTAGACCAATGCCAGTACAGGAAAATGCTGGCACTAGTTTCAGCCAAACCTCTCCAGTGAGGTGCAGGGAGTAGTGGTGTTGCTTGAATCCTTCACAGCAGTTATTTCTCCAAAGCTATGATAGTCCACGGAGCAAAGTGGAGGCAAGGAAGGTCAGAGTTGGGCCACTCAGAAAACAGACAAAACCGGGTTTAGAAAGATGTCCAGGACCAGCAAAAGAGACACAGAGGTACTGCAATAGTATCTACACCACATAACTTTAGATCACCCAACAAATTTAGATCACTACTGAAGTACCAGCTTTCTGTGAACTGCTGCTGCTCTTGTGTCCTACAGAGAAATCCTCTCTCATCAGTGCCTTAACTTGCCAAAGGGGTGGGCATGTGTTCTGATGGTTCTTCCTGCACCACAGCAGAATGAGCAGTGGAGAGCTGTAACTTCTTAAACAGTTAGAGCTGCCAGAAGAGGCAAAGAAAAGCAGAAACCCAAAAAGATCACCAGATCTATGTCACAAAATCCTTGGTGAAAGAATGACATTTTCTTCCTTTGAAGCCAATGACCTTACTCCCTCCGAAGACATCATTCACAATACAGGCCTGTAAGCCAATGCTTCTTTCTGTGCAGCTGAATTTTCAGACTATGCATATATCCAATACGATGCAGATCTTGGCCTAGACAGTTATAGGTGAAATATTTGAAAGGCAAATGTATTTCTAATGGCCAAAGCTCATACTCAAAGTCACTGAAGAACTGTTTATTATATTCTAATCTCTCAGTTAGTGGGCATTTTATCCCTCACCTTCTGACCTTGAGCACTCTGCTCAGCAGTTCTGAAGCTACCCCAATTAGTTATTTAGAATTTAGGCTGACATGGTCGAATGGCTTGGCATCTACAGACATTTAGCCATAACCTGAGCAGCTAGATTTGCTTTAATCCCATAAAAAGTAGGCAGGAATACAAATGTGCCAGATTATCAGCTGAGACAAACTAGCTCTGCATCACTGGACTGAGTGATGCTGTGCTGATTGAATCCGTTGAAGCATTTGGACTCAATATATACTAGAGGAACAGTCTTTCAGAAAAATAATCAATGCGAAACAGTGTTGTCATTGGAAAGCCTGGAACTGATGCAAGTTAGAATTACTCAAGTTCTTTGGTGTGATATTTAAATACCAGTGTTTGAATGCCAGGGAACTACAGGCCAAAGAAATTGTTCCAAGTTGGATTTGGTAAGCACGGGGTTTTGCTTTAAAGCACATTAGTCAGACAAGTTCAGTCAAAAGTCATATGTAAGATTATTAGCTCTTGTGCAGGGGTTTTCTCATTTGTGTTGGCTCTTCAAACGTTTTGGAAGCTGTACTGAGCAAAACACGGAACAGCTGAAGATGGTTGTGCTGGAGGCGGGCTTTTTCCATGCCTTCCTCACTGTGCATCCGCTTGCTATTGGAATCCCACAAGAAACAGATTCCATTCTTACAATCATCGTTTTGGGAAAGCAATTCTTCAAAAGGGAGGGAAAAATATTATGATGAAGCCTCCTTTTTCCAGCTTTCTTAGTATTAGAGACAATGGACCCTGTGGCGTCTCATATAGTTAAACAAGGGAAAGGACCCAGCAGTAATGAATAGCGTAGTCATGCTAAAATAATGTTTCTAATGCTAGGATTCCAAGTCGTAAAATGGTCACTCAGCCTTAAGCCTGCCCCTTGAATATATTGAGAAAAAGCCCCTAAACCCCTGCTTATTAATTCTGTCACTGAAACATATTCATTAATGAATTAAAATATTATTAAAACCAAAAAAACCAGCATGTGAAGCCAAATAGGTGGCCCTCTCAAAACTAATTCCTTGGGCTCATGTAAGTGTGAGAAACCTGCAGGGGCCAGCAGACAGCTCAGAGACCAGCAGAAGTTCTTCAACAGCATCCTGAGGCTCCCAGTGACCTAAGGACCAGCAGCACTGGAAAGGTCTAGAGTAACTACGAAACTCAGAACTAGTTGGAGTGCTTCTAAAGACCACAGAGACTGGAGGCGCCTTTGAACACAGGGCAACTTGCTTAGCCTGGCAGGATAGTTATCTAACTGAGTGCCTCCCAGATTGATGTGGCTCACACTACGTCCTCCACCAATAACCCAGTGGCTGGAGCTTAACATGGGAGTATTGTTTTGTTCCTGTATCCTTGCCTTAGAATGTGTTGTAAGATATGAAACTGTCTGGACACTTTGGTCTGACTGGGTAAACCTTGTGTTTTATGTTCTCATGACTTTACTCCAAATGTATCAGACAGATTGGTTGGAGCCTAACTTACCTCAAGTATAATGGACTAGGAGAGACAATCTGTGGCAGATGCATCCTTACAGGCAATGAAAGCAAATCTTCCTGTTTCCTGTTCTTCTGCTCTTTCCACTTTATTTTCATACCTCCTAAACTTTGAAATCAAGTTCATATTCACATATGACTAATATATTTTATCAGTCTTTCCTCTAGATTGGCCCAAGGCTGGGTTGCTGCTCATATGCAATACTGTCAGCAGTATCCAACAAATGGAAAGATGCAACAAGTACCTCTCAGCCTGAGCTCCCTCTTCCTTCTTCTACTCCACTGGCAGTCTCAGCTTTCAGCTGCATTGACCTCCTGATGGCCTGTGGGTGTCTTTGGGAAGGAAGCCCAAGCAACCACTTTGAACGTGGCTCAGGCATAGCAGCCTCTGTGAATTTACTCTGTACAATGCTCAGCTTCTGTATTCTGTTACAAGCATTATTTGGCTCTAAAGACAAAAGAACTTGGAACTTACTTTCATCATATTAATTTTATGTCAAATCATGTGGCTCTAGAACTGGATTTATGCCTCCTACACATCAGTGTCTCTTGAAGCATAATTGAAGCCAAAGCTACACTTCACAGCAAAGTTAAAGGTGCATGTGAATGCATAAAAAAGCTTGGGTTTTTCCTTTTTTCCCCAACCTTCTCAGCTAACTGTGACAACAACACTAGCACCCAAGTTGCAGGTCAGCTGCCAAGAGGTTCAGAGCAGATCTTCTCACCAGGTGGGAAGTGGAGTTGTACCATCCACTTACAAAACCTGCAGCAAATCCTCCTCACATCCTAAGCAGGGAGTAACATCTTCCTTCAATCCCTTCAGTCTGTGGCTTGGACCTCTGGCTCGCCTTGTTATTTTTTTAACCTACTCACTAGCCTGCTGATGATGAATATAGGAAAAATCTGAGCAAGCTGCCTTATGTCATGATTTCAGAAACTCCTGGCCAGTCTAACACTGGAAACAGAGACTGGAAGTGAAACTGTTGGAGTAAGAGTCTATAAGAAATGCAGAAAGAAAGAGAGAGAGAGGGGCAGAGAGATGGAGAAATAGAAGGTCCTCTTTCTCAGTTTTACAAAGGTCTTTTTTTTTCTTTATTTTAATGGATTAATGAAAAGGACAGCTGAAAGGATTTGTTAGAAATTTGTGTTCCATAAACATGAAAAAAATCCCTTTTTTTCTGCACTCCTTCTCTGTATCTACTAGTAACCAGTCCTAGTTACAGACCTGAAATTACTGATTAGCCTCTTGAACTTGCACAAATGCACAATACACAAATAAGACTGTTAGTGTATTCTGAGTAGAGAAAAGTTAATGATTATCATGTTTATAGCTTGAGTTAAAATGAGAAAGCCATAAAGACAAACTTCTGATAAGGTAATACCCATATCTTAGTGAACTGTGAGTTTTCTACTGGGCACCAAGGTCTCCAGTCTCGTTACTGAGTCACTTGGGCAAGCTGCTTATGAAGTTCTTTAATCTAGCAGGACTGAATTTGACAAGTGTCTGTAGGAACACTAGCACAACCCTTGCTTTGGTCAGCTGCTGATGTGCTTGACCTCCTCTTGGGTGTAACTGTAAAGGAGTGCTATTTTTTCCTTTTTTTCACTTCAAAAATCCAACAGAATCTATCCAACAAGAAGGAGGTATCTCTAAATTGCAGCATGTAAATTGCAACTAGTATGTACATGGGTGCAAATCAAGTGTTTACTTTGGTTGTGTCACATTGCAATAGATGGGTCTTTCATCAACAGCATGAGAAATGGAAGAACCTGCCGAAGTCAGAAAGGGACCTTTGTCTTCAGATGCCAGAGCTCCAGCAGTAACATGTGGCATTGACTCTAAGAGTGCAGTTGGGGTACCCATCTGCTCTGTACTGTGTTGCCACAGGTGTACACTGCTGTTGTTTCTGACCTTTTACATATGCTCATCTAAACAACTGGACAAGGGTCCTTTTGTTTCTTGAGTATTGCCAGCCTGTTATTTACCCTGAAACTAGAGCTTCACATAGCAAGAATCTCATGCAAAGCATTACTGAAATACAAACAAGGTTTTCCAAAACCTAGCATGATCACTCTTGCAGTCACAGGAACTGGATTAGAATTCAAGCCTTGAAACACAGAAGAAGTTGGAGAGGCAAGATCCATTTTGCCTGCTAGAAAAGAAAATAATAGTCAGCTGGATGGTATCCCCTCTATTGCCTTAAAAATTATGGCTAACTGATTAGGATGAATGGTTACAATAGTAAAAGGAAAGAGAGAGAATAGCTACAAAGTTCATATAAAAGGCAGAATTTCATCACACTTTAGGTAGAAATTAAGCCCTCTGATATTTTTGCGAACATTGGCCCATGTACAGCAAAAGGATGAAAGTTCTTAACTCTGATTTAGATACTTGAGAGGTCTCAGAACACTGCAGAGAGCCAAGAGCTGCTGGTGGAATATTCCATCTTTTTCTGTGTGTTAAATCTGGAAGGGAAAAAAGATCTCAAGTAATATGGAAGTAAAATGGAATAAACATAACTCTTCATTCGGTAAAGCTCTGGAAAACAAAAGGACTGCCTTGGGAGATTATGGGTAAGGAGATAGACGAATATATTACATTTTATAAGATAATAAAATAACTATAGAAAATATTTTCTAGTGCTGCTTATACTATCATAGCTCTGAGAAACAATAATATATTGACTGCATGGGCACCGTATGGAATTATGTATTGAGCTTGTGCTCTGCTGGTCAACACATTGCAATGAATGGCTGGGTTTAATTAATTTGCTCATGTGGTTTTTTTGATATTAAGCTACAAGTAAGGATTGCACATTAAAATAGGTTTCACACAAAAACTGGGTAGAACTGCATCTATAATTAGATGATTCCCAGTGGTATTGTATTTTTTTGCTTTTGGCACAGCTGGGAACTAAAAGTATCTTAGCTGGCAGAAGCATCTTAAGTCTTTCCAAATGTGAAAGGGTTTTTTACCAATTACTATTTTTCAGTTCCTAACTAACTAATGACTCTCCAAAAATAATCAGAAAGACAAACACTGTCCCCAGATTACAAAATCAGCAGAAGTAGAAAGAAGAAGTCCCTTGACAAACAAGTATTTTTCATGTGTTTTGATGCCTAGAACATGACATCAAGCAGTCGTCCAACAAATTCCAAGTGTGTGACTCCCAGCCACCTGCTAGGAGCTGGTGTGGGGCTAATGAATATTCAGCTCATGTTGTCTTTTATGTTTTGTATTGTCATCATTGCAGAGATAAATTTGGAGCTCTACAGAATCCTGTCTCTTGGGGATTGCTATCACTTAGAAGTGGAACAAGGTTTTAGAAGTGGAGTCACCAGGGTGGCTAAATACAACCACAAAGTAAGGCTTGGCATAGGGAGAATGGGAAATTCCACAAGGAAGGCATAAGGCTTATACAGAATAACCAAATTAGCCAATCCTAAAGCAGCAGATTAAGAAACAAAGAAAAAAACCTGCCAGAAAACATGCTGTGAAGGTGTATTTCCCACCCACAGCCCCCACCCCATCCCAAGGCCACACTAGGAACTGAGAAATACTCATCAGACTTTGGCCTTGATGAACTGTGCCTGGGCTTGGATTTCCTTGAGCTTATTAGAAACACCGTCTGCTCCCAGAAACTTGTGTTTTCTAACGGGCTTCTCTTTTTTTTAATGAATAGTCTTGGAGACTTATTTTTTCTTGCTGAATAACAACCCAAGTGGAATAATGTTTTTGTTATCAAACTTTCAAAGTTACCAACCTGAATTTTGGCCAGGATGGAAAATTACTATGACTAAAGCCCACTCTCTTGCAAGCCTGTGAACAGTGGTCCAAAATGAGATTCTTTGAGCTCTTCTGAACCACAGCAGGCTGTGTCCCTCTGAGCAGGGCCTCTCAGAGCCAGCAAACTCTGAAGTTTGCCATACTCAGAGGACCACTGAATGACAAAGCTGGATGACACCAGGATGCCTCTGGATAACCTTCAGAAAAATGTGAACATGGGGCAGAAAGACTCCCTCAGGGAAAGTCTTGGTATTATGCTGTGCAAGGGATGCTCTCAAGACCCTGAAATCCAGTCTAATGGCCTACTTTGCATTATCTCCTCCCCAGTTATTTTCCAAATTGTGAAATATTTCTGTTGCTTTACAGCTCATAATGGAAGGTAGCTAGCTTGCTGGCAGTAATTTCAGAGAAAATTACTTCTAACATCAGTGGCATTAATACCATGTAGTCTTCTAATCTCAATGAATTTTACGCATTTTGATATCTCCTATCTGTTACCAGGAAGCTGACCCATCACAGTTCCAAATTTATAAATCCTATCACCAAGAAAATCTAGTAAATATATGTTCATATTTATAAATGTGATTATTATATTTATATTTATATTTATATTTATTTATATTTATATTTATATTTATATTTATATTTATATTTATATTT
>JAHLSL010013598.1:1623574-1639376 GCA_025920805.1 Petroica traversi | reverse complement strand
TATTTATATTTATATTTATATTTATATTTATATTTATATTTATATTTCTTAAATACTTGAAGTTAGCATAAGGCCATATAGGGCCTACCCAAAGGACAGTATACATCAGCACTCAGCCATAGGTGTTTATAAAGAACTGTACTATCTGAACTAATCTCTCTCCCTACATTGCTGTTTTTCTGCCTGTGGAGTTCGAGACTGTCTGAAGGAATTATGGAAGACCCCTGTAATACAAATAATTATCAAAGCAATCTGGCTGAGCAAAACTGTTTAACTGATGGCAAGCTGTTTCACACTGTGCTACATTATGCTTTACCAATCAAATGCCTCAGTAGTTAAAGTTAATTCATTGAGCTCCACATGGATTAAACAGGCTAGAGTGCACTCATCCTCTCCTTATGAAAAAGGAGAAGATTTGGTTCAAATGTTGATTTGCAACATGTCAAGAAATGTTTTCTTCAATTAAATAATCTCATATTAAAGAGAGTTCCATGCCAGAAAAATAAACAGTGCAACTTTTCTACACATGCGCAGCTGTTCCATGCAGGATACAATATTATAATTTCTGTGAGGCAGGTCTTGAAAGCCAGGAATTAATATTTATATCAGGATCACAGCTACAGAAGTATTAGATAAATTCTGGGTTCAATTGCACCTGTATACATTATAGCCAATGCATTTCTAGTGGAGGTACACAGGTTTAGTAGTCATAATAGAGAGAAAACATGTATTTCAAATTGGGGCTCCTTAATGAAGAAGAATTAATCCGCAGACTTTGCTCCACACAAACTTCACTATTAATACACAAACTTCACTGTTTATACGCCTTTTATGCAGCTTAATTCCTCCCAAAAGATTTTTTTTTCCTCTGGTCAGGAATGACTGGAATAAAAATAGGTAATAATTACTTAAAACAGTAACAGGCATGTCTTTTCTGGTCTTTATTACTAAGGAGATGAGAGATGCAAAGATAATCACACTCCTAAAATGGATCAAACAAAACAAGAACTTCATCAGTCTCAGACAAAAGAAAGGTACAGATGAATAAATGTACCACTTGATTTTATGTTCAAGCCCAATGACTAGGGGCTGACCATATACATCCTAAAGTCTATGTAGTTAGAGAAAAGGTGATTTTCGGCCTTGTAACAGGGAGTTTGCATTAGATAGGCTGGACCTAAGGAATATATTTTCATATGGCTTTGTGATGGCATAGTTGAATTATGAATAATTACTGACATCCCATCTGAGACCCCCAGCAGCCCACCATTATGCAGCTCATTGGATCTCCTGGGAAACTGGCAACTTTGCCTCTCTCTGCAGTTCTGCTCACCCATCTGCAGTAACTGGCATGCAGTGGGCTCCTTACTCTGAAGGCTGGGTTCCTTTTTCTGCTATGACACATGCAGCAGTGGAACAAAACCCTGGGAGTGTGACCCAGAGGTGAGGGGACACAAACATACAGTTCAGGTCATCATTTGGTCTCTTCATTAAGTTTTTAAAGAGCACGAGCTAGGTGGGGTTGCTGGACTTTTTTGTGGTGGGGGAAGGAGGGGATAGGTAGTATTTTTAATTTGGGGGCAGCACATTTAAAACATGATATAGTGAGTCAGCACCTGGTTTCATATTTTCTAGGAATAAAAAATGATGATTTTCTCTTACTTATAACAAAAATAACAAAATAAACAAGTCTTCAAAATGTAAATAATCTAAACGTCAACTATATTTATTGCCCTCTATGTCAAGGCCAAATCAGGTGAAAAACATGCCAGAGAAACTGATAATCTACCAGGTACTAGATACCCCACCAACCAAATCTAATAAGCTCTGTTGGAAGCTTTAGAAGATGGTAGCCTGACTCACACCCTATTGCTCTGAGCAGAAACTTGAAGATGTTGCTGTGTCTTTTGCAGAGTCAGTGACAGGAGGTTTACACCCATACAACAAGCTAGATGTAGTGAAGTGGCCAGGCCATTCTCCAGCATGAACACAAGTATTAGTGAAGGTGTCTAATCAATTAAATCATGGCATAGCAAATAATTACTTAATCACAAAATTACAATGGATTTTTAAATTCAGGTTAAAAATTATTTTTTAAAAGTTTTAGATTTTCCTGGCACCGTGAAATTTTTGTGTTTTAAAAAGGGGTAGAAATTTCTTAATAGGAGAAAAACAAATCCCCACTGCTGACTGGTCTCAAGCAGGTACTACTGCCCTGCACAGGTAGTAAGTCCGAAGTAACATCTCTCCTTGATTCTGCTTTGCCTCCTGTCAGAAGAGGCTTAACAAAGTCAGTAGGTTTTCTTCTTGTCATTGACTGGCTGGGGAAAAATCTTTACCCTCTGTGCATAGGCTTTAATTTGCTCTAACTTTGCCACTGAGATGCTGCAAGGACTAAAGGCAGCACCACAAATAAGATCTAAGTAGGATCCCATGAAACAACTGGCAGTGAACAGTGCAGGCAGTAGTGAGCAAGCTCTTCCCCATCAAATTCCTGTTTGACTCCAGATGAGCTGTTGGGTGCAGTAGGTACAGTCCTGTGAAGTTCACCACATGTACACACTTTCCATTTCATTTGCAATGCTGACGCCCTGTTCCTACAGTTTCCAGAGACTGGGATTTGTTTCAATGGTTTTAACTGGGCCACTGCTTGTTCTCAGTTTCCTGTTGCTTTGATCATGGTTTTCCAGCTCTCCTCCAGTAAGTTGTATCCTCCAAGGTGGATTTTCTCCTTTCCTGTGCTGGGCCAAAGCATCTAAGTGACCTTTGATTTTTTTTTTCTTCTTCCCTCTTTTTTTTTCCCCTTTGGCTTTTTTTTTGTTTTGTTTCTGACTCGCCATATGTGAGATAATTGTGCCCACAGGAATTCCTTTCAGAGTACCTAAGCACAAAAGAAAAACACCCGGCCAGTTCTTTTCCTAGAGCAGTACAAACATTTCCTTAAACCTAAGTGTCTCAGGAGGGGCATTGACAGAAGGCTCCTTTCACCCAGAAAGCCTGCTCTGCGCTGAGCTGCCGGTGAACCCTCAGCCGCCTCCTGCATTTTGACGTCACTGATGGAGCAAAAGTTTTGCCAATAAAAGCAGTCAAGTTCTTTGATTCCAACTTTATGACAATGGAAAGGAGGCCAGGGCCAATCATGCTGTGGTGGGGTTTATTAATGGAAAAGGGCAGTAGGAGCCAGCAACTCTTTGGCAACTTTGTTCCTTTGACTACTGTCCCCCTGCCTTGCGCTTGATGGATGGAAAACTGCATGCTCTCCTCTTCAGTGATAGCTTTCCCATGCTAATAATCTCCACAGTAAGAAGGCCTGGACTAACGTTAGGAACTTGCACAGCTTGGAAAGGGCAAAGCAGATCTTAAAACCACCCATGTGATTTGACGGCTCCAAGGAACCATGCTAAGAAAATATCCCTTGACTCTGAACTCATCTTATTAAGGGAATAAATCTGATTTCTTCTTTGAGCTCTCCTCCCCTGTGGTCTGAACTGCTAACCCCTTTATTTTAATAGATGAGTTACGTCCCTGGACAATGACACAAAAAATTTTAGTCCTATTTTCGGCATATCCCAAGAAAAGGAATTGTGATCACTCCTCAGAACTGTTTCAGAATGCTTCTGTTTGTCACTGCACTAACAAAAGATGGAGTTGACAATTAGATCATCAGGGTCTCATTTTTCTCAGGTTCAGCATGGTTATGTGCTGAGGAAAGGGATTCTGACTCTAAATCCCAATTTGTGGAAAGGGCACATAGGCATTGCTTTTTCCACCCTTCCCTGCTCTGTCACTAAAATTGCCAGTAAATGCCTGGAACTTGTCCTCCAAAGCAAGAACAATCCCCATTCCATGGACCACTTCATAAAAACAGAGATTGGGGGGCATCTGTTTTAGTGGCCAAGTCAGCTTTAGGGAGTACCAAAGTTACAGCACAGAAGTTTTAGGAGTTGCTTCCCTCTTCACTTCGTGATACAAGGCTTTCTCAGTGCAGTCTGAAGTCACCCAGTCTGGAATATTGTTCACAGATCTTTGCTGGGCACCACCAAGGAGTCAAACACATAAATTACATCCTGAGCAGTACCCTCCTGAGCACACCTCCCAGGGAATCAATAGTATAAAGTATTGAAGTTCCTGGCAGAAGAATTCTACAGTACAGTTTAAGACAACATCAATAAAAATTCTGAAAGAACCCAACTCCATGGGAGCCCATGTTTTAGGACATACTTTGGATATGATGACTTTATTGCCATTCGTTAGAGAAGAAAAAAAAAAAAAGGAAGTATTAAATTTGTGCTAAATATCTCCAACATTTGCAGTTATAGAATACAGATTTCAGAACAATCCATGCTAAGAGGCTTTACAGATAAGAACACAATTTATTCCTCTCTTTTTCTGAGAACCAATAAAACATCTCTCCCCCCAAAAATGTACAGCTTTAGATAACTAAATCTTCTTTAAAGTGCATAGAATAAAAGCTGCATTGAAATACAATTTATTAATTGGCAGTTGTGGGGTATGAGGATGCTAAACATCTAGGGATTTGGAATTTTTATGTCACAGACCCAGATTCATAAGAAAAGTTTGATTTTTGTAGGTTGGGGAGGGTTACAATATATGTAAGTGCTAATGTTCACATTATGCTGTTCAAGTTTTTTATAGCAACTTGAAACCAGAATTTATAGAGTGCTATTAAAATGTCTTGGTTGTATGTGTTAGACCTTGATTGCAGCTGGATTGGCCTTAATTTTTATATTTTTATAGGACAAAGAAGAACGTGGCTGCGCATCCCAGCATGTGAGCAAGTTTATCAAATACAAGGCAGCAGCCAGAACAACAGGAAATCGCATAAGAAAGCCCAACTCCTGGTTGGCAGAAGCACGTTGACCTCTCCTTCATGTCACTGGGTTTAATGCTCCAACTTCACTGTAAAAGCTTCTTCCCTGAGCCTGGGTTCATAAACGTGTTAGTGGTCCTTGATGTTCCCAGCAGAGGACAGTAAGGAAAACACAGCCCTGAATAGCTCACATTGATTGCAGCAAATACAGAGCAGGAGGGTCAGAACCATTTCCCAGCCCAGAGCCAGAGCTGCAGAACTGAGCAGCTATTCATAGCCACTGGATCCTCTCCAAGCCGTGAGTGTAGATTTTCTTGTATCATCTTTGCAGAGAGGAATTGTGGTCCCCAGTGCCTCCCGCCTGATTCGGATAGACTGTTTATTTGTTTAGTCCTGTAATGATATTATCCACAGGGCTAGAGCCACACAGGGAGGATTAGGAATTCCTGGGGGAGAAGCCGTGTGTTTATTACCCTGACAGCCCCGTGTGACACAAGCCAACAGTTATTTGTAGTTGTTCTTTCCCTCTGAAAACTTGGAGCATACAGCCGTGGGGCGAAGGTGTCGGATCCATCTCGCAAAGGCACAAGGCGAAGGGGCTGTCACAGGGAAAGTGGTAGGATTTCCATGCTAGAAACTCCTTGCTCGACTACCTACAAACAGCTCTACCCCTGGATGTTTTCAAATGTAAATGACGGGAGGGGAGACATCCGAGACTTTTCAAACATTGATAATACTCTCAAACCTGTGCATTTAACCTGCATTTCAAGAGTATTTAATACGCCGTGCAACTCAGATTTTAGCATAAAAAAAAAAAGAAAGAAAGAAAGAAAGAAAGAAAAACGTGTTTTTAAAACAACAAACAAAAAAGCGTGGGCACAAAAACCTCTTGCAAGTATGCACATAAGCCCAGCGAAAGGGGAAGAGGGGCCAAGGGGGAGGAAGAAGGTTGTTGAGTTGGGGTTTTCTTCCTATTATTTTTCTTTTTTAAAAAATCGCTTCCTATTTTAATAAATATTTAATCATAGAAAGGGAGGGGAAAGGCCAAAAGTAACAAAGAACTGTAGGTTGTTTAGATTGCTTGGGAACTCCCTCCTTGCAGCTGACCATTGCTACATGTAGGTTAATTTCCACATGGAGCTGGAGAAACTCTATCCCCGGTTTGTGAAGTATGGGTCAGCCGAAGCATGTTAATCTGTTTAGCATGTGTGCTTCGTGGAGGTGCCAGACCACCGCCGTGCAAGAGCAGAAGCAGCAGCAACCATAGTCCTTGGGGGTAGTTAATAAAGACTTAAAGGGAAACAAGTTTATAAAGGTTCCAGTTCGTGCACCGCGCCAGCTTTGGACATTTCAGGCTTCCAACCCTGCGGATCAGACAGCTGAGAAATCCCCGCGCTATTTATCGCAGCCCTAGAAGGCAGAGCGCCGTGACACAGCCTGCGCAGCCGGGGCAGAGGGGCAAGAGCCGTAGTACTGCTTCCCCCCGTGAAAAGGGGGCACCAGCTGCGTCCCCCCAACACTCTCGGGGCACCCCGAGCCCCCGCAGCCCCGCACACAAGGGCATCTTCACTGCTTTGGGTAGATAGAGACGGTGTTGGAACCTCCGCTTTACCCGGCACCCTTGCCGGTGCGGAGCCTCACACCCAGCTGGAGGCTTGGAGAGCCGCACGGGCCGCTGTACGAGATAATAGCAAATAAAACTCCACGGGCTTTTTCCTACAACCCCCCACAACGCCGACTAATCAACGTCTCGTCTCTCGCTCGGAGATGAGCTGCGAGACATGTGGCGCTCGGGCTGACACGCCACTTCTCTCTCATCATTTTTTTTTCATTTTCCTTTGAAATTCTAGACACTTATTAAAGCATTTTTAAATAATCAAAATATTTGCTGATGAGTATTTATTTTGACAAGGGTTTTGGTTTGGCTTTCGACTTTCCGTTCAACTATATAGTCTGCAGTATTAATTTACTATAAAACCAAATGTGGTTGAGATTATTCTGCCTCGACGCTGGATTTCAGTCATTCGGGAGAAGTTTTTCTAGTAGATGAAATGAACAGTCACAAATACGTCTCGTTCCGTTTTCCAGCGTGTTTTGCCATGTGTTCTTCGGAGCCAAAGGAAGCTGAGCACTGATCGACAGGAAAAATATCCCGCGAATAGATACGAACAGTCGTCGTATCCTGGAAACAAGGGCACTCATGTAGTGCCGCGGTGTCGCTGTCCTCGCCGTGTTTAAAGCGGACGAGCAGGCGCTGCACGTCGAAGATCAGAAGAAGCCACTAACTGGGACAGGGTTAGTCCCGGTAATCCGGATTCCTCCACCCCGGAGGAGTTCTGGAAGGTGCCCTTTAATTGCTGGGCACTCAGACCCCAAACCGGGGGAGAAACCCCAGTTTGGACAACCTCCACTCGCCAAGGCTTTTTTTCCTTCAGGCCTGAGCGCTCATTTCTGTTGCTTAATGCATTGTCGGCGATAAAATCACAAGCAAGGGGACAGAGCCAGAAGAAGCCGCGATATAAATGCAGCTGCCTGAAGAAGCCTCTGCCCGCTCTCCCGCCGCCTGGCAGACCGGCTCACAGCCGTCCTTGCAGGAAAAATAAGCACGTGTACTATTCCTCTTGTTTCGTCTTCGCTTGCAGGGGACAGTAGCAGTGGTCACCCTCCCTCTGGTGTCTGCTGGCACCAGCTCACCATCGGTTTGGGGCTGGGCTCCTGTCAGCGAATGCAGCACCCTTCAAGAGACGGAGCTCAGCGCCCGAAGAGCCTCCTGTTGGGTTTCCTGGCCTTTCCTGTCGTCTTCACTAGTTCACTTCTCCCCGCAAAGCTGGGGTTTTTATTACTTGAACATTTTGGTCGGTTGGAGTGCGGGCATTGTTTGTTGTTTTACAGTCTTGCGTGTACTTTTTCCATTACACTTTTTATTGATGATGAAGGAGTTGGTCGAGACCTAAACTGTAAGCTGTCTTTAATGCTGGGATTTTTAGCTGTACTGACAGAAGACACCGTCACTTTGAGAAGGACAGCAGCTCCATGGCTTGACGTCTCTTCTGAAACCAATCTAATACATCAGTAAAATTCACTGACACTGAAATCGAGGGTCCTTAGACCGAGGTGTGCAGGGGAAAGGTGTAAACTATTCCAGAACAGGATATCCCTCCCAGTTAGTATTACCGGAGTCAACACACGCACACAGAGAGATACTTTTAAAATGTAGCCGGGGGAGGTAAAAAGTGTTCTCTGCTTTCCTCGTTGAAATCTTTCACAAAATGTTATTTCCTCGAGGACTGTCGGGGCGGGGGAGGAGGGGAGGCAGTATCCCCGTCTGTTAACGCGAGCAGCCCTTCTCTGCTTAGGTCGTTTAATTCTCTGAAGCCCTGTTCTCCTCGAGGGGAAGTAGAGAGCTCCCCTCAACCATTGTCCCTTGTCCTGAGCAGGCCTGTTCTGGTTCCCCCAGCCGGGCACGGAGCACGTGGGGAGATGACATTGTCATTTTAAGCCACTAAAATCTTTTTTATTGCTCTAATGACCTACAACCTATTTTCTTTCTCTGAAGTATCCAGTAAGACCTATTCTGTTTGAAGCAGTTGCTGCACATTCTGATCGCAGGCCAAGTAAGAGTCCTGCCAGAGGAAGTTTAACAATGAGTTTCATAGAAATGTGTGTAGTCTGCATTTGAAATGTGCTCTTGGTCAGAAAGCCGGGCGTTCCTCATGCGGCAGCTCTGCTCCAGGACATCTCTGCTTCTTTTGGTGCAAGGGACTATCACTTTCACTTCGGTCAATAATGCCAAACCAGGAAAATGAGCCTGCAGTGGCTCATGAATAATCGCGATAGTTCGATGGCATTTGACTTGCAGACCCGTTACATCCAACAACCCAGTCGGTTTTACCAGAGACCAGAAGCATGGCATGGTTATGTGCAGATACCAACTTGGCTTTTCATCTTTAAGGCAAGCTCAGCCGCCTTCGAGCCTGCACTGGCGCAGTCGCAGCGGCAGCGGGGGTGGGACTATGTGAGCGGGGAAGGTGCACACTCAGCGCCGACCCGCACGGAAGGGTCAGGCAAATGGTGAGCACGGCTGCTTGGTGCGGCTGCAGGTGCGGGGAGCTGCCCAGACACGACGCAGGGAGGGCCGGCGCACCCCTCATGCCGTGGGCACAGCCCCCCACGCGTGGAGAGCGAGGGCAGAGGGGCGCGAAGTCACTTAGCGCTGAGAACAGCAGTTCCTCGGCTGCGAATCTGGCCAGGAGCGCTGATGCATTTTGGAGGGGAGCCAGACTGCCAGTGCTGGGAGATCCCTCTCCGCCCGTGCCGAGACGAGAGGCGGGGAACCTGGCTCAAAGCGGCCGGGATACCCAGATCCCGGACTTTCGGAACAGCCCGACAGCATCGAAATATCGAGTGGGAGCATTCGCACGGTGACCGTCCCGCTGGGATGCTCCACTCCATGGCCAGCAAGGGCTAAAGAAAAAAACCAAAGAAACAGCAACAAAACAAACAAAAAATCTTCACAATCAAAAATAACTCCACAAAAAATACACCCAGAAAAGCCCCGACAAATAACGCGCCTCCCTCAAGACCAGGACGTGAAATAAGGATTTCACAGGAGGCATCAATGGCCATGCATAGGCCGGGGGCCGATTCAGCCTCTCTGGGCCGCCCCAAAGCCCGCGGGGCTCCTACTTGCCGCCTGGCTCCGCTACACTCGGGTCCCACCTCCTCGGCTTTGCCCGCAGCGAGCAGAGGATTTCCGTGGCAGGACGCCGCTGGCTCCGTTCCCTCGGCCAGCGTGGGGCACGGGTGGACACGCGTGGGGCAGGCGATGCCCTCCTGCCGCACTGCCGGCACCAGGCCCGCTTGCCGGGGTTCCTGCACCGCTCAGGCCGAGCGGCATTACAAAATGCAGAACCGCTGGCCGGTGAATTCCCCCAGCTCGGCTCAGAGTAGGCTTCCCCCTTTAGAAACTCTTCACGTGTAAAGAGGTATTTGGGTTGTCTCCGAAATAATAAATCCTAACAGCAGACAATAAAATTTACTATCACAGGAGTAACAGAAGCCTAAAATATTCCGAACATATTCCTTGAACAAATAACATAATCCCTGGCACACTAGAACACATGGTTTGCTTCAAACATGTTTCATTTTGTCATCGCATTGAGTGTACAGTATTTCTCTTTGGGTGCAAGAGTGATTGATATCTTTGGAAGAATTGTTTGCAAGAACATGAAAGTTGCCAAAGCAAACACGTTGGAGGGAAGTGTGCAGAAGGGGGAACAGAAGTATTTGGAGTAGATCTGAGTTTGGGGAGTTCACACAGAGGTGAGACAGCTAGAAGTAGAACAAATAAAAACATTCTGCACACTTCATCTAAATAAATTATATACAAAAATTGCCCTTTTGTAGCCGACAACGGCACAGTTACCACGCTTCCCTCATGCCCCTATAGAATGTGGGCTGAAAGCCAACTTTCTTCAGCTAATGATTTGTAACTTTTGCTCCACTTGAATGAGTCTATTAATATTTGGATCTCTCCAATTCTGCTCCATACAAGCTGTCAGCATTGTTAAACAAAATAATCTATTTACCTTCTGTTGTACGTGTCCAGCAGTGGCGTGCGTGGCTCCATGATGTATGTTAATATGTTTTTCTTATGCTCCACTGCACCGGCCAAAGGCAAAACTTTGAATATTCTGTTCTTTCTTTTTCAAAAATAATGTTTGACAAAACTCATTAGGTAGTGCAAACTTTGGGGTGTTAATTTAATAACTTCCATTCCTGAAGGACAAATATTTATCTCAATTTTCTTTTTATCTCTTTCTGCCATCAACATCTGGGGAAAGCTGTCGTTCTGACTGGTTGAGATGGCCAGATCCCAGGGGTACTTTGGCGGGAGATGGTGGGGACTGCGTGTTTTCAGACACGCAGATCTCTGTCCCTCTGAAATTTCCCTTAGTAAAGACCCTGACCCTTCGCGCCCCACCATCACCGCAGTAGTGGCCCCCGGGGCCCTGGGAAAGGCCGTCCCCCAGCGGGGGGGGGGGTGGCGTGGGGCCCCTTGCATCAACCTGCCTCTCTCCGAAGCACCCGCTGGAAAAAGAAAAAAAAAAGAGAAAAAAAAAAAAGGCGAGAGAGAGAGAGAGAGAGAGAGAGAAATGTCCCCAGCTCCACACATCTGTCCCGCGGGGTGACTGTGACGCTGTACCACTCCCTGCATGGAATTCTCACTGAGGTCTCTGGACTTCAGAGAGGTCTAACCCATCTTCTAGCTTCAGCCTTCTCCTCTCTCTCTCCCCCGCTCCCCCTCCAAAAGCATCTAATCTCCCACCAAAGTACTTGTCTTCTTGACCAGACTGGGGGGAATGGCACAACTGCACAAAAGATATCCGAGGCAAAGGCACAAGCCAGACTAGTACACTTCTTATCCCTGAGATATGCCCCTCTGCTGCTTGCAGAAATTCCAGAAGTGAATTTATTATAAAAACAAACAAGGGAAAAGAATTAGAAAATAGAGAGAAAATCCCGGTGCTAACAAGGAAACTTGCTGTATAACGCCCACGAGGGAAGTAATGTGAAACATGTAAAATGTAGACAAGCAGCTCAGCCACCTGCTGATTGCGATGGACTACTAGGCACACAGCTGCAGCTGCCCTGGATCCGGACACGAAGCTCTGTCCTCATCTGCTTGTTTTCCAAAAGAGCGAGGTCACCAGCATCAGGGTCTGTCCTTGGGCTCGAGAAATGCCGACACTGGTCCTGGGGAGATCCTGTACGGTAAAATTAAGAATCTCTAAGACTCAGTAAAACTCAGCAAACTCTAAACTACCTGTCATGAAGTTCTTTGATCCCTGAAATCCTGGCACTGCTCCTGACTAGATCTTGGGCCCCTCTGGACTTGCATTTCGTGATGAAATTCCCTAGATGCTGTGCGTGCTGGAGGGGAATAGGCAGGGGCACAGCCCATGAGCAGGGGCAAGCGACAAGCCTGCCTTTTGGAAAGGATGTGTATGTTTGTGCTCTCTCTTACATCCCTAGTTACCCAACGCGGCTCAGCAGCCATGAAAAAGTCTCCAGCTCGTCCCCCAGGGCCGAATTCTTCGCTCTGCCGGAGGGGTGTCCCCTCTCAATCCCGCAGGTGGATCCCAAGGGAGTCTCTCAGCTCATGGTCCCCAGTGGAGCAGGGGTGAGATCCTCCGAGAACATATTATGAAGATATGTGCTCTCTGCAGCTGAAAACAATCTGTCCTCTGAGCTGGACTCGCTTTTGAAGGGGAAAAAAATTAAATTAAAAAAAAAAAGAAAGAAAAAAAAGTAGATTTTATGTCCCTAAGGGAAGTATTTGATCGGTTTTGTCCTTGGGACTCGTCCTGTTGAGTTCACTGGGATTAGACATGATACAGCGTGAGCAGCTCCCCGTATGTCCCTAAGGGAAATATTTGATCGGTTTTGTCCTTGGGACTCGTCCTGTTGAGTTCACTGGGATTAGACATGGTACAGCGTGAGCAGCCCCCAGCCTGTCCGAGGAAGAACTCGGCGGATCCGGGACACTGCAGGAGCTGCTCCGCTTCCCACCTGCCGGCTCATCCGGGTCTCGGGCCAGTCCTTCCCCCGCTGGTATCCTCTTCTAGCTACTGGGACGAAGAGGAGCAGAGACTCTCAATTTTCTCGTATTCCCCTTCCCTGCAGAGGGTTTCTGGATAAGGTGACTCTGGAGGCTTGAAAGAAAGGGAATATATCACTGGTTTTTTGTGCCTGCCACTCCCGTAGGTCTTTCTCTTAGGAGATCCCACCTGGCAGAGGCTCAGAGGGGCCTGGGGCAACACGGGGATAAGGCCATGCGGATATGTTTCCATGGTAGGTTGGACAGTTTATCCAGTACGCCCACCGCATTGTTCTCAACAACAAGAACAGTATAATAATAATAACAACACCAACATCATCAACAACAACATCCCAGTTTTATTCTCCTCTGCCGATACTTGATGCGCTGTAATCACCAAAGGCCACGGGGTAAAATCCGCACCTCAACCCCCTACCAACCCGATGATACCGACGGCGCACCCTTGTTGGCCGGCACAAGGAGTGCGCTCCCCCAAGTCAGAGCGGGCTGCCGAGACACGAGTGTGAGCTCTTTTCAGGCACTTTTGGTCATACCTATCCTGTAAGTTAAGTCATCTGTGTGTAGCAACCTTGTGTAATGAAGAGAACATTTTCCTTATCCCTTCCCCAGTCAGCATCGATCTTTGACTCGCCTTTATGAGGACAAAATACATCTCTGTCGTACGGGGAAGAAACGGCGCCGCAAATTCAGGAGGTACCAGACGAGGTGCTCGGCTGGGGCTGCCTTTCCCCGGAGGGGGCGACCCGGCGGCTGTCCGCCCCCTCCGCACACCCCAGGGCGCATAGAAATGCGTGCGTGCCTACTTAGGTGCGGCGGTGTTCTCAGATTAGAGACAGAGGCACAGGATGCCCCGGGGAGGGATTTCCAGCCGCCCTTGCTTCTCTCCGCCCGGCGGCCTGTTGAAAACTGCTGCTCTGCGTTGGGCTTCCTGCAGGCAACATTTGGGGGACAGGAGCCGTCACTTCCGTGGGTGACTTTTCCCCACCCTCCATCCTCCCCTTTTTTTACTGCACTGTTCTTTATCAGCAAGGCCGGCGGGGCACAGCGAGGAGGGCAGCGGGGCAAGAAGGGACCCGGGCTCCGCGCTCCGCACCTGTGCGTGCGAGGGGAGGACGGCCACAGCCTTTCCCCTTTCCCGAGCTCCTGACTGGCTTGCAACAGGCTGCGGAGAAGGAGCTGCCCAACCTTACAATAACTTGACCGCTGAAAAGAAATCCAGGAAGAAGAGCCTGGGCCTGCCGTCAGAAAACCCGGGATCAAACACAACGCTTGGGGTGGCCTAGCGCCATTTCTCTGCCCGCGTTTTTATAGCGGCGTTATCTTCCTCCCTCCTTTCCACTCCCCCCCGCCCCTCCCTTGCCACCCCGCCCCCCCCTTCTTTCTGTTTTGGGGGTGGGGGCGGGGTTGTGGGGAAAGAAGAAATTCTGCTGAACAGAAAAGCGAAGGCCGGGAAGCAGTTCCTTTTGACTGCTCAGGGTGATCTATCCAGGCCCTCTAATTAGAGAGGGATCCAGGGTGGCATTAGTTTCCAAACATTTTAATCGAGCTTTAAGCAGAGCTCTTTTCAATAGCAGGAGATAAATGTAGCAACTGTTACCGTCCCCCTGAATGGCCACCTCCCATGGCGGGCATTCAGATTTCCTTTCAGAAGCCCTAAGCAGTTTACTCTATGGACCCAGCAACACTCCACATATCTTCTAATTAGTCTAATTAGCAAGGTGGATTGATAGATACAAGGAAGACACAGTTAAGTTAGGAAGATGCTCCCAGTCTGTACCGGGGAGCCGCTTGTTCTCAGTGTGAGGAGAAAAGAGATAAAGGGGGAAAAATTTTGAAACTAATTTAAAAAAATGGGAAAGCAAGAGAGGGAGAGCGAGAGAGAGAGAAGAAAGAAAGAAAAATCCCGGAGCCTGACAGTCCAGAGAAATCCGAGGGGAAGGAGGTGCTGTCTCTTAATTGAAGAGGCGACATAACTGAGATGCTTCTCCTGGCTGGGTTTTCCCCCGATCCGGGTTGGAAGCAGTCCCCGCTGCACGGCACGGCCCTGGGCCGGGACGCGCCATTGGACACCGCGCCGGCCACCGCTGGCTCTTTCCTGGGACACGGGTCCTGGGTTCGCACGGATACGGAGGGGAAGGAAGAGAAACGGAAGGGGCCAAAAAGCGGCCACCTCCACCCATCACCTCCCGCTCTGTCGCCGGGGAGGCGTCACCCGCGGAGACCCGTCGAGGGGAGGCAGCACGGGTGGCTCGAGGAAGGCTGGACCTTTAATTGGGCTATAAATCAGGGAGAGGAGCATGAGGCAGTGCGCGCAGGTGTCAAAACAGAGGAAAAGCCGACCGGTCAGCACGATGGGGCAGGGCCTCCTCGTTCCCTCCCCCGCTAATGTCTCCGCGTTAACTCTTCTGCCCTCAGACGGGAGGGAAGAGGAGGGGAGAGGGACAAAGCAGAGCCCGCGGACCTCGAGTCATCTCGGGCCACGGTGGGGAACGGGGCCGCGCGTGTTGTATTTTACTCTCTAAGTTCCGAGCAGGCTTGTGCACCTGTGGGCACCTCTGTCTTCTGCCAGGCCGGTACAAAAGCCAGCAAGGGAAGCTTGGAAACGCCCACACCTCTCTTTTCGGCATTCTGTGGCAATTGATATCCCACTCCTCTTCTTCTTGCTCTCCTTGCTCCTTTTTCCCCTACCTGCCTTTCTCCAGCTTGCTCGATTTCTGGCAGATTGAGACTACGACCAAACTATGGACTATTTCAAATTCAATACTTATCACGGAAAAAGTGTGTGTGTGCGTGCGTGCGTGTGTGTGTGTGTGTGTGTGTGTGATTACAATCCAGTCTGTCAAAGTCCCTGATCAAATTGCTGGCGAAAGGGGATTCGTAGACAAAAGGAAACAATGGAAGTCTCGTTAGATCATTTTTCTGGACATTGTTTATGGTCTGGAAGGGATCAATCGTTTCAAAATGTTACGAGTAAAAATGATCCTGTGTGGAATGCAGCTAATCCTTTTAAGTTCCTGTCAACTGTTTCCACTCAAAGAATCCGATTTTCCAAATCAAAGGTGCAGAACTCAATTGCCGAGGGATTTATAGCGTCGGCACCGGGCTCCCCTCACCCCACACGCCCCCGCTCGCCCCATGGTGGGTGTCGACGGCAGGACAGGACTGGGACGAATACTGTCCTCGTCGGGGCGAGTTATGAACCCAGAGTGCTCCGCTGACGGCAGCAGTGGTCTGCACTACCGGCGGGCGGCCGAGACAGCCTTGTTGGGACGGCAGCGTACCTGGGGCCGGGAGGAGGCACAGAGCACGGTCCCTCCTGCCGATCCAGCGGCAGCGCCCCCGGCTCCGCC
>JAHLSL010013598.1:1573066-1603574 GCA_025920805.1 Petroica traversi | reverse complement strand
GCGGAGGACGCGTGTGGGCGTGTGGTGAGGGGCGGCTGCACAGCCCCCTGTGCCCAGTTGCCCCCGCCTGTGTTCCCACACTCGCCTCCCCGGGCGCTCTTCTTGTTTCCGCAGATGAAGGAGACCATCATGAACCAGGAGAAGCTGGCTAAGCTGCAGGCCCAAGTGCGCATCGGTGGCAAGGTAGGAGCCGCCGCCGCGCCGCCGCCGGGGTTGCGTGTCCCTGCCCGCATATCGGGCTTGGCACAGAGGGCCCTGAAAACGGGTGTGGGGAGCCGCCCTGAGCGCTGTCAGCTTCGCTGGGCTGCCCTCAAGGGAAGCTGTGCTTCTCCAGGGCTTTCTGGAGTTATTTCTGTGGGTGCAATATGTAGTAGCTTCATTTGCAGTAGTTTCTCTTTTTGTATGTTATGTTACAGCAGACTTAATAGTCTGTATTGGGGCGAACAGAAATCTTATCAGCAAGGTCAAGTGCACTATCGTGCAGCTGGGTCAGAGCAACCCCTGGTATCAACACAGGCTGGGGAGGAGAGATGGAGAGCAGCCCTGCCCAGAAGGACTTGGGGGTGCTGGGGTGAGAGGCTGGACATGACCCAGCCATGGGCACTCCCAGCCCAGAGAGCCAAACGTGTCCTGGGCTACATTCAACGTAGGACGGGCAGCAGGGCCAGGGAGGGGATTCTGCCCCTCTGCTCTGCTCTGCTGACACCCCACCTGCAGTGATGCATCAGCTATGAGGTCCCCCACATGCGAAGGACAAGGAGAGGTTGGAGCAGATCCAGAGAAGGGACAGCAAGTTGATCAGAGGGATGGAGCTCCTCTTATGCCAGAGCAGTCTGAGAGAATTGAGACTTGTCAGTTTGCAAAAGAGAAGGCACTGGAGTAACCTATAATTGTGGCTTCCTAGTACCTGAAGGGAGCCTACAGGAAAGCTACATCAGGATTATTTACAAGAGTGTATAGTGGCATGACTAGGGGGAATGGGTTTAACATGAAAGTAGGTTTAGATTGGATATTAGGAAAAAATTCTTTACTGTGGGGTTGGTCATGTGCTGGAACAGGTTGCCCAGAGACGCTGTGTGGATGCCACATCCCTGGGGTTGTTAAGGGCTGGGTTGGATGGGACTCTTGAGTAACCTGTCTAGTTAAAGGTGTTCCTGCCCATGGCAGGAGGGTTGGAAGTAGATCCATCTTTGTAGTCCTCCTCCAGCCATTTCATGATAGTTGTGTGGGCTCTTTTAGAAAATGTATCGGATACGAAGTGAGTAGACCTTGCAGCAGGTGAGGTTGGGTATAGTTTACATAACAGATCATAGAAAGTTGTATTACTGACTTTTGAGAAATATTTAGGGTGCTCTGGGCAGATTTTTTGCCTCTCTGCATAAAGTTGGAAATTCTGTCCTTGTCATATCCTACTTCTGTAATTGTAGACTAATAGATCAGATCAAGTTTTTATTTTGTTTCATCTGAATATTGTAGTTGTTTACTTATAATCTGAGAAAAACATGTTCAATGTAGTCATGTGGCAGTAAATATTTTAATCACAGTGTCAGTCTTAATTCAGGAATTTGCCAGGAATCTTTCGTACGTGAGGGAGTATATGCTAGGTTCTAGAATACAAATTGTTCAACAGAACTCTTGCTGACAGAGTTTCTGGGAGCTTTCATTCCTGTGTTGATTTTTTTTTTTTTTGGCAACTGGTGGAGATTTAGGCGGCCTTGAAACAGGGTGTATGTAGTAATTAACTGCTTTGGTGATTGTTGCATATTCTTTGTGTATGTTAATGGTTAATTAGAGAACTCCTGTATTATATTGTTGATTGTGTGCATGTTAGCCAGTGTGTGTTTATTGACTATAGAGGCTTCTAATGTCCATCATGTAAGAGTACACATTCAGATTACAGCTCTTGCAGCTTGCTGGTCAATATAGGACTTTCAGAGGCATTAAGCAAATCTTAGAATGGTCATTTAGTTTTAAAGTTGGCCTGTGATATATTTGGAATGCATGAACTTGACATATTAATTTCTTTTTTTTTTAATAATGGGAAATGATTCCTGGGATTCTTCATGGCATTGTTGCTATGTAAGTTGAGATGGGTGTGAAGGGGGTATGTATTCTTCCATATCCCTTGATTCAAGACATCATGTTCTGAAATTTACTGAGAATTCTTCTGTCCAGAGGGACTTAGCACATACTTTACCTAGCTCACTTCTTGGGTACACAAGTCACTAAAATGAAGCATTTCTGTTTCTTTTAGTAGTTTCCAAACCGTTCTGTGTTCTAATCTGACAGCAGAAGGGTGTGAATACCAGGGTCTCTAGACAAAAACCTAAGTGTTTCAGCTGTAGTGTCTTCCAAGTGTTAATGTCATATGAATTTGTCACTGATATTTCCCATTGTTGGTAACAGAATTATGTTAGAGTTGTAGAGAACTTTAAAAGTTCTGGCAGTAAACTGAAAAGGAATTGTGGCTATTTATACAGCTCGATGGCAACACATGCTGTTATTACTAGCATGTGGTGGAAGAGCAGCTGGAGTGGGAGGACTTAGATTAGTAGTTAGATTATGTCAAAAAGTAGCTTAGTTTCACTTATTCATAGACATGTCAGATTTTCCTGAACTCTTGTGCAGGGAATTATAGAATGACATTTTCTGATTTTTCATTGTAATAGATATCTTCAAATGTGGGACATTTACTTCCCTGGAGAAATCTAAAGCTCTGGGTCTGTAGGACAACTTAACCTTTGCTTGTTTGATTTCTAAACAGAGTTGGTCTAGAACACTATATGGAAGTATTTTAAAAAGTGTATTTATTAAATATTTTGGAAAATTCTTCGTGTTTGGCATTCTTCAAATATGTAAGTCCATCAGATGAGAGATGACTGTTTAAAATAAAAACGTAGGATTTTGACTTCTCTTACATACATTTGTTAATGATGTGTTCATAGCTTTGTGGCCTCTGACTATCACTGAAGTTTGGCTATGATTTGAGAAAGATAATCTAAGAAAAAGCTGATAACTTTCGGAAATTGCTTAAAATTGTTCATTCTTCAATTTTATGTCTTGCGATAACTTGGGTTAACAAGGGTAAATTTGCAGCTTCCCTTTTCTAAGATGCTGCAGTAAACCAATTTGTGGAATAAACACTCTCTGATGCATTGCTTCCTAAAACTTGATACTTCTCACACATGTGCAAATCTTGCCTTAGTGCAAGAGAGAGACTGCTGCAGTGCAGTTGTGCAGCAGGATTGCATGCACTGAAACACAGGATCAGAACTTTGTATATTAAGTTGACTTGTAGATACTGTAAAGGAGTTATACAGCCCTTAGGAACAGGTTTGTGAGAACTACCTAATTTTTAATTTGTAATTTATTTTTGTTTTGCCAAGGGTACTGCCCGCAGAAAGAAGAAGGTTGTTCACAGAACAGCTACAGCAGATGATAAAAAACTTCAGTTTTCATTGAAGAAACTGGGAGTCAACAATATTTCTGGAATTGAAGAGGTAATTGCTTCAAAGAGAAATAAAGAAATTATTCTATAAATAGAAAATATATGAAAATAATCTTTCTGGTAAATTATATAGGTAACTTGTCTGTAAGTTATCAGTAGGTTTTCATGGAGCTTTAAGAACTTGGATTTCCTGTTAAATTGAAAACTCCTGCTAGACTGCTTCAAATACTGGATTTTGTTTTTTTTCTCGCAGGTAAACATGTTTACCAATCAAGGAACAGTCATTCACTTCAATAACCCAAAAGTTCAGGCATCTCTGGCTGCTAACACTTTCACTATCACCGGCCACGCTGAGACAAAGCAGCTGACAGAAATGCTACCTAGCATCCTAAACCAGCTCGGAGCTGACAGTCTGACCAGCCTCAGGAGATTGGCAGAAGCTCTACCCAAGCAATGTAGGTTGAAATTTGAATGTGTTGTGTGTGGGCAGCTGGCATGAGGCTTGTTTCTGTAGCAGCAGTGACATTCCATGCACTCTTGTTGTCTGCAAGCATATTATAAAATGCTTAAAAGGAAATCAAACTCTTTAAAATCAATGTATTTATAACTCAAATCCAATGGCAGGTTTGACTCAGTAAGCAAAGTCACCTGTTAGTGTGTCTTATAGCTGGATTAGCACTGGAATACTGTAGCCAGACTTGATTTTCTGGTAGTTTCCTTCTTGATGTGGCTGCCATATTTTGACATACCTCGTTCATTAAAGCTAGGTGGGTTAATTACTCTGTAAGTTAGGTTTTAAAGAAAGATAAGTTTGAGTATATGTCTTTTGACACTTTGAATGGAAACATAAGTAATGGGAAAGGGGCATAACAGATACCTTGCAATTGCTTTTCTTCCTCCCATGTGTGGTGAAGGTATTTCTCTCATGGGCTTTTTGATAACTAGGAAGGAATTACAGACTGTTTATGATTCCAGTATGTGTAGAACAGTCTAGAGACCATGGCTGATATGAGCATAAGGCACATACACCAATTCCAATTCCCTACTTAAAATGGGAAAAACCCCCATGAACGTTTGTTTCTTCTAAAACTGGGAAAAGTAGAGGAGGGTCTTAACTATGCAGTGTTTGAAAAAGGTCCTGCTGCTATGTGATGAGAACTAGGAGTGAAAGACTGGTTGATGCGGGGACCATTCCTTGTGTCCTGTGTATACAGTCTTCCTACTTTGTGAAAATCTTAAATTAATTCCTATCAAGATGTGGTACAACTTAAATATGGGAAAAATGAGATAATATGGTGTCCAGTTTTTAGCAGTTCTGACTTGATAGTTTTTTCTTCCTCTGCTTTGTTGCCAACAAAGCAGCCTCTTATTTACATTCCTAAAATTGATGATACCCTGTTGTCAAGTTAGCAATGAAACATTTTTTGCTAGAAGTAGCCTTCAGGATATGGGGTAAAGTATTCTTTATTATGAGGCTCAAGTATTTCCTTCTAATGCCACCTGCGTGACTTTCTTGTGATAGTAGTGGGACCTGAAAGAAAAAACTAAAAAGATTTAGAATAAGTGCTGAAGTTCTGTCTTCTGATAACCATGAGAAGCTAATTATAAGAAGTTATAAGCTAAATTAAGGAGTTTTAGAAATTGGGAAGTTTGTTTGAAGTGATTGCTTTTTATGTTCTAGTAAATGGCTGTTTCTTTCCACTAAGAGTGGATGCCAGACTAGTTGCACAAAACTTCCTATTCAGCATTGTCAGCTAGATTTGGAAGCCTAACATCAACGAGCAAAGCATCTGTGATGATTGCAGGTGCTGAATTAAACTTGAACTGGTCTTGGGGGATGAGAGAGAAGGAGGTGATTTAGGACAAAATAATATGGTGTGCTTTTAAAATGTTTTTAACATTAAGATGCACTTAAGCTTTAACAACTTTTTCTTAAAAAAAAGAAATGAAAGTAGTGATGTCCTTGTTCCAAGCCTTTTCAAAACAAAGGCTATGCATTCATGAGTTCTGGTTCTCTAGAAATTAATGTACAGGTCTAGTAAGAACCCCTCTTTTTCCTCACACTTTTCTTAAAAACTAAGAAGGATTAATTAGAATAAAACTGACCTAGTAGAGAGTATGAGACAACTTTCCCTTGATAGTACAGCTAATAGTTGTAGAGTAGTGGCACAGGAACTCAGACACCTGAGATAGCTATTCTTAGCACTATACTGCTGCCTAGTTCAGCAGGTGCTCACTGGTCTGCCACTACCTCTGTCAAATGCAACAGGAATGGTTAAAAAAATTACTGAGTGAGCAAACATGTGGACTGGAACACTGGGTCACCTCAACCACCTGGGGAGTGTGCGTCCGGTGCCATATTCCTCTGACTTCGCCAGGGAACAGTAATAGCGTTCAAGTACTTCTTCTAATTGTGTGTCTGCCTGCAACTTCACAATTACACCTCATCTTTCATTGGATTTGTAGGATAATAAGATCCTTTCTATTCCTTAAAACTTGATGATGTAAAGTATGTCAGTTTAAGAGCCGTGTGGTAGTCCGTAAACTAGCCTGCTTTTAGGAAAAACTGATAAAATCAATCTCTGCACTTGTATTTGGAAATTATTGTTGTGCAGGGCACTTAGTATACCTAGACACAAGATGTTGATTAGTGTGCTGCTTAGCATGCATCTTCTAGTTTCACTACTGGGCTGTTGGAGCATTATCAGTAACAAAGGGAATGTGAACTTCATACATTAGATAAAGATTTTTATTTACTGAGCTGGATTTACAGAGCTTAACCCAGAATTTTTGATAATGTTTTCGAAAACACAAAGCTAAACAATAAATCAAAATGCTTATGGTGAGCTTGAATGAAGCTTTTGACCTACTTCCTCTTGCAGCTGTGGACGGAAAAGCACCACTTGCTACTGGTGAAGATGATGATGATGAAGTTCCAGGTAAGAACAAACATGCAGTTGATGAATTTTGCTGAGAGGTCTTACTACATGGCAAACTATCAGGCCAGGGATAGTAAGAGTGTTGTCTAGTTGCTTGCTGCCACAGAATTTCTGTGGGCAGATTATTTCATTAATTTCAGATACCATGAGAGACATAGTAGTTTGAGCTAGCATTTTGGTCCTATGTTGAAGTAATAGTTATGACTAAGGTAATGATTTAATATTCCATAAAAACTACCTTGTCAGAATCACTGTCCAGTTGTGAGTATAATGAACTTAAATGCTTTTAGAATTGTGCTTTTTAATGTACCATCCTAAATTTCTTGGTTGAGCAGGGACGATGAACCTTCAAGCTCTTAAAAATTATTTGCTCAGTATTTTACAAGCTGAAAGTTTTTATGGTGTAAAAATTGGGTCTGAAGTAAAAAAATCAAACCCAAAATGTTTGGCTAAGTGGGAGTGGGTCAAACATTAATTCCAACAATCTTTTTCTAGATCTTGTTGAAAACTTCGATGAAGCTTCGAAGAATGAGGCAAACTGAACTGTCCCCTCCTGAATGAAATTAAAACTTGAAAAAGCTACATGGAGCTGCTATTTTGTATTGTGACTGCCTTGATTTTATTTCCTGATGAGATCTCAAGATCTGTGATATTTGGAAACTCCTTGAATCTACAGCTCCTTAGTTACTGCTTGTACACAATATTATTTTTGTGGCCCGATTGAACAAACCTATGCTTTGAAATAAGTCAGATTGCTAACCAATTTCTGCCTAGACACGTTTGTATACAAGCAAACACTCACCTTTAATGAATTTTGGCATACAATAAAAATATAAAACAAACTTTCTGGTGTGACTTTTTGTCAGAAAATCAGGGTCAAAAATAACCCTAAATATTAAACAATCATAAAAGGTTTTGATTTTCTTCTGAGAATCTTTGTTTTGCTGTGATAAAGATGGCTCCTGAAAAAAACCTTGTGTGTAATGAAACATTTTTGACTGAATTGTTGAATTTCTGGAGTTTATGGGTTAGACCTAAGTAGGTTGTAAGTCAGTTCATAATCTGAATTTAAGAAACACAGTTGTATTTTAGCAACAGTTAATGGTGGCTTAATAGAACATAAAAGATGCAAGTTGAAGAAGAACTTTTACTGGCCATCTGCTTGCTGCTGCTCTTCGTCCTTGGGGAGCTACATGTGAGTGTTAATTTTTTATCTTTTGTGAGTGTGTAAATGGTATTTGCAGGACATAATTGTTTAGCAATACTTTACCATTTTAATTTTAGTTAGCTGAAACCATCTCTTATGTGGGGGAAAGAAGCAAAGAGTGGGAAAAGCTTTAATAGTGGCTCTTAACTACGTCTGTATTTACCAGCTTCTGATCTATTAATAGTTTGAATGTTTCAGGGATGTGTTATTTTTTTTGCTTTTTGGGTTTTCCGTTGTATTTCAGAGAAAAAGAAATTTTTAGGGCACAAGAAAGATGTTTTAAATTCCATTCTGACATCTGTATAGCTGGAGTTTTGAGCTGGGGGTGGGAACTAAATTTCCTGCTTATGAGTCATTGATATAAGTGATAGATCAGAACACTTACGTAGCAGAAGGTAAGCTAGGACAGAAGAGCACCCAGCTACTGGCCTTCTGAGCTTGTTTCCAGAACAGATATTTCAGGAAGTGTAGATTCACTGTAACTCGTTGAGGATGAAATTCAGGGTGAGACTTTGCTATAGCTATAGGAAAGCTCTTCAAGTGCCTGGGAAAGGGTGGGTCTGTGTCTGACTTGCCAGGCATGTTTGTCATGTTGTAACTTATTGGGAAACAGTGGAGGAACTTGTTCAAGCTCTAAAACTGTGGTTTGGGATAAGACAGCAGACTAGTGTGAGCATGATGTGGCTGAAGTCAAGTGCAAGAACTTTGAGTAACAATTTCAAAGCACTTCTGTTGGTTTGCAAGTACTTTAACAGTAAACTGTAGTTGTAACATTGAATTAGCTAAAAAAGTGCATTTATTGAATTGTGGCAATAAGGTAGAAAAACTTGGCCTGTGTGAATTTGATTTTTGAAGTGAGGATGGCAGATGTAATTGCTGTGTATAAGGCAAAAACCAAATTCTGTAGCTTGCCAGACTTCCTGAGATCTGTTGAATAAATAAATGACATGCTCAGTTTTTATCAATGTCCTGCCTGTTCAGTGATACGGATATGCTAGTCCACAATACCTGCTTTAAGCCATTGTAGGTCGTATGACATAATTCCTACTGGTTTCTGTCTTATGAAGTAACTTCAGGCCTTGCTTAGATGCTCTAGACAGTGTCAGCCTTTTCCCCTCTAACAGACATCATTTGGTGCTTAAAAAATAAGATCCTTACTAAATCAGCATCTTTGAAGTGCAAAGTAAGGCTAATCTAACGATAAACAACCATGTGACATGCCTGTGGAAGTCTTTGTGCCAAGTATGCTCCCAGTACACTCCCAATCAGGAAATCTTAGCATAATCTGCATTTCCAGACTCAGACTGAGGATAAAAGTATGAGCTTGGCTATAGCAGAGTCTAAATGGAAGTAAAGTACCTATCTTGAAAGGTTGTAGTAGGCTTCATGTCTAACTTAGTGTTCAATCCTGGACTCAGTGCTGTGATTATTTTTCTGTTGGTAAGGAGATTGGTTATGGTTTTCCTAATCTGTCATTAATTACTAGAAACTGAGAATTGCGCTGCTGTTTCTTGTCGGGTTGAACATCTGTGTAACCATACCGTAATTATGCCATTACAGATTTTTATATATAGTTTTACTCAAAGAAAATGGCTCTCCATTCCAAATGTTTTGGACAATGGTGAAATGAAAAAAGATACCTGTATTTGTACTGAGCTTTTAATTTTTAAAACGATAAGGGGATGTTCAGGTTCTGTCACATTAAGCTCTGAAATAGCTTGACTCCAAGCAGGGGTGGGTTCTAGTGAGATTTTTTCATAATGTTTGGAACAGATTTTTGGAAGAATTTTCATAGTCATTATTCTTACGCTTTAAGGGGTTTGTAGTGTTTTAAAATTAATATATTCTAATACAAGTACCCAGGCAACAGAACCCTTTTGAGAAATGGTGAAGCTGTGTGTTCTGTTAAGCTAGTGGTGTACATACAAAAAGCTTCTAACCGTGGTTTTAAACTAAAACTGATTTTAAAGGTCTAGAAGCCACCTTGCATTATTATATGTTTGTTCTTATTATTAAAGTCTTGCGAGTCTGTTGTTGTCTCTCATAGGAAAAGTAACCATTTAGAATTTCATATAACTTGTAGTGCATGTTTAACACACATGACAAAGGAAGTTTAAAATGTGCATAGCTCAATACTTCAAATGAAAAATTCAAATGCAAAATACTATATTGATTTGCCTGGAATGAGGGGGAAGTTAAGTGTAGCTGCCACCTCTGTGAAATTTTGTGCTGATACTGTGTTTTGTGGCTGAAACATCATGTAGACAGTTTACTTTTGCTCAAGTTGTCTGCTATATCAGCTGAAAACCCAAATGTTTTGTAATGGTACAGTTGGAATAACAAGCTGTTCTCTCCTTTAGATGCGAGAATGTATTTGAGCAAGTTAGGAAACTGGAGAGTTAATATTCAACAGAGCTATGGGGAAGTCCATGTTGATGATTACTAGATTACAGCTTTAAGTGACTGGTAAGATGGTGGTATATGTAAAGAGGAGAGATTTCTAAGCTGGGTATTTTAAAATAATAAGTAGTCAACATGTCTTATATTTATCTAATACATGCAATGTGTCTTCTAATTTTTCTGAGGTTTCTTCCTTCTGTATCATTTCAGTCAAATCTAGCAATCTGTGAGAGTTGCTGAAAATGTTTTCTATTGGATATGATAGTTGAAAGAGCCTGACTAGTAACAGGGATTGGACTCTGAGAGAAAGTCTTATTTTACCAAAAAATGACCTTATGGAACAGCTGAGCCAAGCTCACTTAGCTTAGGTGAACTGTCTGTAGCATGAGGGAGTACCGTGATTAGATTGACTGTGAGTTGAACTCAGTAACTTTAAAGATGGATGAAGAGTGGAAGCTCTTGAGAATCAGGAGTATAACTATTTCTGCGTATTCTAATTGACTTTAAGCTGTGGTTTCTTGGTAATGTGGTACCTACAGTCTGATCATGAAAGTTTTAATTGCTAATATTCTGCATTCATGTCATGCATGGATGATCATTAGAAAATAATGTTACTGAGTAGAAGGAAGACATCTTACTACTGTTACTGTGCTGTCTTGCTGCAATTTTTTTTTTTTTTTTTTTGTAAGAGATTTAACAGATGTAACTTACATTGCACCTATGGTATCCTGGTAGTGAAAAAAAAAACATTCTAACAATGTTTGTGTAGTGCAGGGATTATAAATACTTTAACAAACGAGTTACATCCCAATGTTTTGCATTGCTAGTGAATCCAAACAAATCAGAACAATTGTTGAAGAATTAGTGTTGTAATGGTACGGGCACTAATGATTATAGCATGAAACTTCTTATATGGGTGGAAGGCAGAATTCTAGGATATCTTACTGCTGTTGAGATCGGTTGAAGGTCAGTTTGATCAAGTGAAAGCTTTTGTTTTTGGTACCTAATAACCAAGATTTGCAACACGTCTCACACAGGAATTTGATGTGCAGTGCAGGAAACTGGCAGATAAACATGGAAGTATCTACTGCACTTGAGATCCCTGTTTCTGCAATTCTGTTGAATGGTGCTATTTTTTATTTTTCCTGGAAAAAGGTACTAATGGCTTGTATCCTACTCCAAATTTTTAGGATCCACCTTAAGTTGAGTTAACGGGTCTTAACATTCTCTGTGTAAGTTATACCTGAGATAATAATGTTTATAAGGCTTATGCTGGAGTCTCAAAAATTTCAGCCCTGCACACCTGATCAGTATCCTGTTTCACAACCAACATATGCAACTTGTGCAGGTGTTTACCACCTGCGTGTTATCCTTGAATTTAAAACGATATGGTAAGTTTAGGCAAGGTTTGAAGTTGTTGAAAGTATCAGTTGAAACAGAGGGAGCTGTGGGTTTAAGCTGCAGGTCCAGGGACTGTGACTAGCCCTGCTGTTCTTTCCTGTTATTTCCAGTAACTGCATCAGGCAAATGCAGATGTAACTGAGTATGACTGGACAGTTGGATCTCTTGACAGCAGCATCTTGTGAGCTGCTGTTTTGTGATGGGTTTCTAATAACTGTGTATAAGCAAGACTACTGCCACCTTTAAGAACCCAGCTGAGATGCAGGAGTCTTCTTGCTCTCTTCTAACTGTAAAAGAAAGATTATGAGGTGGTTGGAGGTGCTAGAGTTGATGCCAGCTGTGTGACATTGGTGTTTGATATGATATCTGTGGTATTACGCAGACCCTGTGACTGGTAGTCACAGTAGAGTAGAATGGTGTTAAAATGTATGTAGTGATGAATATCTTCTTTATCTGTTCAGTATTGTTGCCTCTGCAGGACTAAAGGAGGAGGAGGAACTAAAAGTGATAATGCCTCATTTAGAGCCACTAGGTGAGTAAAATAGCTAAGATGCACGGTGAGCAGACTTAAGTGGTTAGGAGCAATTTTTATAATATTTATCATGAAAAATTGCATCTGAAAGACTTTGCATTTGCGCTGATTTCTAACATTGTTTGGCTTCACCTGTACGGGTCAGTCAATTCATTTTGTTGTGTTAGGGTTGTGGCATTCATCTGCCCCCACCAGGCTTGAGTCTTAGGTAAATATACAGTGAGAGACAGCTACTGGCTCCTGATCCTGTAAAGGTAATGTGAATACAAGTGTTTGTAGAATTCAAACCTAAATTAAAAATGAGATGAAGTGAAAAAAATGGAACAATTGTGTCAGCAGAGAGGCTTATTGATTTGAGATGTCCATTACAAGTTTTTGTTCCAGTGACAGTTGGTATCCAAAGCACCAGGGAGGAGTTAATTTGACAATTCATTTATTTCCCTCCCGGCTGCTTTGCACCAGTTAGTGTTAGGAATCAGTAGTTAGCACAGTTCTTTCTGGTTTAGGGAAGCTCCTAAACAGCATGAAACCAGCATAGCCAGCTCATGCAGCTGGGGTTTGCCTTTGGCATATGTTGGGGCAACATTTGGATAAACAATCCCCATGTACATCTGCAGCATTTCATGCTCCAGTAACTACTACCCGGGGGTGATGATCTTTAAGATTTTTTTTGGGGGGGGGGTGGGGGGGGTGGGAGTGTTTTTACTGTGTAGAAGCTAGACTAGCTTACAGGTCTCGGGATTCACTGAGTCATCATCTTCCACCAGCATTCAAAATTCAGACTAGCTTAGATGTGACCTTGTGCACGTATACACTGGTATCTAGGGTGACCTCTGTCAGGAGCTGTATTCTAGATGGATTGTCATTCTGCTTTAGTGCATCAGCTCTTGCATTTGTACAACAGATCCTTTACTCACATTATATTTGTTATTCATATTTTAGCATTGTCCTATTTTAATCATCTCTTCCTTGAAAAATAGGTGATTATTTATTTCAAAACCTGGTGTTGTTTTTACTCCTGATTATGTCCCACCTTGGCAACTCTATGATTTCATCAGGTTATACAGTATATTTGACAAACTATGTAAACAGGCTGTAAATTAAATTCCAGTGGAGGTGCAAGGCTTCGAGGATGCACTGGTACATTTTTCTGGGGTGGTGTCGACCTTCTTGAAACTGTGTTTTATGTGAACAGAAAATCATAATGCTTCTAAACAAAAGCCTTTTGGAGACAATGGCGGTGTTGTTATGCCTGTGATACTACCCTGTATTTGAGATAGGCATTATACCACAGTTGCAGAGTAGATGAGCAAGCTGTTTTTGTGATGCATATTCAGAAACAGCTGTGTGTTGAATCCCTTAGACTGTGACATTTAAGACAGTCTGGGTTTAGCCTTGTGGCCACAAGTGGGGTGGAAGGATCTATGGGGTTTAGCTAAAGCTTGCCTATTTTTCCATGGTGCTAGAAGCCCAAATAAGTTTTGGCACATCAAATGTGTCCACAGACTGCTCATCATTCAGTATCCTTTAGCTGACAATAATACACAAGGTTGAGTCCAGCCATTGGATGGTGTGATAGGTGCTCCTAAAATGCTTGGCAATGACATATACTAGAACTGGTGTGAAAGTGATGCTGTTCTGTAAGCTCCATTTTCTGTTTATGAAATAGAAATGCTGATGTACTAGAAAATTTTGTAGGCTGCAAAAGGCATGTGATGTGATTGTATTTGCAATGCTTTGATTTCAGTGCTAAAAAAAGAGCATGTACAGTTGATTTACATAATGAATCAAAACAATATCTCCCACAATGCAGGTCAGTTTTTTTTCAGAGGATTATTTAAGGATTACTTAGGTTTATTCTTGCAGGAAAAGGATGAGCTGTACAGTGCAGTCCCACAGCTGTAATCCACCTTGTTGCTGTGTCCAGTTTACATCTTCCTTTCAGTTGGGGTCTGCAACCTTCCCTGCTGATTTCTGCGTACATGGTTGGCCTCATCACTGCTCATCTGCAGAAGATTGACTGACATGCTTTACAGTCCTGTATGCCTGGAGAGTTGCTAGCTTAATTTGGTGACAAATAACCCTCAACAGAAAGATCTATTCAGACGTCATTCGTAGGACTAACCCCTAACAATATCTTTGATCTTTAAAGTTCCAAGTGACTGGATTCCTAATTCACCCAGTTATACATTCATTGCCAGATGGAGCAGTGTACTTCCTGAAAGCATTATGTGCTGCACAGCAGGAGGTGCATGCAAGCGGAACTGCTATAACAATACTAATGATGATCATTCTAGTGATGGGCAGTGTCTGCACTCCAGTGATTTATACTGTTGTTGTAAAGGAAAAAAGTCTGGTCCACACTGTTCAGGAAAACTGCTGGAATGTCCCTAACATTAGCTTAGTAGTTAAAAATGCAGAACACATTTGAGTCTATCATCTCAGTCTTTTTTTTATTTCCCTATCCTTTATTCCTTCCAGTTCCATGAGAATATGGACTTTCACCTGGTTGATGCTAGGGGTAGGCTGGAACTGTAAGTGTACTCACATTTACATGTGCTTAGCTAAAACAAGTCACCTAGAATTAGGATAAACTTTCATGGTTGTTTTACTTTTGAGTTTTTGTTCCAGGTACTGTTATAAAACAGTTGTGAAAGATGAGTAATAGTTCTGGCATTGTTTTATAGTTGTTTATTCAGGCTGTGAGCTAAGCATCATCATCAGGGTTTAAAGAAGCAAGATTCAAGACTGCTTAAAGGTAGATTGTAGGACAACAGCACAATAAAGTTGCTCTGGAAATATAAAATTGTTGCATGCTGTAAGTAAAAGTTGTCTCATGTTGTTTCTCTGCTAAAGAGTAAGGTTCAGTGGCTGATTTTCATCTTGGAGTTGTGGAACATTATTTCTTACTGCAGGAATACCATTGGGTTAATAACTGCTGAGTTCTCTTGGGGGAAAAAACGTGTCATGGGGCACTTCCATCATGGCCCTGCGACAGAGTTTGCGTGTAGTGCCTCAGTGGGGAGCTGAGATTATCTCACATGTATCTTGGAAAAGGTGAAGAGCAGAGGCCCCATCTTCCATCATTTGGCTCCCTGCTGTGGGCACCTGCTCCCTGTGTGGGCATAAGGAGGTGTAGGATACAGACTTTTTTTTTTAATACCAAGGAAAAACCCACAGGAGGGCTGAAGGGAGATTATACTCTACCCTGGGAAGGTCTGGCAGGAGGTTGCTGCTTTTTGTAACTGTCTCAGAAATACAAGTGGGGAATTCAAAGTACAAGACAGATGAACAAAGAAGGCAACAGAGTGGAACTAGTAACAGCCCCAGGGAAAACCAGAGCAGACAGGGAAGAGTGTTACAAAGTGCTCATCAAATTTACATGCAAATAGTAATGCTAACATTGTACATGATTAACCAGAATACCCTGCAAAGTCAAAAGGGAATGAATAAGATAAAGACTTTGTGCAGCTCTGGAGCATTTGGCTGTTACTACTACATGAAACTGCTGGCAATCTGCTTTGTGAGCAAAGTTCATGGCATCTGTGTTTACATGCTGCACATCGAATTTAGCAAAAAATAATTTAGTTAATCAGGAAAAGTATATCTCAATACTCCGAAAGAGAAAATACTGTTATTCAAGTTCAAACGTAAAAGGTGAACAACTCCTGTAAATTACATTGGCAAGAGCTTTTGGTAAAAACTTTGGAGACAATCAATTTGGAATTAAGATTCCGACTGCAGAATTTTCAAAATCCTCTGGTCTTGTGACAAGGAAACACTGCTGCCTTTGGACCCATGGGTGTGGTTCAAAGGTAAGTCATAGCGTCTTATCACTGCCATCAGAGGCTACATTCACTGGAACAAAATCAGAAGACTGACTGTTCAAAACACTTAACCAATGCTGAAATTCCCACCACTTAAAATTTTTGCCACTATAAACAAAGAAAAATGAGTACTGAGAAGTATTTACACCAAGAGAAACAAAAATTCATTGTGCCTCAGAAACAAAAAGTATGTGGAGTGAAGCATGCTGTTAATATTGCATAATCAACAGTTGTCTGTGCTTCTTACACAGGGATTTTTTTCTGGGAGTTATGGGGGTTTTTTGCATAGATTTTTTTTCCCCCTGCTTGCTAACTCTTAACTAAGTTTTCCTCAGGATGTCTGAAGCATAGCTTATGAAATAGTGCTGGTTGGTTCCTGCAGGGTCCTGAGAAGAGCCACAGAAAACTTAAGTTCGGAGTTCCCTTTGCAGCCTAATGTTACACAATAGAAGGGCCTTACATTGCAGGAAGTAGCTTCTGAAAGATTACCGTCTTCACCTTTGTACTCATTCTTGTGGGAGGTGTGATTATTATCTGAAATTGCTTGAAATTCTGCAGCAAAAAAAATGGAAGAAATTTAAATTGTGCTGCCTTAGTCTACATTCCTCTATTCCAATGTCTTCACATATAATGAAAAATGCATTTTCTAGGATATGTTTTGAGGCAATAGTTAAAAATAAGTGAGTTTTATTTCCTGCACATTATCTCATTGCTGGACTGAAGTTCAAGACAAAATACAAAGCAGATATTGAAGGCTCATTATTTAGAACAAATACTTTCCTGTAACGCAAGTAATACAGAAAAAGGAAATTCTATTCTTTATGCATACTGATGTAGTTTTGTCTATGCATGAGATGTCTTGCAATTTAAGAAAAACTGGCTCAGGTTATGGTATCTCAAGCAAATACAGTTTGCATTTTATTTGCATTACTTTTCAACAAATACGTATGTTCAGCATTTATTTTTACAAAGGGCATTAGATCTCAGTATTTTTAATATGCAACTTAACTGTAATTGCCACTTCATATTATTTTACTTTAAAATTACTTACGAGAGACTTATTTTTCTGGATTTTGATTATGAAACATTTTCTCTCTCTTGCTTCCAAGACATGTTAGGTTTGTTGTTTCTTTCATCTGATTTAGTCATGCACAATAGAGTCAAACTGGTGTAAATGCTACATGAGAATACAGGTGTCAAAGCCTGGAAAACAGATAATGGAGAAAGGATCTCACCAACACCTGCAAGGTCAGTTACATTTTTTTGCTTCACTTCCCCTAAGGCTAATCCATTTCAGATTTCAGCATCATGAAAGATGCATTTCTGCACTGGCTCTAACTTTCAGAGGTTAATTCTGACCCAATGTACACCTTCTATCTACTTAAACACGTATGACACGTGTTTAAGTACATAGAGTCAGAAGGAAGTTTAGCCAGTAATCCAGGTTTAATCCATGTAGGTTTGGAATTTTTTTCTACATTTTCCCCTTTTGTATATTCAGTCACTTTGTTATTTCAAAGTTAGCATTTTTAATTCATTATTTCTCTGGTTGGATTGTTCTCCGGCCTTCCAGTCTCTTTCATCAGAATCAGTGCATGTTCTTTCTCATTTCCTCATTACTAATGTCTTTCATGTATGGATTTATTTTCAAATAGAAAAAGAAATAGCATAGTAGAGACATTTACAAGTAAAGAAACTTGGAACTTGGGCTCACTACCCATGGACTGGGAAAGGCAGGAATTAGGGGTGAATAGATGTCAGTAGATGCCAGACCTCTAGTGGACACAATGGAGAAATGCTTGGAACCGTGAACATAACACAGGGAAAAACACTAAGTACTACTGGAGAAGAGCTGTTGAAAAGACTCTTTCAAAAGCTAATCTATTATTTGTGCAGAACTGTTATGTCCCATCATTCACTGTAGCTTTGAATAAGTGCAGAAGTCCCAGAAAATCAGTTAACATTGTCTGTTTTTTTTAAACTAATTTCAAAATCTTAATTGCTGTTTTAACTGAACAGCTACACTGGGATGTGCCCCTGACTGGAAGACAAGAGGCTGGAGAGCAGCTTTGCAAAAAGAGATGTGAGCATTTGGATTGGAGACAAATTGAACGTGAGTCAGCATTGCCCTGGCAGCCAGGAGGGCCACCTGTGTCTGAGTTGCATCAGGCTCAGCATCAGCTGGGCAAGGGAGGGAATTGTCCTGCTCTGCTCTGCACTGCAGCTGCCTCACCTTGAATGCTGAGGGCAGTTCTGGGTGCCACAGTGTAAGAGAGATCTAAAACTATTGGAGAGTGTCCAAAGGAGGGCCATGAGGATGGTGAAGGGCCTTGAGGGGAAGCTGTGTGAGGAGCAGCTGAGGTCACTTGGTCTATTCAGTCTGGAGGAGACTGAGGTGACCTTGTGGCATCCTACAGCTTCTTCATGAGAGGAAGTGGAGAGGCAGGTAACCAGAGATCAGACATAAGGAGGTGGAATGAAATTGTATCTGGGAAAAGTTCAGATTGAACATGAGGGAAAGGCTCTTTATTGAGGTTGGTCACTGAACAGGTTCCCAGGAAAATGGTCTCCGAGCCTGTCAGCATTCAAGCAGCATCTGGATGATGCTTAGTCATATGATTTAGTTTGAGGTAATCATAGAATATCTCAGGTTGGAAGGGATCCATAGGAGTCATCCTGCAAGGAGTAGGGAATGTAAGTCAATGATCTGTATGGTCCCTTTCAACTTGAGATATTCTGTGATCCAGAGGACTACACTGGCTGAAAAAGGCTGTAGTGCAGGAGGCTGTGGGTTTTCTTGCCATACAGCTGCTACCTGCTTTCAACCACTGCATGAAGGATGTTAAAGAGATGGGAGGTCTGCGTTTGCAATTAGATTTTGTTGTACCAAGGAAATTTCAACCTACGATGTGTTGGCCTAATTGTTCCAGAATTAACAGTGGAAGCAGGTGGTAGTGTCAATGTTCCCTGTGAAGCCACATGCTGCTCATTAAGACTCCCCTCCCCCTGCAGACTAGAGAGAACTGGAGGCACACCAAGCTGTGTAATCAGCAAGACCCACTTCCTCCATGCAGATTTGGTGGCATGACCTGTAGGAGGGACTTCCCCTTTGAACATCCATCCCAGCACTGGCAGTTGGGGTGCCAGAAGACTGTGAGCATCAGTTAAGCCAACAGATATCTAAATTCCAACAACTTTTCTACTCTTATAATGTCTTTCTTTTCCTTATGTATTTTCTTAAGTGGTACTTCTATGCTTTTGTATTATTACTATAGATAACAATAACCAAAATGGCTACATACATCCTCCCCATTGCAACCAAATTGTTCTAAAACAAACTCTGCACACACACACAAACACACACGTATAAAACCACCAATAATTCAGTATCTTTTCACTCTAATCTGGCCAGAAGGATCTATCTGCTCATTATTCAAATCTCTATAGACTATGTTCAGCACAGTTAATTCTCACAGTTACCTTTTTCCATGGCATTCCACCTTGGGTGCACTCCTAAGTCATCCTTGACAGTACCTTTCCTTCATGCTTGACAGGAGTCACCTCCAGGGTCTGAGTTTCTGTCCTCTTCCCAATCCTCTTGTCAGAGCCCACATCCCAGGACAGGGATCCCACTTGCCTGGCTTCCCTGTGTCTGGTTTCATATCGTGGGCTGCAATATCCCAGCACTGGACCAGGCAGATCACCAGGGGCTCTTCTGACTGGGGCTGAAATCTTCTTGTGTATCTCACAGCTCACCCAGGGATAGAAATGGGGTGATTATCTCTGGCCCTGCCTCCTCCTCCTGTTAGGAGGACCCTGCTTCCTCCTCATTCCTCCCTGTGTGAATCGATTTGATCTTGGATTTCTTCTGTAAAAGGGTGACTGCTACTGTCACTGAAACTGCGGGAAAAACACAAACTATCCAACAATATAGTGTTGTTGTTTTAGTGTTAGATAATCAAGGCATTACTTTACTTATTGTCGGATGTTGTTCTTCTGGCCAGGATGTCAAAGAGAAATAACTTCATCCACACATAGCCCAGGTGTGCAGAGAAAATCATTCCATGACATGTGAATTTTACCAGATTTTTCCCAAACTTTATACAGTCAAAACCCAGAGATTCATTGGTTCAATGTTCATTGGTTCAAAGTTACATAGTTCTTAGTATTTGGTTTCTTACTGGTTACAGATCTCTTTGCCACTGATGCTAATTAGATTCTCATTCATATTCCTGCTTTCCTAGATCTGGTGTCTCCGGCTGTGCCAGGAATGTTGTTTGGAGTTTATGTTCCGTTAATGGCCCTTGTCGGCCGTTGATGGTTGTTATGTTTTGTGTACCTTCTGTGCTGCTCCCAATCTCTTGAGATGTTAAGCTCATCAGGCCTCACCTATTGGGACAATGCCCTGAAAAGAAACTGCAGTTCCTTCCTCCGGGGCAAAGGCGAACAAACCTGACTAAAGAAATAAAACAAAAATTTAGTATATTTTCCAACACTACCAGCAGAGGTTGTTTCTCTGGTTCAGCTGCAGTTTGAGTGGCCACGGTGCCTGTTGGTTTGCTCTCTTCCCTCTCCCCTGAGTGTGCTGTTTGGGGTCAAGCAGTGTCCAGCATGTTGCATATCTCTGTGCCTCTCTGAAACTTACACAACAGTTTTCCTTCACGTATTCTGCCACTTTATCAGGATCCTGCAGTTGTTCAAGGGTGAGAGAAAAGGTGTATTCTAATGTCTTTACAAATAATTTGGTGGGTGAAGGTAGGGGTGTTAATGTCTTTGAAATGGGTCTTACTGTCTCTTCTAACTTCAGGCAGCAGGTTGTTGCGGATCCCAGACAGCTTAGCTCCCGAGACAGACATGGGTCTGCACAAGCTCGAACTTGTGCACTTTGGGGTAAAATGACAGGTTCAGGGTTCGGGGAGTCTGTAACTTCTTAGTACCTCAGCCAGTGGGGAAGAGGGCAAGGTAGGGCCGGGAGTTCAGGATAAAAGAAGGCTGCGCCGGCCAGAACGCCGAGAGAGAAATCCTCACGGGTGTGTGTCCCAGTGGACTCTCTCCCTTTATTCCAATAAAGTTGAAGAGCTCCTCTGTCTCCTTTTTGGACATAAACCTCTGGCGCTTGTGGATTTTCCTGACAGGGGTGAACTTCCAAACCGCTGAAGCACAATAATCCTTCAAAAGCTGGCCCATTTTCTCCCACATTCCATACCACTCATGACTATCCACCCTGAGGGCAGATGTCTGAACAACCTCCCTAGAAATATCTGAACATGATGTAGACTGCACTTAGAAGACTTGGCAGACTTTGCAACAGGAACACGCTCTCTTCAACATCCAAAGGGAATTCAAAATTCTCAAAAGGTCTTGTAAGAGGAGTGAAAAGATAGGGAAAATCGTCCTCTCCAGTTCCCCCTGCCAGATTGAATGTGACTATTAATGGAGTCCCAAAACACAGTGCCTGAGATAAGGGTAGGAAAGCAGCACTGCATATATATCCCAATGACCCTCACTGCCCTTGTTTTCATGTCATAAACTGATGTCACACAGTACAGCAAGAGAACAATCCTGATCACTCTCAGTACTCTGAAAAATAGCCTCAGGAGGACCACGAACAGGAATATATAAAGGGTTAGGTACAACATCCACATCGACAGACCAAGTGACGCTGAGACCAGTGGCTCCCTACTCAATACAGCAAATGCTTTGGTCAAATTTGTTTCCAGTCCCCTCTGGTCAGATCTGTAATCTCAATCCTTCCTGCCCCATACTGGATGCCAAACACAACTACTGTGGTTTAGGAATGGTACTGCCCAGTTTAGTGCTCCCACTCAGACTCTTCAAATCACACTGCCTCCTGCTTGCTCACCCACTCCCTCTCTGGTTTCCCCTGGGGTGAGATGGAAAGGGGACATTGAGGAAAAAAAGGTAAACATCACAGGTTGAGATAAGAAAAATTTACTGGAAACAGCAATGAGGTAAGAAAACAAACATTAACAGCAACAATATTAATAACAAAAATGTACAAAAGAGAGAGTGATTCACATGCAAAAATGCTCACTGCAGGGCTCAAACGACCCCACTGCAGCCACTCCACCCTGACTAGTAGGAACTCCTCCCTGGAAGGAATCTCCTTCTCATCCCAATGAGGTGAGGCGACACAGAATAACCTCTGGGTCCTAGCCCCCTCCTCACTATTGCAAAAATGAACCCTGTCCTGGCTCCAGCCAGGATAAATATTAACTGGGGAATCTCAAAAACTTCATACACAGTGCACGTTTTGGTACTATCAACAGTACAGATAACTATCTTCTGTGGTGATACCTCAATATCTAAACACATTTCTTCTTGTGATTATTATCAATGATGTGATGAAGTAGGACACTTGGCATAGTGCCACCCACTGCACTCATTGTAAACATTTAAATGGTCAACACTGGGTTTATTTACAAAATTTTTCACAATTGACTCTTTCTTCTAAAATTATATAAAATATATTTAAGGAAAGGATGACATTGCGTATTTGTATGAACAACAGTGATAGAAGAGGAAGAACACCAAAACGCTTAACTAAAACCAACAAATAGTTGAATGAGGTTAAGCTACAAAACAACCAACTCTTGTCACTGATTAGATAGATAAACAGCAGTTCAAATCTCCAAGCCAAGACGTGGCACCCGCAGAAGAGCCAACCATTACTCCTTGATATTTTGAAGTAGTTTTAATAAGTGAGACTCAATAACCTGTTGAACTAAAGCAGAAAAAGAGATGAGGTTAATTAGTGTTTATTTTCAGGTATTTTTAGGGTTATACTGTTTTTTCTGGCAGAAACCTGCTTGTCCTGTGCAATCATTTAATAAAAACCAGACATGTAGAAATGCACTTTGTGAAGAAAGTCTGCATTCCTTCAGAAAATAAAAGCCTTGTGTAATGCAAAAACCAATATACCCAGTTAGGCAGATGATGTTTTTGGAGGTCATAATTTCTTTGGTTTTCAAAGGCTGATAGCACACTGAAAGCAAATTTTTAGCCTACAAACAGAAAACAGGCAAAAACATTTATTAGAAACTTCTGTGAATCACTTTGAGATTGACCTCTTGAAGCAATCTTATATGTAGACACCTGTGAAATTGTGCTGCACTGGTTTCAGCTGGGGTAGAGTTAATTTTCTTCTCAGTGGCTGGCATTGGGCTGTGTTTTGGATTTGTGCTGAACTCAGAGCTGATAATACAGAGATGTTTTTATTATTTCTGAGCAGGGCTTGCACAGAGCCAAGGCTTTTCTGCTTTTGGTACAGCCACACTGGTGAGGGGACTCGGGGTGCCTGGGAGGCTGGGAGGAGACAGAGCCAGGACAGGTGACCCCAACTGACCAAAGGGATATTCCAGACCCTGTGGCACCATGCTCAGTGTATAAGGTGGGGAAAGAAGCAGGAAAGGGGGGACATTTGGGGTGATGTCATTTGTCTTCCCAAGTAAACATTTAGCATGATGGGACCTGGCTGTCCTGGAGATGGCTGAACACCTCCCTGCCCATGGAAACCATTGATTCATTCCTTGTTGTCTTTCACTTGTGTGCACAGCCTTTGCTTTCCCAATTAAATTGCCTTTTTCTCAGCCCATTGAGTTCCCCAGCTTCTACCTCTATTATCTCCCCAATCTCTCTGGTGGGGGAGTGAGTGAGCAGCTGTGTGGGGCTTGGCTGCTGCCTGGGGTTCAGCCATGACACTGGCTCATTCATAAGCACAGGGCTCTGCTTGGAGAAGCTACACATACAGTGCTGGGCTGACTTTTTGATTCCATTCATTTCTGTAATGGCAGACATTTCACAGCTTTCAGAATGACAGCAGCAATCAGGGAAAAAACCAAACAAGAGTCCCTTCTTTGCTTCTGGTTTCCATAACCAAGTGAGATAGTGAATCAATTCACTGTGTGTGCCTCCAAGACAAACTAGAGCTAGAGCTTATCTGACTGAAGGTTTTGCAAGGTCACATCATGCCAGTCAAGTAAGGTGAGAGGTTCAGGAGGGCTGCAGGCCTCTTACCACTGTCCAGTAACAGCTCAACTCCCCTTGGCTCAGTCATGGCTGCATCAGCCCTAAACACCATTATTTGTGTCCAGTGATATTAGATCCAGGTCAGTGGCATTTTCTTACTAAGTACCTGACTTTCTGAAACAAGAATGGAAGCTCCTACCCATTTTGGCCTGATGCATTTAGTATTATTAAGACTTGTAGGACAGGTAACATGTTAAAAACTGTAAAACCTCTATTAGGCCATTACAGCAACTGCATAAATGAGGAGGTATAGAAACTTAATTTTCCTTTAAGAGGGTTTATATTTGCAATACTCACCACTCCGATAGCCCAAGGCTACAGCCAAATCCATGGAATTGTAACCAGCGTCTGTTTCGATAGTTGGATCAGCACCATTTTCTATGTAAAACAGGAATAGAATCTTGAATTTCTAACAATAAGAACAATTGTACATTATTACTGATAATTTGGACAGTCTACTTACCGAGAAGAATTTTTACACATTTCACATGGTTGCCATGTACAGCATACAGCAAGGGTGTGCCTCCATTCTGCAAAAGCAGAGAAATGCCTCAGACAGTGATTAAGCAGTCTGCAAATGGATTCCTTTATACACCAATATGCTTCCATGTACCAGTAAGAGATTTCCTAGGTTTAATGAGGTTTTGTTTTAGATCTTCACAACTTTCATCATTTTTGTCTACTGTTCAAATGCTAAGATCACAAGACTTTTACAAGAAGTCAGCATTAGTCTCATTCTCTTTCTACCAAGAAGTCAGAACTAGTAGCACCAACTTCTATCCTATGGAAACTTTGAAACTCTCAGGTATTTCAGAAGAGGTAGAACAATTTTTAAACTCAAGCCAGTGCTATGTCCTGCTTCAATTTTCTGACCAAGGCACCCTCAGACTAAATTCAAGCTAGAGACTTACCCAGTCATACTCATTAACATCTACTCCACAGTCCAGCAGCATTTTGACAATATCTGTGTATCCTTTACTGCAGGCCAGTGAGAGGGCACTTTCTCGCCCCTTCCCCAGAATCTGAGGGTCTGCACCCTGAAATAAATATCAATTAAAAAAAATAAGCAAATTTGAGGTTTTACATAGAACTTAACTTTAAAACTTTTAAGCTTGTAGCAGCATTGACAAGCTCAGGAAGGCAAAACACACCAAAGAGTAAATAAATTCAAAATCAATTTTGATTTTTTCCTTACATTCTGGAGGAGAAATTCCACTACTGCTATCTGCCCATGAGCTGCAGCCCACATCAGAGGGGTAAATCCTTCTTCATCCTTATGATTGATTAAATTTTCTGTTCAGAGAAAAATATGTAATTTAGTAATCCCTTTCACTGATGCATTGTATCAGCTGGTGAAATGTGTTGATATATATTCATGGTAACATTTATTCACCAGAAATGAGTGTGACCTAAAAGTCATTCTCAACTTTAAAAACAGAGTTCTGTCTCAGGGCTGGTGATAATATCTCTATCCAAGAAAGAAAACCACATCGAACTGAGCAAAGTAAAATTTCAGCGTTTAGTTTAATAATTTAAAATTAAGTTTTTAAGCTCTATAAATCAAACTCTGTTTTTACTCAGAAATATTACAAGTTGATTGTAATCTGGGCTTTACCTTTGTAAAGAAGATAAAGGATGTTTGAAAAATAAAGAGGTACATCCTGTATTATATCATACACTGTTTTTTTTCAATAGAGTGAGCCACACAATAATGTAAAAAATGAACGTGTACAGCAATATATATAAAACAACTCCATTCCCCACAAAGTTCATGTAGTCAATATGGTGGTCTGTGAAAAAAAATGAGGTCTATATCTAGTGCAGCTGGAAGAAGAAAAAAATAACTTCTTTTAATAATTGGCTGACAAATATTTCAGCTGGATTATTTTTTTAATGTCAAAGTACTTTAAAAATCCCATGCTTATCATAGCACCAAAATCAGCATTTTTAACCACCACCGTGGTTACTTTTCCTACATCACTCATTACAAAGTATATAGACTCAGTGACTTGTTATTTGCTTTCCAGTAAGCATTCCAACAAGGATGCACTGAAAGCATGGGTGATTACTATTAGCGCAGTAAGAATATACTATTAACGTTATAAATTCATAAATATGTTAGGTAGAGCTGAAATTTCGTATATGTATTATGGACACACAAATGCCACTCTGCTCACAATGTGTAGTACTATTATATTGCAGGTATGAGCCATGGCTTAAATCAGCAACACGCAGGTCTTTATGCTGACTAATTAAATAGAATTGGAAAGCCACTATTAATAGAAGTATGTCTTAAGTGACCAAGATAAATTAAAAATAAAATAAACTGCTGTGACAGAGCTAACACATTCCTTTCTTAGTTCATGGATTACCTATGTCGCTAGAGAGCAGGGAGAGAAAAGGATTTTACCTACTCCTATTAATGTTAATGTTTTAATTTAAAATGCAAATCATACAGCGAGTGAGTAATAGACTGATACAAAACAATAGTCCACATCTGCAAAGAACAGATGCCTCAAATATCCTCCAGTTTGTACTAAAATTGAGGAATATATAGCTTTGGGGAAAAGGTCAAACGCAACAGCATATAAATGGCCCAAAGAAAAAAAGAAGGCATTTAACCTCCTTCTGCCTCACCTTGTTCAATACGTGTGGCCAGATATAACATTTCTCCCTGAGCAGCCAGCTGATGCACTGATAAAGCTGCAAACAAGGAAGCAAAAGCATGTGTTACACACATCAGTTTTCATTCTGCTCTATTTGGAGCTGAGCGTAACATGTCCATTGGCTTCACCAGTACAGAACTTGGAATTGAGAGTGTAGATAATTTCAACTTACAGTCTAAACTTAAATTGCTCTTAAAAACTGAAAATTTTCTGAAGAGTTTCATAGATTTAGGTAATTTTTAAACCAATGCAGCAGTCTTTAAAGCAAGGATACTTCCCATACTCACTCTTTACAAAGCAACATGCTCTCTCCTCTGCCATTTGGTCAGCAACCCATAATTACATTAAGAACCATTTATCAATTGAAAATAAACATACTTTGATAAATCAAGGGTGTTTAATTTGAAAATCACACTTGAATCACCAGAAGACCTGTCCTGGTACTCAATACAGAAAGCCTCTAGTGTGACTCTCACTCACTACAATGTGGAATAGATCAAACATTACAAACCTACACAGAACTTGACATATAGAGGGGAAAACAAAGATTGCGGGATTTTTTTTGTTATTTCAGATATTATGAAGAAGTAACCTCTGATCCCACAGAAAACTGAATGGGTGTATGGTTTTGATAATTGCAACTTGGAGCAGGCCTGAAAGGTGCTCAGGAGGCTATATGTAATAAATTATCCACATGATATAGTAACAAAATTACCTAATGACGACACAAACTATAAATGTTCACTGTGCTCTTCCAAGTCACTACAGTAATGTTTAGTTTGTTCAGAAAGATGGCATATTTTATTCAGTGGCCTACACTGCAGCTCCAGATTAATATTTTCCATGCAAGTAGCATTTTTCTTTAACAAAAACTGACTTGTAATTTATAGAGGAAATATTTTGAACTAAATTTTGATGAACTAATATTTTGATGAACTAAATTACAGCAAAGTAATTTATAAAGAAAATGCTTGACTATTCAGAAAAAAAAACCCTCCATAAATAATGCTTCCTTGATTTTCAAGATCTGTGACAATCATGACACTTGCAGTATTCTGTATTTACAATACATTGCATCTTAAGTATTCTGCAGCATTTACTAACCTTCTCATTTTAAGATGCAGAAATTCTGAAAATATGCACATGAAGTGCATTAACTTAAAACTTAAAATCTGATTTTTTATTTTAAAAAGTATAGGTAAGATTTTTTCCTTCTGGAAAATAAACTTCAGTCATTAATTCAATACATCAGGTGGATGACTATTTTATGGCTGGACTCTTGTGAAATTAGACAAGTTTTCTTCCTACCTGACAGTTCATTGCAATACTAAAGAAAAAACTGGATAAATCTATCAAGTATCCAACATAGAGTTCAAAAAATAACTAATAATAAAGCAGAAAGATACTTACAGTTTACAAGCAGAGGTGTTGTAGAGACTTCATTTCCCCTGTGTTTGTTAGTTAGCGTGGTTGATTGTTTTATTGGTGAGAAATGCTTAGTAGTTGATGGAGTATAAACATGTCTTACTTGGATACCAGGGGAAGGAGAAGTGTGGCTGTTGCATTCAGCTACATTGAACAAAAAACAGAGAGGATTTCAGTACTAATAAGAGTATTAAAAGCAAGCCATAGATTCTCAGTCAAACTGTAAAGCACCAGTATCACAAGACCTTTAAAATCCATGTTAAGAAAGCTTTGTGACATGTGCTTTTCCCCCTGTGTATTGTGAAAGCTGAATAAAGGCTGCATTAATTTCTAGCATAAAACAATTATGCTACTTCATATTCAGTATGGCATAATGCCACCCAGAGACAAGCTGGTTTCTAAATGAGATAAGCCTTTGTCTGGATTTTTCAACATGCCTGGCATGGATTTATTACATAAGAAAGCTCCACTTAACCTGTCTCCTTATAGACACTCTCCAAGGCAATAACATGACTCAACTTTGGCCAGATGTGCTCTCAGGTACCTGCTCAGCCTTTGCCTGCTCCCTAACCAGTCCCCTGCACCAGTGGAGACAACCTTCTTTAACTTTCTTCACCAGGGCTCTTCCAACTCCTGTTTTTTAAGAGTGTTATGAATGCCTGATGAACACTTATCCAGCAAGAAGACATGTTTCACAAAATAAAAGGCAACAGCAGGTCACTACTTAGAATTCAGGGAGCCATTCACTGCTGATGTGTTCCTTTATACTAACTTTTCTAGCTTTCTCTGAGAAGCTAATGGAATTTTATTACAAAATATATTTATATGTTGTCTTGGCTTCTAATTGTCAAAAGTAGCTTTTGGCTTTGAGAAGTAGCTGAAAAGCCAAGCAATTTTTAAAAAGCTAACTCATTAAATACTGGAAAGACATATTGAAGGATTAGACTCCATATTGGCTTAATTGATTTGACACCAGCATGTACCAGTAATTAATGACTGGAAGCTAATTAACACATACTGAATTAACACCATAGCGAACTTTGTGATCATAAACACAAGCTCAAATTCAGGGAAAGAAATAATTAAAATAATAGACTGTAACAGAAAACAAAATTATGTTTTATTTGCCAATCAAACAGCTACAACTGACCTACCACAGATTTTGACCTGTGGTCCCTGGATTTGCAGGGCCACTTCTAAGGGCTTTACAAATGTTACCTCAGAAAAACAACCCTATTGCTGATGGGTATAACTCTGCCAATCAGACCTGCAGCTCTGGGGCAAATCAAAAAAGTTTGAAGAATACAATGGCTGAACTGCAGCCAAACAACAAAAGTCAGCGAAACCAGCAAAATTCAAAGCAGGCCTGTGTTTGCAATTGTTACAGGAAGTAGGTGACATGAACTCCATGAGAAGATACACCACTAATGGTCTGAAATATGACAGCAAGTGCTAGAAACCACAATTGTGAAGGGAAAGTAGACAGAAGTCCTAATTTACTCTGTATCAATATCTGTATCCTGATCAATACACATATAAGGCAGAAGCTTTTGTTCTATAAAACACAATAACTTAGCAGAACGACACAGTCCACAGACAATATTTTGTACCATAAATTCAACCTTTAAATAAGACAGATGCGACTTCAAGGTCAGAGTTGACTTGGTCTTGAATATTTTTACTGTCCTCCTCATTCAAAGACTTCACAAATCGTGAGCAGACGTTCATATCAAATCTGTTGGGCAAAATGAATTTCATGCCCATGGTGACACTCTGAGCTGGGCCCTCCTCTGAGCTGCTGTCAAGCTGATGCTCCACTTTAATGTCTGGCATGGGTGGAAGGCTGTAGCTCGTGGTACATTCTTCCACAATTAACTGGGCCCCGACATCGAGGTTTGTTGAGGATGCCATGATCTCAGTTTTGTACAAGCTTCATGCAGAGTGATGCGTCATCATTTCCAGCCAAGAGCAGTTCTGGCCAGCCAAGCCCAATTTTCTGGACAACCTGCAGCTGAACAAATGTAGAACAATGTGGTAAGACACTACACAGAAATACAACAAAGTCCCTTTCAGCCTATAGCATTTAGCTTTGTCGGTCAAAACACTGGTGAAATATCAAACTTGTTACTGTCAGAAGTTAGTGACCAAATTCTCCTTTTATATTTCAGCACCTGGACGTCTAATTCTGTAATTAAGGCAGTAGGAGTTTTATCGAAATGCTTCAGAATATTTGCCTAGTTGCAACAAAAAACCCCACACGACAACCACCCAGGTTTATACCAAGCCAGGAACAAGCTATAAGAAAACGAGTTTATTTCCTAGAAACACGAGAATTGAAGGAAAAGCCAAAGCGACTCTAAGCTCCTTTATGTTTTTCCACAATCTGATTAAAATAAACTGCTTCTACCACATACGTAGGAAAAAACCCAGATCCCTTTTAAAGCGGTAAAGGCAACCCCGGAATACCCATGACTTGCTCACAGTACCACGGGAAGCCTCAGGTGGGGCCGCACTCCTGGACCTGCTCCCTCTCTCTGGGGACAATCCGGGAGGACAGGCCTGAGGACAGGACGCCGGGAGGACACGGCACCACCACGGGACCCCGCCGGCACCG
>JAHLSL010013598.1:1556101-1572666 GCA_025920805.1 Petroica traversi | reverse complement strand
GGTGCAGGCGTGCCCCAAGCTCGGGGAGAAGATCACGCAGGACACGCTGTACTGGCGGGGATACAAGGTAGGAGGAAGCGGCCCAGCAGGCGCAGTTACTGCGCCGGAATGCCTTTTTTTTTTAATGCTTTTGTGTAATTAAAATGTTTTAATTAAAATTAAAATTAAAGTGGACGTGAGTTAGGTTTTTACCTCAGAAAACCTAATTGAGAGGCCTGTTGTAATGCATGAATTGGAAAAAAATTACAGAAGTAGGAGTAGCCTGGCAGACGTGAAACTCACTATTGTTGTATTTATAAAACGTTTTGGTTCCAATGGAATCTTGAACTCCTTGTATGAAGAAAATATTTTATTTTACTGTTTTCATACTTGATGGTGTGTTTTTGTGTACTTAATGATCTTTATCACGATTGTTTTAGACACCCGTTCAGATAAAGGAATTCGGTGCCATAAATAAAATTGACTTCTCCCCAGTCCCGCCATACAACTACGCTGTCACAGCCTCCTCGAGGGTAAGCGGCCTTTCTGAACCTTTGATGCTCTTGCCCTTCGGTTGGTATCAGCCAGGAAAACGCGATGCCCTCTCCTTTTGCAGATCCACATCTACGGCCGCTACTCGCAGGAGCCCATCAAGACGTTCTCTCGCTTCCGGGAGGCCGCGTACTGTGCCACCTACCGGGACGACGGGCGCCTGCTCGTCGCCGGCAGCGAGGACAGCAGCATCTGCCTCTTCGACATCGGCGGCAAAGCACCGCTGAGGCAGTTCGAGGGGCACACCAAGTAAGACAGAACTGGTTTGTTTCCTTTGCCTTCGTCAGCTTCTTTGCTAGATGTGCACATGACGGGCTCGTCACAGACCGGGTGGTTTGAGATGGTCTCGTTCCAATCCCCCTGCCACAGGGCACCTCTGCTACTAGGCCAGGTTGCTCAGAGCCCCATCCAGCCTGGCCTTGAACACTGCCAGGGATGGGACATCCCCAGCTTCTCTCGGCAACCTATCCCAGTGCCTCAGCACTATACAGTGTTCATGTTAAATTGTAGTCGTATGTCTGCTTTACCTGCTGCAGGAAATCTGAGTAATACTGATTTATGTAGCTTTCAACTGTCTCATGTAGATCTTACTGCAAAGTAGGCTTTAAAGTTAAAATGGAAGTGAGTTTTGAATGAATCAAGTGTGTAGAAGAGTAAATACATTGTCTGCTTCCCGTAGGTGTCTATTAATGTTGTGTAGATACAGTCTTGTGAATACATTGCACTGATAAGCACGTTTTATTTGATGCTGGTAGGAAAAGAGTGAGGAGAAGACATTGATAATGTTTCAACAGACTTCTGTGCTATGAAAGATGAATGTGTGTTTTATCCATGTAGAACAACAAGAACACCCCCCTTTCAGTGGCAAGTACACAGACTGACCTTGAGAATGTTTCAGTTTGAAGTCTGTTTGCAAATTGGGTGTTCCGTTCTAATGGCTGGGTTAACTGCATATCTGTGCATACCTGTATTTCCATACCTCTGTGTTCTGCCAACTTCCATTGGGATATTACAATGATAATAAAGACCTTGATAATGATTTTAAACAACAAGATTGTTCAATCATACTTGGATTAATTGTTACAAAGTGAGGCATTGTAAGTTCTGACATTAAACACTGCACTTCTAGGTTAGAGTACTTTAATAAACTCTTCAAACAGACTAGCTCTTCTTGAAACATAAATGTATTTGAACTTTAGCTATTGTGGACTTTGTTTTATAGACCAGTCCATGTAGTGGGCTTCCTGTCCGACAAATACCGAATATTTTCCGGCGGTGACGATTATTCATCAAATTTGTGGGATATTCCAAGTGCCACAGGAATCATCTCGTATAATGAACATACTGACTATGTGAGATGCGGCTGTGCAAGTAAAGTGAATGCAGATGTCTTCATAACAGGTTTGGCCTTATTTTTTATTTATGCTTCTTTTGGATTGAATTGAATAAAAATGCTTAAAGATAATTTTTTATACAGTAAGGTCACGTTTATTGTATTTTAGTCATGAAGGATTAGTCTGCCTGTGTAATGCCTACTTTGTTGTTTACTTTTTTTGCTTGCTTTTTAAGCTTGACACTGATGTTTTAGGGAAGCTGCAGGAACTGAGTTTTAACATGTTTTTGGTTTAGTCGGTTAAGGTTAACAGAACTGTTCTGACTAACTATTGAAAGTTAAGAAACTACTGTGGACGTATGCTTTGGCTGGGAGTGAATGAAGTGTTGTGCTAACTTACTGGAGCAGGACACTAGTCCGTACAGCCTATAACTGGCAGACTGAAAAATGTAAGGTCATAGGAGTTACTTGGAACCAGTTGCTTTTGGTTTCCTAGCAGTAGCTTTGTACCAACCTGTGGAAGACTGCTGGGAAAAAGCCCTAGTATTCCTTTTTTCAAGTGGCACAAGAGGTTAGGTTTTATCAGGCTGCCTAATTTGATGTTAGAAATACACTTGATTAATGGAAGTGAAATGAAATGAAAGCAAATTAGTTTTACAGACTTGACATGTAGCTAGGGCTGGGATTAGAAAATATACGTTGCTCCAAGGCTGTAAACTAACCAAAGTCAATCATGAGGTATTTTTACACGTATGGTTTAAAAGTGTTGCTATTAGCCAAGAGCTCCTTTAGATGGTAGGACATGGCTGTTTTAGGTCCTGAAATGGTTGAAATTATGAAACCGATTTATGGTGGTGTTTGCAGGTTCCTATGATCACACTGTGAAACTCTTTGATGCACGAACAAAGAGCAGTGTTATGACAATAGAACATGGCCATCCTGTGGAGAGTGTGCTTCTGTTTCCATCTGGTGGACTTCTGGTATCTGCAGGTAATTCTATAAAATCAAATAAATCAAACGCCTAATTCGAGAAATACTTCATTCGCTTATTTTTTGTATAGTGTTTTAGTTTGATAATGAAGTGGTAAGTGATGTAACAGTTGAATTTCTCAAGTATCTTCTGTAGGAATCTGTTTATCTGGAGGGTGTAAGTAGGGGTCTTTCCTTTTCTTCTTTGTTTAGGTATTCTTGTAGTTGCCACCTCTCCCCCTCAAGACATTTTTATTGACAAAATGCAGACTCTAATTGGCCCACTTCTAAAGTGAAGGAATTAACATACTTAGGTTTTGAAGAGATGGGAGTGTGTCCTCCTCTTCCAAGTTGACAAGCTTTTTTAGTCTCTTCTTGTCATTGCATCAGAAGCTCTGTAACACTATAGTTTATAGATTTTTAAAATTTTTTGTAATGAATACGGTTGGAGAATGGTTTAAAAAAGAAGGCTTGTCCCATGAGATAGGATGGCTAGTAGGTAGAGAAAACTTATGAGGTAATAAAGGTACCTGTGAAGGAGGTATTGCATCACTCTGTGAAAACCTTTTCAGAGAAGCATAAATGTTTACATGTGTAAGACTGTTTTGTGTGCTTCCTCTTCACAGGAGGTCGATATGTCAAAGTTTGGGATGTTCTAAAAGGTGGACAGTTACTAGTTTCACTTAAAAATCACCATAAAACTGTAACTTGTTTGTGCCTGAACAGCTCTGGACAAAGGTTATTGTCAGGATCCTTGGACAGGTTAGTATATTTTGTGGCTTCATAATGTTTATATTCTTAAGGACTTTTTTTGAAAGATGTTACACATCACTGTGAACCTGTGTAGTTTTTGGGCTTTATTTGAGAACTGATCTTGGGGCCAAGGTACCTACTATGAAGCTGTCCCTGCTTTTGCAGAGACCTTGGTCTAGATGAGCTTTAAAAGGTTCCTTCCAACTCAAACTGTACTGTGATTCTATGTTACACCTCAACCTTTTCCTCTTACTTATTTCAATGTCAATAAGAATCGGGCGTGCCACTTAAGAGTGGGGAGTTTTTATGGGAAACTTCTAAATAAGTGTTCGGTTTTTTAAATCTCTAAACTGGCCTTTCCAGTCTTAGTAAATTAGCTGTTCTTACCTTTAATACAGTTTAAATAGCTAAAAGTGTATCAGTATTCACTTTTTAAAAGCTTGAGTTTTGTGTCCCTCTGCTGTTGTTTCTTGTACCCTAGAGTGCATGTGAACATGACCCCTTTGCTTTTTTGTTTGGTTTCAGTTGATGAGTAGTGGTATTTAGTGTCTTGTCTCTGAGACGTTAGAAATACAAAGTGGTCGGAAATGACAGTGGGTCTGTTTTCCTCCTTCCTCCTGTATTTTCTAGGCTACCTGAGACTTTATGATTACATAACACCACAGTTTATTCTCGTAAGATAATATTTTGTTTTCCAATTTGTTGACTATTTCATACTTTGAACCAAATCCTTAAGGGGCAGCTGGATAAAAGAATATCTATGGATTTAGCCCCAGAACTTGCTAGTAGATCTTGTATTTAAAATTTAAGAACAAATTTGAAGAGATACTGTCTTAAGTGTTTTCCTAATATGCGTTTCTGAATTCAAATAGTCACTACCCCTGCCTTCAGTTTCTTCTTCTGTTCTTTCCCCATTTTCACCTTTTTTGGGGTAAGAGCAATCCTGACTTGACTTGTGGATATCTTTTAACAAAATATTTCTGTTGCAGGAATAATACCGTAGAAGCTCAGTGGTGGGCTGAGGAATGCATTGTATTAATACTCAGTTTCCTTAAATGATCTATAGAAGATGTGGTCCTGTAAAGTGACTGCAGTAAAGCTTTACTAACAATATTTTTATCTGTACTCTTCTGTGTAGGCATGTGAAGATTTACAGTACTACATCCTACAAAGTAGTCCACAGCTTCAACTATGCAACGTCCATCCTCAGTCTTGCGTTGTCGGTAAGTGCACTAGAAGTCTTCCTAGACGAGGTTATTCCTGATACCTTTTAAGCCACTAAAGTAAATAATTGTTGCTTGTGTGGCTGTTGGGTGTTCAGAAGAATGCTGTACATGCAAAGGAGTTTGATTGAATGTATTTCTCCTGAGTAATGACCACTAAGAGGTTTTAAACATAATAGATTCAAATACCAGATGTTACCTGACTAGATCAGTACAAAATCAAGTGTTTATGAATGACAGTGTCAATCGTATTCACTTTAGAAGGGAGATCCTTTGACTTTAAGAAGATTGTACTCACCTTTTGCCTTCCAGGAACGCTGTGAGTCCTTTTGCATGGCAGCAATAAAAATAAGAGTAGCTAATTTGTTGAGAAGTTTAGAATTTGGTTTGAATTTGCTTTAAAAATCAGTGGTGTCAGGTTGGTCTGAGGAAGACAGAAGAAAGGAATCAGCATAAGCAAATTTGTTTGTTAGGGCATATGTTGGAAGCAGACAGCAGAGACTCTTCTCAGAACTGCTTGATTTCCAGTGGATAAGTGACCTGCTAGCCAGAAATTTGAAGGCTAGTTAATTTGAAATTAACAGTTTTTATACAATACTGTTGTCATGTAGTCACCCCCTTATGTAGCCTCTGAATGATATGTGAATGGGCCTGTGAGGGATCTTCACTACCTTTTCTACTTTACTACTGTCCTGCTCTGTTGGAATGTAGAGGAAAGTGTGGGGGGGGAGTGTCTTCATTTCCTACCATATTACCTACGCAGCTGAGCTAAAATGAACCTGGAATTTTTTTTGAGGTGAAGAGTACTGAATCCATAGCCTTTTAAGTCCCTATGGTGTCTGCAAAATATGCAGTACCTGTAGTTTAGCATCTCTAGAGTGTGTATAATGCATCTTTTGAGACATAATCTTGTTTTCTGTTGACTAAACTATTTGAATTTTAAATGGTCATATGAGAACATTATAATGCCTTTACTGAGTCAAACCAAAGGCAGATCAAATTCCAGGGCTGCTTCCAGCTAAAGCCAGCCATAAGTAGATGTGTATAGATAACTAAACCCAGAGCAAGAGTGTTGATATTCTCCCAAATTTGACTTCTAGATGAGAAATTAACTCATCAAAGTGTAGAGTTCAACGAATTTCTATTGCATAAGCCTGTTCATTCTCTCCTTGAGCTTGGTTAAACTTGAAATCTTGACTAGATTACTTGACAAGGAGTTCCACATTTCTGGTACCTGTGTGAAGAATTGCTTCCTATTGTTCCACTTGAATCTTTGTAAGCTTCAATTGATGCCCTTAATTGAGCCATTTACCATCTATACCTGTGACAATTCTGTAGGCTTTTATCATATAGAATGGCTTAGGTTGGAAGGGATATTAAAGGTCATCTAGTTTCAGCCCCCCCCTGCCCTGGGGAAGGACGCTGCTAGACCAGGTTGCTCAGAGCCCCATTGATCTTGGGCTGGAACACTTCAAGGAATGGGGCATCCACAATTTTTCAGGTTGAAATTTATACCCACTTTGTTATGTAAGTGAAATTATATACACCAGTGACTGATGTTTTGAACAACTTTCAGTTTTTTCTCAAAATCCTGCTGTTCCATGATAGGTTTGCTTTCTCAGAGGTTCTGTTCATCCTTGCTCTGTGGCACCTTATAGCCAAAGGTAGTTGTATGCCGTTGGAAAAAACAACCTTATAGTTACAGAAGGGTGTTAATGCGTATTTTGCATTAGTGTTGATTCACTAGTCTGTAATGTTGCTCATGAGTGTAGCATTGAAGCTGTCCCTGCTTAGATCAAAGTATTCAATCATGGAACCTCAAAGTGGTGCCTTCCATCTTAAGTCATCTATGATATTGTAATTTGAGCCTTACCATCAAGCATAAAAATACAAAAATGTGTGTGACAGAGCACAAATAAAAAACTGGGTCCTAACTCTGTGATTTCTTCGTGCTAGCCTGAAGATGAAACCATAGTTGTAGGCATGACAAATGGAGTGCTAAATGTTAAACACAGAAAACCAGAAGAAAAGAATGAAAATTCTCAAAAGAAGAGACAACCAGCATATAGAACCTATGTGAAAGGAAGAACTTACATGCCAAAACAGGTATGAGGTGGTAAGAAAATATATGCTAAAACATTTCCAAAAAACTGTTTTCTTGGAATGTGCTAGATTGGAGAAAGGGAAGGGAGGGAATAGATGAAATTATTCTTGGTAATATATCTAATCCATTATGTGTATGTGTGTATTTGTCTTATTCTGAACTCTTTTTTTTTGAATTCTAGGAAGATTTCTGTGTCAGTAAACCTGTAAAACGTGTTTTGAGAAAATATGATAAGCTGCTGAGGAGCTTTCAGTCTTCCAAGGCCCTTGATGCAGTACTGGAGGTGAGGCATTAGTTTTTCTTCTTGTCTGAGTTCTGTGCTGTCACCTGATGTTAATTTTACCTGTAGGTCATACTAATTTTGTTTTGGTGTATAACTAGAAAGGAATATAAGTTGGGTTCCATTTTGGTTTTGCTGATACCAGCCCTGTGCTGAGTGTAAAAATGTTGCTGTGGTACTAATCTCTCGTTATATGTATCCAGCCACCTATCATGCTTCATACTCCTGAGGTCACGGTTGCAGTCATGCAGGAACTGCATCGCAGAGGAACACTGAGAAGTGCACTTGCAGGCCGAGATGAGAAGCAAGTTAATCTCCTGCTTACCTTTGTGGCAAGGTATTATTTTAACATGAGTTCTCTCTGACTGTTTTGACACTCCTGTTTCCTGTAACTTGCCACAGAGTTTCAAGAGATCACCGGTAGAACACTGATCCTGAAATTTCACATGCCTTTTCCATTCTGATGCCAAGGTTTTGGGATAGGTTTGAAACAGTTTACCTGTTAGCACAGAACAGTTTTGCTGATAGTATGAGATAGTCTATTTCTTTGCCAGACACTCTACCCTTAATCTGTTGTTTTCTGTCTCCTGGATGAAACTTGTGCTTTGTACTTGAGGCTTTTTGACACTCCCCCAACCCCCACTGTCTTCTGAAAGGAGGAGGGTAAATACCACATATGTGGGTTTTTTTGACTTGCGTCTCTGTGATGTCTCCTCATCAAGAAAAATTTGTCGTTATGCCCATGTGAGAAAGCTGCTTGGTGGTGCTGGAGTGCAGTTGACAAAACCAGTAAAATTGGAATGTTTTCTAATTTTGCAGGCGTGTGATTGAGCCTAGATTTACTCCTGTGCTGGTGACTGTTGCTGATATGATTACTGGTAAGACAACACAGAAAAGATGTCAAAGTCCTATAGCTGGCTTGGAAATAAGATTGAAAGTGCTACATTTTTAAGAGACCAAACCTTTATGACTTTGTTTGTAAGTGTGGACTTAGTGTCAAGTGAATGATCCAAAAAAGAGATACTTCCAGATAACTTTGAGCATAGTTAGAATCTGATTTGCACAGGCTGCAGGAAGCTCCTCATGGTCTCTTAGGTGTCTTTGATACTTCATGTTTCTGTGTTTACATGGGAAAAACAGCTTCCTCTTATTCAATGAGATAAAAATATTAACTGAGGTAATAAAAACTTCTGTTTCTGTTAGTCTGACATATTGCTGCTGTAAGTACATACAATCACTGTTTCCAGAACAGACAGCATTAAAGTTGTGTTATTTTTTCGGAATGTTGGACTTGTGCTAGAATCCTTAAGTATGTCTCTAATCTAATTTTTGCCTTTCTGTATATCTATGGATTTTTAACTGATATTTTCTTTACAGACATTTATCAGCCTGTGGTTGGGCAGTCAGCAGTTGTAGATAAACAGTTCTTGAAACTTCAGGAAGCAATTGGAAAAGAAATTGACTACCAAGAGGAGCTACTAGAAGTTTTGGGAATGATGGATACACTGTTTGCTACTTTTACTAAGAAAAGAGATACGCCTGTAGAAGAGAACACAAGTAATGGTCTTACAGAGGTCATTGAAACAAATATGATTTACTGACACCCATCACAACAAATTGTTACAATTGTGGACCTGAAAGACAATAGTGACTTTAAAAATAAGGCTCTTCTTGTTGAAGTTCTGTCTTTTAAACTGTTTTGCTGAATAGGCTTGATTACTGAAAACAGAAAGAGAAGGACATTTTCAAGATTGTCCTTGCAATATTTTTCAAACAATTTAATTTTAAAGTTTCATTTCAGAGTTACATAACTTTTTAAGGATTTACATGGCCTGATTTTTGGTAGCAGCAGGGCTGCAGGGGTAGCTTCTATGAGAAGCTACCAGAACCTTCCTTCATGTGTGGCAGAACCAATCCCTGGTGGCTCCAAACATTGATGTGCTGCTGGCCAAGGCTGGGCCAGCATATATATAACAAAGTTATAGTGCAGTTGTAATTGCAGCCAGAGAAAAGCAGAGTGAGAAGATGTGAGAACAACCCTGTGGACACCTAGGTCAGTGAAGAAGGAGGGGCAGGTGCTGAGATTCCCCTGCAGCCCATGGTGAGACAGCTGTGCCCCTGCAGCACATGGAGATCCATGGAGAAGGCAGAGATCCTCCTGCAGCCCATGGAGGAGCCCACGCTGGAGCAGGTGGATGCCTGAGAGGAGGCTGTGACTCCATGGGAGACCCATGGAGAGAGGAGCCCTGCTCCCAGGCTGGGGCAGCCTGTCCTGCAAGGACTGCACCCTGTGGAAGAGTGACCCAGCTGCAGCAGTTTGGGGAGGACTGTTGCCCATGGGATGGACTCACACTGGAGAAATTCATGGAGATCTGTCTCCCATGGGAAGGACCCCACAGTGCAGGGGAAGGATTTCTCTCCCTGAGCAGTGGAAAGCCACAGGTCATGAACTTACCATAACTCCCATTCCCTGACTTCTGGGGCCACTGGGTAGGAGGGAAGGGTGGGGAAAAGGTGTTTTTAAGGGTTTATTTTACTTCTCATTGCCCTGCTCTAATTTTGTGTAGTAATAAATATAATTAAGTTAAGTCTGTTTTGCCTGTGATGGTATTTGATGAGTGATCTCTCCCAGTCCTTATCTCAACCCATGAATGCTTCATTATATTTTCTCTCCCTTGTCCAGCTGCAGGGGAGAGTGAGAGCAGCTTTAGTGGGTGCCTGGCATCCAGCCAGCACCAACCCACTACACTTGCGTGTCTGGCACTGTCAGCAGGCATCAATTTTCAGTTTTTATTTACCAGAAAATAATTGAGGTTTGTGAAATGTTAATGTGTCACTGTCCTTATTTAAGGTTAATACCCAATCTCGCATCCTTGGAAATACAAACAAAATAGCATACACATTTGATAAGACTTGACTACACTGTTTTTTTCTCCCTTCACCTCCACTTCATCTCCTTTTAAGGTTTCCATGAATTTACAGGATACAGCAGGATGATTCAAGAAGTGCGTGCTTATTTATATTGAAAAAGTTTTTGGTTCAATTTTTTAAATTTTGCATATGCATTTATGAATTACAGTTTTCTAGAAAATAAGTAATACTTCTAAAGGGGAATTAATTCAGATTAAATTTATGTAATGAGTAAAGTGCACACCAGTGAGAAAATATTCAAGTTAAATATCAAAACTCAATTTTTGTGTAGTTTTGTCACTTTCAATGCACAATAGATGGAATTTGAATCTATATTGTTATCAATGTGTGTTTGAATGCTAGGGTAGTGGTTTCTTTTAACTTCAAGCAAGGCTGAATCAGTATGAATACATTGGAAGGAGGTGTGCCAGAGGCTGTTGAGTACGTGTAGTATGACATAAGGGTAGAACTTTTTTTAATCTGTTCTATGACTTGAATTTCCCCCCCGGCCTGAACTTTGATATGTAATAGGAATTTCTTGCAAAATTAATTTGTTCATGCAACATCAAAAGGTAGATATGAGTGGCAGAAACAGCTGGAACAGTTTTGCAAGTTCTACCTAGGATCTTAACAATTGTGACTGAGAATCACGGAGTGGTATCTGATCTGCCCTTAAGTTACAGTGTCAACAATGTAAGTTCCTGAGTGCTGGGATTTAGTGGTTGTGACTACTTAGACTCATAACAGGTAAGAATGAGGAGCATGTTCATGCAAACTTCAAACTTCTAGTTCCCTTGCCGCTTGCTTAACTATTTTTTGTTTATTTTAATAGACCTGAACCTTCTTTTGTCTTCTAGGAAATCTGTGTACTTTTAATTGTGTGACTTAATCAGGCAATATCAGTTAGATTTGACACAGAATTATTTTTTGGAAGTGGGGGTGGGGGGGAGGCTGGTCTTGGAGCCTCCTTATTTGTGAACCAGTGGTTCTTGGAGTCAAAGGTTCATGTATCTCTTGGCAGCATAGTTTTCTATAGCTTGAAAACCACTAAGGTTGACATAAAACATACTCTTAGTTCTTACTGACAGTATTAATGTCTAAGGTATGCATCCATTTTAGTGCTTTAAACTTTGATGTGTGGCTAGCAGAAGCATAGGAAGACGTTAGATTAAAATAGTGATTAGTTGGATCTATAGTGACAAGAGATGGATTAGTTGGTTGGACTAAGTGGATGAGAATTTAGTTGGTTGTTTGTATCCAGAGGGTAATGATCAGGGCTCAATGTCCAATTGGAGATCAGTGATATATGAGTAGTCCTTCAGGAATCCGTACTGGAACCAGTCTTCATCAGTCACATGGACAGTGGGATCGAGTGCACTCTCACAGGTGATACCAAGTGAAGTGGTGCAGTTAACACACCTACAAGATGTCATTGCAAAAGGGCCTCATGGGAATCTCACAGAGTTCAACAAGGCCAAGTGCTGGTGCTGGGTCAGAGCAGCCCTGGGACCAGCACAGGCTGGGGATGGACAGATCAGAGCAGCCCTGCCCAGAAGGACTTGTGGGTGCTGGGGTGAGAGGCTGGACATGACCCAGCCATGGGCACTCCCAGCCCAGAGAGCCAAACGTGTCCTGGGCTGCAGCCAAAGCAGCGTGGGCAGCAGGGCCAGGGAGGGGATTCTGCCCCTCTGCTCTGCTCTGCTGAGACCCCACCTGAAGAACTCTGTAGCTCCTTGGGTGCTCTCAGCACAAAAGCATGGACCTGTTGGAGTGAGCCCACAGCAGGGCCACGAAGATGATCAGGAAACTGCAGCACTTCACCTACATGCAGAGAGAGTTGGGGTTACTTAGCCCTAGTCCAGGGGGACCTTATTGTGACTTACTAGCACTTGCAGGGAGCTAATAGGAAAGATGGAGACAGACTTTTTAGCAGGCCCTGTTGAGATAGGACAAGGGGTAATGGTTATAACCTAAAGAAGGGTAGATGCAGACTAGACATATGGAAGTTCTTTACAATGAGGGTGGTGAAATGTTGGAACGGGTTGCCCAGAATTGGTAAATGCTCCATGCCTGTAAGCATTCAGTGTCAGGTTTGATGGGGTTCTGAGCAACCTGATCTAGTTGAAGAAGTTTCTGCTCATTGCAAAGGGATTCAACTAGATGACATTTTAAGGTCTCTTCCATCCAATTTGTTCTGTGATTCTGTAGCTTATGGCAATTGGATGTGTTACCATTCATGTTAGTCTTCCAAGTGTATTTGCCAAGGCAGTTGTGGAAACAAATGTGAGATACCATCTACACAAATGGAAATGGTATGAAAATTCTAAAACACAAATGCCATTTAAGATCTTGATGTCTAAGAAGTCTAGTAAAATGACATTTGGAAGACTTATATGACTCTGCGTTGTATTTTGAGTTCCACTGGATTTACTACCTCTGCATTGAAAGCTAGTATTTGTTTAGGTGACAAACTTGCCAGACTTATCTGTTTTTTGTGAATGTTATTTTTTGTTCTGAAATATAATATCTTCTTTTTTGCCATTTAATAAGATTTTTTTTTATATTATGCAAGCTCTTCTTCAGTACTGACATAACTAAGTTACAGAGGAGCTAAAAAAAGATACTGTTATTACCAGTGTAGTGCCTGTTGTTCATGTTCTGATTTTATTTAATTACAATATTAATATAAAGTTTTTATTTTTGGCTTTTAAAGTAGACTGCAGCTTGAATAAAATAGGAAAAAAGCTCCAGATAAGAGTTTATAGGGGTCTCTTGTGCTTGTGAAAGTTTGAAATGCTTTACAGGAGTGCCAAGCATACATATTTTTGTTCTGCAAGTGAAAAAGTAATTTATTTATATGAAAATGTAGTTATTTTTCCAGCAGTGCATTATCTTATGCTCCAGAATCCAGTATTTTGAAGTATTAAGATGGAATGTAATAAACTGGAATACTACTTAGAATAGTTAATTGTGCATTGTATTGGAGGGGAGGTATTGCTGGATGTCCTGTTTTGGGAATGGATATTGATCTCCTTAAATGGGAAAGGGAGCATTAGGCATCCCTTGAATTGTAGGTCATTTGGAAATAACCAGGTCTTTGAAATATAGTTAATAAATTACCTTGCCCCAGAGCAGATAGTTACTGGCAAAAAGCATGTCTGTTATTATTCTTTTAATGAACTTTGCATAGGAAACATTCTTGCAGCTCTTTGTTGGAAAGAAGGAATACCTTCTTAACCCCGAATATTGTGGCTTCAGGAGCATAGTTATTGTGGAGTGTAACCAGAAAAGAGGCTTCTCTAAATGAATGCAACCAGAATTAGATTGGGATTCAAAAAGAATAGTGAATTAAAACTTCCATTTACCGTGTTCAGGCACCCAAATTAAATGGGAGAAATGAAGAGATGAGCTGGTTGGTCACTTTGCTGCTTTTACCAAGGCTTTAACTGAACCTTCTCCATGAAAGACTGTGATCTCTTACCTGGACCAAATCTGCCAGTGGCTGAAACTTTTATTGCTAGATCATGTATGTTTTCCAACTTAAGTGTATTTCAACAGGTCCTTAACATAGGCTTGAAGACCATGCTGCTAGAATTTACTAAGCTGTATTGTTTGAGTTGTTCAAGGCTGAATAATTAATTATGTGAAAACAGGAAATACTAAGGTACTTATTATCTAACATTATGATTGAGCTATGTAAAGTGTTTAAAAAATAAGAAACTGAAATTTATAAAAATGAAAATCAGAGATAACTGGTCAGTTACTTAATGAGGTCAGTTACCTCACAAATAGGGATGTAGACAGAGCAGAGACATTTAATGCCTTCTTCACTTCGGTCTTCAACGCAGGCCATAGGCTGTGGGATCCACACAGGTCTCTCTAGGAAGGCCATGACTAGAGGGATGATGAACTCCCCAGCTGACTCTGAAATTGTTTGGGACTTGCTTCTTCAGGTGATTGTGCATAGATGTATGGGCCCCCATGAGATTTCATCCCACAGTAATGAAAAAAATGGCTGATGTTATTGCAGGAACCTCTCTCCCTTACCATTCAACTACCTGGGGAGTCTCTGGAAAGGTCCCAGTCTACTTCAAGTGGCAAATACTGTCCCAGTTTTCAAGAAAGGTGAGAAGGACAGTTGGTAATTGCAGGACTATCAGTCTCACTGAAGTGCTTGGTAAAATTATGGATAAGGTAATCCAGGAGTTACTGAAAAACAATGGGATGACAATGCAGGCATTGGTCACAGCCAGCAGGGGCTCATGAAGGGAAAGCCCTCCTTGACAAATTTATGTCAAGGTTGCCCATATAGTTAATCAAGGGAAGCCAGTGGATGTGGACTAGAATTCCGTAAGTTCACTTGGAAAAGTTTCTCCAAGCTGTGGCACTTGCGGAGCAGGGTGGAGTTAGAAGAGGAGGAATAGAAAGAGTTATAGTAAGTAAGTACTAAGTTAAAGTAATACTGCTAAGCTCAAGAAAACACCTCATTGCCCCCATGTCGATAATACTTTCCATTTTGCAACATTACTTTTGTGTGTGTGTTGAAAGCTAAGCATTCATCTGAACATTTGATCCTTATTAATTAAGGTAGTTGTTAAATCAGATTCTTTGTCTTCAGCTGTTTTCATCAGCCAATATATTCAAGCAGAAACCATTTGGTATATTGTGAAAAATGGAGTAAATGTTAGCTAGTGACATAGAAGCCTCAGGCAGCAGTAATATGATTGATGTCTGAATGTTTTATGAATCTGAAGACAGTTTCTGCAGTGTATGTTTTTTTCCCTTTGTTACTTGATTGTGATCTTGGCATAAGCTTTGCTAGATACATAGTCCTAACACATACAAAAAGCTTGCCTAAGTTCTTATTTGTACAATAGAAATGCAGGCAGTAGTTTCCTCTGGAACTGAGGCCTGACAGTATATTTTTATATTGCATCATTATACTGGAAACTGTAAATTAAGTTTTAGATAGTAATTTTTGTATCTTTTTTTTCAGTTGTCAGTATTTGGCATTGACATCCTCAGTCTACAGCTGCTGCAGATGCACCTACGTTTGTATGCTTTTCTAGGATAATATGCAGGTGGACAGCATGCTGTATATTCAGTGGTGAGTGAATATAGCATCTGAAGTGAAGCAATCCTTATGTGTGCTTCCAGTAAACTATGCTGGAGCTGGATGTAGAGGAAAGATGCTTTAAGATGGATGCAAGCCATCCCTAACCTGCCTGCACCCCATCAACCCGTATGTCTTTTCCTTCTGGTAAGTTTAACTTTCCAAAGTCCTGATCACACCAAAAGCAGCAGGTTATCTGCGTAACTTTGGAGTTGTGGACTTGTTCTGACTTTTCCCTGCTTCCTTGCACGGATGGTTTTTTATGTGATCAGCCACCCAAAGCAAAAATAAAGAAGTTTCACATTTTAGAAATTAACACATCCCTGTGTAAAGCCATGAAATTCTTGCTGAAAGACATGGGATGTAACGGGGTTTTACTGGCTTCTTTTTCTCCTTCAGGGATCTGAGAAGTAACTAATTTTTCTATATAATTGAGAAGGGACAAACTCATCAAAGCAAGGAAAAACTACTCATATCAACGAATCATTTGAGTTAGGTGAGTTCCCCTCCTCTGAGACATGAAAACACATACACTTCACTTCATTGGCAACCTTTTTATACCCTTTTGTGGCCGACTGGGGGAGGGTTCCTGTCCCCTTTCCCATTCGTTGGGTACTTGGGGTTTTACACTCTCTCCCCACTGCCTACCTGCCCTTCTTTCATCTCCACCCTCATATTTCTCCTTTTTTGGTTAAGTCTTCAACATTGCTATTGGTTCCAAACAACACTTACCAGGTGCAAAGAACAGATCAAATAAACCATATCTAAACCACAGGTAGCAGTAAGTGGAAAACAGAATCAACGCTTTTCCTTCTCTTACCCCGTAGCTCTTTTGGGCTGAAGGAAAATCCTATTTCGTCTCTCACAGGGAGGTACATTTTCGACCTCTGCTCTGTTACAGCAGTCTAATATGCTTAATATTAGTCTAACGCTGCTGTTACAAATAAAATATGCTGTCCATCTGCAGCAGAGAGGTTATGAATTAAATTACTGTGCAGCAAGAGGAAACTTGCTAAGTCTCTCCCCCACGTCTCATACTCATAACCCCCTCATCCTCAGTGCTCCACTGTCCTTAACCAGTGAAACGGGTCGGCAGAAGAGTCTTAGGGAGTCAACATAGGGTGATTTTAAGTGCAGTTGAAGTTACATATTAGGTATAGGTGGCGGCTGAGAAACTAAGATGTGGTTTGTCGGGACCGATGCACACGAAAGAGGCGTGGAAGGGCCGGGCACCCGGCTGGTCCATCAGCGCTGGTGCCTGCGGGAGCGGAGCGGAGCGGGCAGCGCTGCCCTCCCCCGTCTGCAGCAGAGAGGTTATGAATTAAATTACTGTGCAGCAAGCGAACGGA
>JAHLSL010013598.1:1536019-1555701 GCA_025920805.1 Petroica traversi | reverse complement strand
TCCCGGGCTCTGCACCGGGCGGGGAGCGCTGGATTGTCCCGAGCTTCTCCCAGGAACTGCGGCCGTGTCCCGCCGGCTGGCACGGCGTCCTGTCGGGACAGGCTCCGCTGGTGTCCGCGCAAAAACCTCTGCATGCGCTGTCATTCGCTGAGCGATTTGAGTAGGGCTTTGTAGTAGTCCTGTAGTTGTTTTTAAATATATATTGTTGCTTGCTTTTCTGTTTTAAGTTCATTATTTTGCCGTAAAAGCTACTCTTTTTAATTTTTTTTTTATTTTTTTTTTCCTCCCCAGTTCTTACCCCAATGACAAGGTATTCGGTCTTGGTCATTAAGGTGCTTGCCTTTCTCATACAGAGAGAAAGAAGTTTTTAACTTAGTTGCTCTTCACTTTTTTAGTAGCCAGAAATGTAAAGGAAATGGAAAAATGGTAAAATTCTGAGTAACGACTTTCAAAGCAGTTCTTGGTAGTGTTTTGTTGGGGCACTGCTGTGCACAGTTTAGAGATGTGCCAGGCTCGAAAATCCTTCTTCATTTTTATGGACTTAACTCCTGCCTCTGTCTCTGATCCTATACAAAAATGAACAAAGTTCTTCTCATAAATCCTGTAAGGCACACAGATGTGACCGAAAACCTACCAGATGTTTACTTTTACAGATGTAATTTGCTCTTTACTGCGCATTGTGGAAACGGGGCATTTTACTAAGAGGGATTTTTCCTCATAAGTTAAAATTGAACTGTATTCTGTGAATTTTGTATGAAGAATCGACAGGACAAAATCTGGCGAACTATTTAGTTGCTTTTGTTTTTCCACAATGGTGTTTGAATATTGACTGAAACAAAGAATGTGATTCTTTAGGTGTATCTTGATAATAGGCAACTCATCTGACCTTCTCAGTTAACTTGCAAATTAGACATTTGTGCCAATGATTTGCAGAATTTTCAAAAGTGTCCAATTTTCCTACCAACTAGTTGAATTGTATCTTTCAGGCTTAGCATCATTAAGACATGCAGATATCACCAAACTACATTTATAGTTAGAAAAGGGCTATAAGGTGGAATAGTTGCCCTTCTCAATGGAAGTTGCAGCTTTGATTGTTAGAATTATATTTAATGACTTCTGATATAAATTTTTTTTTCTAGTTCTTAGTGTAGAATTTGTTGCACAGTTCTAGCTGTCAGTGAAGGTGGAATACTAATTAGAAAAGTGTCATTAAACAGACAGAATATTCTCTTGTGTTGTTAGTATTAGCAGTTTGGTGGATGGCCAGAGAAGTGTCAAAGATAGCACTGGCGCCTCCATGTAGATGCATTTGTAGAATATTTCTGGTCCATTTCTTTGCTACTTTGTCATTAAACTGTGCTGCGTGAACTCTTTAAAGGGTTTGCCGTTGCTTTGGTCCCACGGCTTCACAGTGCCCAAGCCAGGGCAAATGCTTTAGCAAATGCTAAAGCCATCAAAAATTTCATAATTAGAAAGCTGCTGTCTCTGTTAAAATGGATGTTAAAAGGAGTGAGGTAAGACAGGTGTCCCACAATGTTATCAAACGTGCTCTATTTGTTTCGGTAACCTTAGCAATACATTTGGTTTTATTTTTGTCTTTCAGTAATATATAACCCACATTTCACATTTTTAAGGTTTTTGAACTCCAGAGCCCCACTTTATTTTTAGCTGAAATGAAAATTCTACATTAAGAATGTTAATACAGAAGTACATAAAGAATGTATTTTTTCCAACCTCAAGAGCAGGCTTCTGTCAGAAGAGGCATTTTTTCCTAGAGTTTTTTCCTATGTTTTAAAGCCCAAGACTATTCTTAAAAGGTAAGGAAGTGTGATCCTTTTTTTGGAGGCTCTTAAATTCTCTTGTTAGGATCACAAAATGGCTGTGCTTTTAACAAATTAATTCGGATAAATTTTGGTATTTCAATAACCCTGAATGGGATGATTTTTAAAAAAATGAGATTTAAGCTTCTGTTTGTCTCAAATTGTTGAAAAGAGTGCTATTCTGAAAGGTGGTTAGCTACATTTTTTGTGTTCACTTGTCTTCAAGAGCAGCTAATGTCTGGTGAAGTAATCAAGACTAGTGCAAACTTCTTCATGATAAATGTGATAGGCAAAGGTTTATTTCACCTCTCAGTTTGAATAGTGTTAGAAGGCAGTAAACGAATGTGCTTGTGAAGCTTTGAACTGAGGGTTCTGCTTTGTCCCCTCTCTGTCCCCCAGTGCTCTAGATGTTCAGGAGATCCTAGCGGAAAAATGAAAAATCATGTGAAAAACCTCAGCTGTAAAGTTAAATCTCTGACTTAGGGAATGTGGTATTTATTAAGCATGTATTTTCAGCTTGCTGTGTTTTTCCCTTTCATTTACCTAGTCCAATGTCTTTTAGTCAGGTGCAGAAAAAAGATCTGTAACTAAAAGAATGTCCTACAAGTACCATGTTTGACCTGGTGGCTTTGCAGTGTGTTCCTGGTGCTGGGGAAGCTGTGAGCAAGCCTTTGGTACTGTTTAAATATAACTCAGATGGAATCTATAAATTCAGGAGCACAGTTTAGTTCTGTTGTTGTGCTTTTATAGTGGGAGCTGTGGGATGAGTGTTATTAAAGGACACTGGCTTGTCTGTCAGCACCATACTGAAATCTCCCTGGTTTTGAAGAGTATTAAAATCTGAGAAATATAAACAGAGTATTTGCATGCTCGGAAATAATAAAATGATGGTAATTGCTCACAATCAACAAGCAGAAAAGAGCTCAGTAGAAGATCTCTTGATCTGCATGTGCTGCTAGACTTGTACAAGGCATTTTGCTAAGACAAATATATTGGATTTTAAAGCATTACAAATGATGCTTATGGCATTCCTGCCTGACTTGCAGTGGCCTCTTGGTGGGACACACCCTTGCTTTCCTGTTGTTTTGATTGACTACAAATAGGGATTTAATGTGCATGTCTTGATATAATCATAATATGGCTAATTCTCAGTGTTTTATAGGCACGAGTTTCAGTGTGACCACCATCAAAAAGAAGTGTAATTAAAAAGAAAGAATTGAATTCCTAGGCATCTGTGTTGCTTCATGGAGGGTTTATTTACATAGTATGATATTTTTGACATTCTGTCAGTTGCTTTACTGATAAACAAACTGATGTTTGTTATGAAACAACAGGCCTGTGGCACAGAGGTGTGGGATTGTGTTCTGAAAGGAGAATGTAGCAAATAGAACATGAGCAAAGATTTTTTTGTTACCTTTGAACTGATATATGGGAGTACGAGATTAATGTTTTATAGCACTACTCTCACTTTACACCTGTCTGTAAGGCACAGTTTGTTGCATAAACTGTGATCTGGTGCAGCTTAATGAGCCATGGAGGCTGGCTGGAGCAGCCACAGAGTTTAGAGAAGTTTGTACAAGTGACTGCTGGATCACAGAGCAGCATCAAAGCCAGAGTCCTGTCTTCACTTCCTCTGTCTCTTTCTTCCACAGTGATATGCTGTATTTACTGGGAAGAGGGAGAGTCAAGTTGCTGGTTGTGAGCTGGGTTGCTGTAGGATCAGAAAGTGCCCTTCTGTATTTAGGAAAATGCTGATGATAGACAGTAGGTGCTAGGACAGCCAGGAGTAGTCACAGTGTTGGCTGGAGGGTCACCCTGACAACTTGTAGAAAGGCCTTTCTGCTGAGACTTAAATAATGCTTCCTCTTGTCTAATTTCTTGGTGTGTACAGAGTAAAAATGTTTGATAACTGACATCTTACAGTGCAGTTAAGTCAATAATGGATGTTTTTATTTTCTGTTGGTTTATTTTCTTATTATGGATCTTCTAACATATCCTGGTAATTGGGGAACCCATGTCCTAAAATGCTAAAATTTTTAATGTCAAAAAAATTGGAACATATGATAGTCCAATAACTGACAACCAGTAAATAAAACACTGGGTGAAGAATATTGGAATTATATATTCCAACTATGCATTGGAATGTCTTGCATTTGCTGTTCCTCTTGCTAAGTTGCATGTTGCTGTTCCTCCTGCTAGCTTGGCTGGTTAGGAACCAGCAATAGCATTTGTCACTAGGTTTAAGAGGATATCATAGGTTAAAAAAAAATTAATGAAAAGATTTTTTACTCATTTTTGTATATTTACCATGGCCTGACAGAAACCTCTGCTGCAAGTCTTTCCACCTTGCGCCACATCACAGAATATGATTTCCATTAAATTAACTGCTAAACTGGATGCCAAAAAGGGGTATTTTTTGTTTGTTTGTATAGATGGATTCTTCTACTGCTGTCATTGGCAGTGTGGGCAATGCCTGAAACCAGACCTGCTTGTCTGTTAGGTGTCCATCGTGCTGGTTTCTGTGTCAGAGGCACAGATGTCAGAGGAAGGGATCAGGTGTTGCTGTGTGAAATTCTGTGCATTCATGATGTCAGGAGCTCGACTCTCCCCTTACTGTGTGGAGTAGGACTGCCTTAGCACTGGAGAGGATTTGTCTTTGTGGCACCTTGTGTGCCCTGGGGGCCCTGCTTTTTGTGGACCTGGGCAGCTCTCTGCTGTTCAGAGGAGGTGAGTAGAGAGTAGTGAGCTGCATGTGATGGTGTCTCTTTCAGTCCCTTGATCTGAAATGGAGGTTACACAAGTGCTGTAGCCAGGGCTGAGTATTTCCTCCCTACGTGCATCCTCTTCTTCCTGCCTCTCCCAGTCACTTCCAGCAGCCTGGCTGAGTTACTGTAAGCCCCAGACAGAGGAAAGACGTGAGCCATTCATGTGAATTTTTTTTCTAAACAGCCAGGAAGTGTGAGAAAGGCAAAAGAAGCCACTTAGTGCTGTGTGTTGACATTTATTGATTCTTCTGTAGAAAGCAGTGAGTATCATTAGGCACCCCTTTGTATCCAGGAAACACCTTTATTAGCTGCTTTGTCAGGAGTGTACACAGGTAAAGTACTGATAGTCTTTCAGCAAGGTTCTTCTAGTCAGTGCTGTATGAAAAACATTGATTGATTTTAATGAGCTCATTCATCCACTCAGGATTCATGCTGAGCTGGGTACTTACTGTTTCCAATTGCTCAGGCTCCCTAGGGATCCACAGTGAGACACAAGCAAAGGGTGAAGGGAAGGCAGGATGGCACCATCTTTCCAGTGAGTTGTGTTTATATTTGCCAATACAAAAGAAACCTGTTGTACTGGTGATGCAATTTTTATCCTCCAAAGGAAGAGTTAAATTCTGTTTTCTTGATCACACTTTCTGTAGAATAGGTAGATGACACTGGATACCTGCCTGTCTCGTCCTTAAAGAGGAGGATGTTGAGATACATCTCTTGAGGCTTGGATACTTTTGACGAAATTATCCAAGAGTAGTTCTTATTCTCTTGGCATGGCATAATGATTTGAATGTACTCATATTTTCTTGCAGTGGAGATTAGTTTGGATGTGTTCCTTTAAAGACAGAGAACCACTGTAGGTGGAGGGGATTTATACACTGGAGTAGAGCAGTGGTGTCAGGTGGCTGACTGATGTGTCTCTTGTTTCAGCCAGCCATGAAGTGATGTCCACTTTAGAGCAGCAGCAGTAACTCTGAGGTCTGGGATAGATATTAATGACAGTTAACACTTTTGAGAGGCTCTACCTTAAACTACTCCATGTGGAACTAATGCTACTGTTTCTTAACTTCTCTTGTAACCCTGTTTTCTTCTTTACCAACAGGGCTGTGCTTCCTGTGCTGCTGCTCTTGAGACTGGGTTCAGGATGCTGTTACTGGAAACTGTAGAGCTTTCCCTGTCGAAGTGAGATGCCTTGGAGTCAGCTGGAGGATTCCTTCTTTCTACACAGAAAATAAGAAGCCCCTCTGTCTGAATCTTGCTCCTGATTACGCTGGCTGTGTTTGTTTTTCTTACAATATGAAAGGTTTGGATTTGTTTTTGGCTGAACCTTTGCGACCAGTGATTTTATAGAGGATTTTGACTTGTTTTAGAACTGCAGGAATGTGTGGACTGGTGAATGAACTTGAATTGAAGGGCACCAGGAGATGAGGATTAACAAATTTGTGGTTTAAAAGGCGTATATGCTGGGATGGTGGGTGGATCATTTTGGTTTCAATGGAAGCCGTGCATTTAATTTTTGCATTTGTAGGCAGGGAACTTCTCAAATCCTCTCTGACTCATACAAGGCTGTACCTATGCATTAACATGCAATGAGCTGCATAACTGAATTGTTCTTGGAAACTGTTCAGCTGTAAAAACAAGGCCACATCTGAGCTGAGACAGCCCTCTCTTAAGACATACTCTTGTTTTATAGCCTGTTTCAGCAAGTTGAAGAAGTCTTGTGCATAGTTGTTGAGCCCACCTTGCTGCTGCAGAGATGTTGCTTCTGGTATGCTTTTCTCATTTGAAAGGAATACTACTTTTAGACCATGAATTTTGAGGGTGTAGTGAATCTGAAATACAATTACAGAAATCAGAGTTGCTATGATGACTGTTTTGTTAGTTCTGATGATGACTTGTCTCAGTAGTTTGCTGTTTAGGGTAGTTAAGGCAACCTTCTATGAAGTTGCTTGAAAAAAACAGCAGCAGACACTTGGGATATTGCTGGGGAGTAAAAGTTGCTACAATGCAGTTCAAGTTCAATTTTTTGCTTCTAGAGATAAATGCTGAAATTCCCACTGCTCAATTTGCTGCAGCTAGGAATGTCTTAGCAGCTGGGCTCAAGCCTGACCTGTTTTGTTTACTGTTTCTATTATCTGAAATGCATGCAGCATGTTAACTAATACCAGCCACCCCTCCTCCAGCCTTACATAGGCATCATTACACTACTGTTTACTTGTTCTGGGGAAATTTGGGGCAAATGGATGGCTGATAAACTCAATATCCCTCCCCCCCTGCTCTGTAATTCTGGAATATTGACCTAGTTTGCAGACATGAATCACACATGATATCAATGCCTCCTGGTGGGTGTGTAATAATTCCACTGGTTTATTCTGTTTGTAGATGCTGTGACAATGGAGTTAAGCTGCTCTGAAGTACCTCTTTATGTAAGTTCTACAACACTAGGCTTCTGCCTGGAGAGTTGCTTTCTTTTGGGTAACAGCTCATTCAAAAGCAGGGTGAATGAAACTAAAAACCATTCTCTGGTTTTCTGAGATGGGAGGCTGTTGAATGTTGCTGTCTGAATGTTGTTGATGAGGCAAGTGTGGAGGTGATGGTTTTCAGTAGTGCAGCTCAGCTCTCTGAAGAAAGTTTGAAATTATTTCCCCTTTGTGATCATTATTTTGTTCTCCTTCACTATTCTCAATTGCAGTTTTCAAAAGCAGACTTACTGCCTGAGAAGAGACACATCTCACTTGATATCCTACAATTTTTGGCTGTTTTTTGCTTACAAAATTCCGAGCTACTGTTGTCTCAGTTTCCACAAAGCAGGAAACTTTGTGTTATGTAAAAAAATAAGTAATAAAAAATAAGTAAAATAAATTTGTAACTAAATGGATTTTTTTCCTGCAAAACCTGAAATAATTGCTTAAAATGAATGTACTCCAAGTTAAAAAAACAGGTTGTAACAAGAGTGAGGACATACATTAGATAAACTTATTTTATTTCATGCCTTCAAGGGGATGTGATTGTGAGTATTATTATAAAAAAACCATAATTGTGTTTTTTATATCTGTTCAGCTTTGCAGGGTAGAAGAGGTACATGGATGGCATTTAGAGGGAAAATGGGAGGACATGGAATGGTTTTCAAAAGGGTGGTAAAAGATGAAACAAAGACAGGAACAAAACAATAATCTGCTTATTGTCATGAAATGGAGATGGAAAAGGAGGAATACAAATAATCTGTATTGAAGGAACATAGTAGCTGGTAATGTGCCAGCATGATTTTCCATCATATTTTTCGGCTTCAGAGGTGGAACCTTGGGCTTGCAAAAATTAGATGCTGTATCTTTAAAGGCATCAGGAGAAAAGTGTTTTTGAGGCCTGCTCATATGATGTTTCTTGCATGGTGCAAGGCTCTAAAAACAAATTTTTACAGGAAAGGTAATCAGAGACATGGTGATATGTGGCCTAACTGATCTGGTACCTTCCCATAATAAGGTAACAGACCACTTTGCAAAGGGCAGCCGAGTGGTTTTAATCCAGGTTGTTGACAATGAAACATTTGATACTGTGTCTTACAGGAAATTGTTATGGAAAATAAAGAAGGGCAAGATTAAAATAAAATGATAAAGATATATGACTACTGCAAGAACTGTTAGGATAGAGAGAAAGATATTGCAAGTGACAGTCTTAAAGTGTCATACTTAAGGCTAGTTCTGGTAAATATTTTGATTACAACCCTAAGAACCAGATGTAGGCTTGTGAAATATATGTAAATTTGTTGACATCATAGTTTTGGGAGATGTTGGTTAATACTGAGAAGAATTCACTTTTGTATATGCCCATAAAAAGTGGAAAGAATGGTAGAAAACTGTGCATTTGAAGACTAATAATGATACCTCCCTTATGAGCAAGGGGCACTCACCAGGGGGAGGCTTGGAGTGTATTAGTCACTTGTGGTGTGGTGGATGGGAGAATGTGATTTTAGTTGAGAACATTCACCCCAAGCTTTGCACAGTGACAATCTGAACCTGAGCTAAGCTTTGCTGCTTGTGGTCCTGTACTTTGGTAATATTCCAGTTTGATCTTGAATTATCCAGGTGGATAAATCCCAGCGGGGGCTCCTAACTTCCTAGAAACCCAGTGGGAGTAGTTTGGGCTGCCACCAGCTCATTTCCTTTTGTGGAGAATGAGATGGTGTCTTTCTTCTGGATTCCCAGTGTCCTAACAAGCCTGAAGTTAGTGGAGAAACATGGACTACCAGGGACGTGCAGTGGGAGCACCTGGGATGATTTTCCCAGAATCTGGGATTGTAGTAATTTTTAACAATCTCCTATATTTATTTCTGTGTGTATGCATGAGCAAGACTGAAGGTTTTCTTTCAACCCCCAATTGAAACTGTGAGAAATCTTAACAGACCTTGCCCTGATGATTTGAGGTTGATGTAGTTATTCTAATGAGTTGGTGCCTGAAAGTGTCGCAGCTTCACAATCTTGCCCATCACAGTATTGTTCATAATCTGTCTTTGTAGTGTGTTTGGGAAGATCAAATAGTTCTGTCCATCCTGAAAAACTCCTTGAGTCAGGGTGTTTATATGCTATTAGTTAGATTCAATTATTTCATCAATTCTGGAAACTCCTTCCAGCTGCTTCTCCTTTATTTCGTGACTTTGCTGGAAAACACAATCAAATCAGCATTTAAATTAAACATGAAAGCCCTTTCTGATTATTCAGTTCCTTAGTCAGTTTTCATTAAGCAATTCTCTGGCAAGCTGAGCTTGTCTAAATGCTGTTCCATCTCCATTGCCTAAACGCAGCTTTCATCTCCCATAAGCAGGGATAGAGAAAACATCTCTGGTAAACTGAGGGAACATGACAAATATGTGTGCTGCAGTGAATTTAGGTATTTCTCTGATCATTCCAGTCCCTTCTAAAGGGCCACAGTGGAACTGCAGAGTACCATGTCGTGGCAATTGCACACTGTTCACGTACAACTTCAAAGATGTAAGCATGGTTCTAACAATTTATTTTCTACAAGAAAAGTGGAAGAGATCAAAAGGTAGGAACTATTCCTTTCTTTCCAGCCTCTGTGAAAGCATAGGTTTTGTTAATTGAAAGAGGGAGAAATCTGCTATATGCTGGGTCCAAAATCAGGATGCTTTTCACGCTGTATGTAAACATGCTTAGCATCTATATCCCCTGGAGTTTACCCTCTTCTTCACTGTAAGAATGCCTATTTTGAGAGACTTGTATTTAATGTCAGATTATCTGAGAATAACTGCAGTTTTGTGTTTATAATACACATTTTTAAAGATTATATACAAGGTACTTTGTTGACTCACTATATGTGAGCAGCTGTTAACACAGCTGGAGGATGTGTCCATACAGCACAGCTATTTCAAACTGTCACACTCCAGCAGTACTGAATTTCTTGGCAAATCTAAAATATTATATGTAGTCTTGTTGGCCTAGTGATGGCTGTTCTTTTTTGTTACGTAAGAGCGACCGCTTCCTGAAAGCTTAAGGACCTTTCTGATTTCACAGAAATTTTGTGAAATGTCATTTAAGAATACTGTACATAGTTACTCCATTTTGAAAATGCATGATTTAATATACTTCTTCTGTATGTAATTTTTGTAGCAGCAGTACATTAAAATCTAATTACAACACACGTCAATGCCATGATTTAAAAAATATGTGGCAATGAAACAGAAAATCAAGTATTTTAAGCACATTTCCTCAGTTAATTCAAGGAACATGTTTCTGGCTTCTACACAGCAAATTACTGTTAATAGCTCTATAAAATTATTCTTTATAAACCAGTTTAGTTTTCAGGATTGGGCAGCCAAGAATAAACCAAAACTTCATAGACTTCTCTTCTTTCAATGCTAATAATGCATCATTTAAGTATCTAGAATTTGAATGTAAGTAGCTTTTGCCCTCCTAAATTATGCTTTTTCAAAATTAATACAAATAAAACTATATTTGGCCAAATCCTTCTGTAAGAAGAGCAGCACGCTGAGTTTTTCTTTTTGTCGTGTACCTAAGACAGTATGTGGAATAAGACCTCACTATCCTCAGGCAGACACTGGTCTCATTGTAGATGGAAAAAAGACTATTCATAAAAGAGAAAAGGAGAATATTTGATGAAGCACACTTCAGATATTAAAAAAATTATGTATGCCAGTTGTTCCTCCTATTGTAAGCAGCTTTTAGTGTGTAGAAACAAATCTCCCTCATGGAAAATAATTCCTCTTATTTAATTGTAGGTAACTGTTTTTTGTTTGTTTTAAATAAATGTTATTAATTACCAACTCTGCTTTTTCGCATTGGCAAAGAAATACCCTGCTGCCATGGGGCAAACACACCGTGAAAGCAGCGAGCTCTCAAGAGTAGTAAATAAGTGTTCTCAGAAGTTTGTAAATTATTCTCTGCTGGGAGCCTCCTGAATGTTTCCCATGGGAGCAGGAGACATAAGGAAGTGCTGAGCTACAGAGGATATCCCCAGCCATTTCATTGATACACCAAAGGGACCTCATCTCCCCAGGAGGTGGTGCTGAAGGTTATGTGTTGACTTTCCAGAGGAGCTTCTGGATGTTATCTCTCTGGGAAGAGGCAGAAACACAGGCTCCTGGCTTCAAGACTCAAGATCTGGAAAATAAAACTTCACTTGCTCTTGTGCTGCAGGGTGTTTGATGTTCTCAAAATGCACTTTCCTAAGGTGTTACATGCTCCTGTGTATAACCACTGGAGCTGGCTAAAAGTCCTCGAGGTCTAAGCTTAATTAACTTCTCTTGTGTTCAGTTGTACAAAGTCTCCCTCTTAAGGGGCCTCTGCCCCGATGCTTTTACATGGGCACAGTTTTGTTTCTGACACTTTTACAGCTTCCTTGGTGAAGCACAGATGCCAAGGAAAGAGAGATGCTTAATATTGATGTATGGAAGAATTCCTACAGTGAGGTTTTGGGAGGTTTCTCTGACGGGGGTGGGAAGGGCAGAGAGTAGGATGTGGCAGCAAGCTGCTTGCAGCCGCAGTGTCTGAGGGCCTGGAGACTCTCAGACTTCGGGTAAGCTTTGCCTGGGCTGGGTCTGCAAAGTGCCAAACATGATTCAAGCATGCTTTTCTGAGTTGAGTAGGAAGTGGCAGCAGGACTCACATATTGATTGTGAGTAGCTGGTTGACTCCCTTGGCAAGCTGTTTACCTTCCCAGTTCCTCCATGCTGTAGTTGATGTGTGAAGAGGGATGGGAAGGGACAGTTTTCCATGGTGGGATACAGCTTTTGTATTTGCTGCGCTTGCCAGGTATTCAGTATCTTCTAGCCAGCCTTGTGGGAAGAAGACAATTTCTAGCCTGTGTTGTCTGTTCTGTGTTTTCATGTTCTTTACTGCTGCAGTGGGTCTAGCCATAATTCTGGGCCTCTTGTGTTCAGCTGAAATGACCCCCTTCCTTAGCCTTCAAAACACGAAAAAGAAATGTGGTTTAAAATGTAAATGTGTGTTGGCCTTTAAGGGTGTCTTTGCTAATGCATGGAGTTGTGTTGGCCTGATACAGCTCTGGCTGGAGTCAGGAGTAATTTGTTTTTGTCTGCTGTGGGAGCCTGGTCAGGTCCATCATGGGAAGCCTGCACGGGGATGCACAAAAAAGAATGCACAGCCTGGCCTCTGGATGCAGACTAGCTGCCAGAATGAGACTGAGGAAATACATCTGAAAGAATGAGACTTATTCTAAAATGATACGAAAGAGAAGAGTGGGTCTTTCAAAGGCTGTCCATCAGCAAGCAGATAACTTTCATTCCAATGATATATTATTTTTCCTTTGTTTTTCCCTCAGTACTTAAATTGAGATTTTTTTCCGGGCAGAAACTTCATGCTTGCATGTTTTTGTGTAGTGTCTGCAACAGTAGAGCCCTGATATTACATAGAACATGAGAATAATGACTAGTCTGATTTGTATATTTTAAATCAAGTCAACTGGAAGGATTACTCCTTTTCTTTTAGTCAGCAGTTGCATGTCAGAAGGGATGTTAATTTTCTTACTGCAGAAATTTTCTGACCTATGTTAACAGCTCATTCTTAAGCTTTTTAATTCCTCTGTATTACTTTATGCATGAACATAAGTTGTTTTGTCACTGAGAGTAAAACACTGAATGATACTTTCAGTGATAGACCAGCAAGAACATTAATGTATTCTTTGTCATTGGGCTTAAATTTTTTTCCTGGTTCTTCTGCCTTCTCCCCTCTCCTTTCTGATAAGAGCATTCCAGATATTTTTATTTCTATACAGCGATTCCAGAATTAAAATATATCCTATTTATTTACTTATTTATTATTTTTTTATTTCTTCGCCATATGGGACTCTGAAAATTTTTTCCCACCTTACCTGTTGTCATGGTTTGATAATGAACTAAGCACAGCTTTAAGACTGGTGGTGGCAAGGTGAGAAAATAAGGTCAGTTTAATGTAAAGTGCTGATTTGCTATAGACTTACTCTGTGATTCAGATTGTTTAAAAACACTGGTGGATTAATTCTGCACGAGTGGTCAATTCCATGACTGTCTCTCATACTGCTGCTGACATAGAGCAGGCATAAAAAGCACAAAGCCAGCATAAGCTCTGTATCATGTGCTCTCACTGATGCCGTACGATTTCAGCTTTCGTATTTTTCATATATTTGTAATCCTGCAATTCTTCAGTGTGTAACTCTAAACTCCATATAGAGTGTTAGCTACTGCTTTCACATTTTGATCAGACAAAATAATTCCTCTCTAGGCCTGGCAATCAAGGACTCCTCACTGTCTCAGGCTCCGAGAAACATAAACAAAAGTGAGTTGGGGAGGGAGCAAACCTGGGGTAAATTACTTCATTACCTGAAGCTGTGATTGGAAGATTAACCCCCAATATGCAAATGGCCCAAATTTATCAAAGTATGAAAACCTGTGAACCATCATCCATATTTGGGTGTAGGTCCTGGGGGGCGCTCTGTCTGCCCTAAATGTTGATTTACCTCAATGTTAATTTACCCTTCAATAAATATAACTGCTTTTTATTCTCTTAATTTTGTCTAGCCTCTGTTTCAGCAGAAATGAGATTGTGTTCCCAGGCCTGACATGGGTCAGGTTAGTGTGGCTGGGTGTTGCTTATGGTGATGTGGAAGTGGTATTGCTGCCAGCTGTGTCTTAAATTGAGCAAAGGGCTGGTTGAGAGCATTAAACAGAGGAAGCAGGACTGAGTGGGACAATTTTTTTGTGGTAAGATAAGGCCATGGAAAGTGAGAACCTGGAAAGCCTCTGGGCATGTTCACTGAATGAAAAGCATATGTCTAATACATGTTTCTTTTTAAAGTTGGTAATGTTAGAGGCAACTTAACTGCACAGTAGCATAGAGACTTGCAGATGTGTGTGTGTATATATATATATATATGTGTGTCACGCCCTGTTACTGTGTTTCTTCCTTTAGAGGAAATCTGTTTGGTTTTGGGTTTTGGTGGCTTTTTTTGTTGCTGTTGTTGTTTTGTTTTGTTTTTAATTTTTTTTTGTTTGGTTTTTTTTTGTTGTTCTTTTTAATTCTGTTGGATTCTAATTCCTTTTGCTGGAGGCAAATCTTGCAGTTCTCAACAAAACCCCTTGTTTTTCTGTCAGTGTCTCTGAAGAGAGTGAACCTTTATTGAGGCTAGTGAGGAGGTAGAAGGTATAACTCATTTTGAGACATCAGCTTTGGGTAAAAGCCAGCGTATGCAGTTTCAGAAACTCCCAGTGCAGGAGATGTATTTCAGTTTGTCACTGAAGGGGGAGTATTGCAATAACCTTGATTGAAAACCCACAAGGTTTAAGAATGGCCTCCTGTTAAACCCCACAACATCAAACACAGTCCTTCATCTCTCTTCCCCTAATCAAGGTCAAGGACTTGTTAAGCTGTTAAAGAAGCACAAAGTTTGTACCAGGTGGAGAAGGTGGGAGAGGCTGAGACAGAGATTGTTTGGGTGGGAGGAAGTTCACAGTGCTGTGTGTGAAGGGACTGTGTGAGTGCTTTTTTCAAACAGGGTGGGAAAAATCCATCTCTGAGGAGTAAACTTGGGCAGCTTTGATCTTGCTGTGTAGCAGGGGAGTCAGCTAACTTGTCAGTATCTCCTCCATCCTTCTTTGCTTGAAGTGTGCTTTTGTCATTAGTTTGGATGTAGCAGAGTGCTTAATTTTTTTCCAGTTTATGTGGGCTACTTAGTCAAATGGGTGTAACTCATGTTGAGACATCAGTTTAGCTTAGCTGGTAGCTTCTCCCAGTACTTACTTTTTCTTTTAAAAAGGTGCTGCATCTAAACCAAACTGAGAAACTTCCTGCTTTTCAGTATCCAAAGAGGGAAGGCTATCTGTCTTCATTAAGAAATTTCTTTTTTTATTGCTTTTCTAGTGCTGGGACCTTGCTAGAGGCATCCTTCAGGTTTCATTTTGGTGGTCACTGAACACTTTTTTCTCACTTTTTTGACAAGAGCAAAGAGCTGCCTCAGCTGCTAGGACTTTCTGAGTGCTGTGTTGCCTTAAGCACCTGTGGGGGTGATGCTTCTTACTTGTGCTGGAGGTGTCTATGCAAATGCATCCTCTGCAATTCTCAGAAAACTGCCACATGCTGAGGAAGAACCTGCAGGCAGATGATGCATAAAGCTGATGTGGTTTGGATAACCTGCTGAGGTGCATTTCCCACATGTTGGTAGTGGCAGGTCCACAGGTTCAGGGGCTGAAGACCAGCCTTGTGCAAATGAGTGAGGTTCTCAGGGTGCTGGTGGAATATATATATTTTACAGAATAAATAAGCAGAGGACTGGCTCTTCTCGAAGCAATTCTGTATGCATGTCTAATTTTTAAAACGTGTAAGTGTGGGCTTTGGGTAATATGTAGTATTAAATGTAACCCTATCAACACATACCTTGTCACTGACTTTGTATGTGTCACTATGCTTATTGCATACCTCTGGATAGAAAAAAAAATCATACTCAGTGCTTCTTCCCTTAAGTTATTAAATAGGGGAAATCCACCCTGGTTTTGTTTTGGATATTTTAGCTATACAGTTAGAAAGTTAATGCCTCTAGAAAAATGTTCATCTTTTATCTCTCTTTTTTTTCCAGTTTGTAACTTCTTGACTTCCCTTTATGTAATATTGCTGTTTCTTTGTGTGCTGAATCCCATTGCATTCAGTTCAGTTTGGGTTCATGCTTTCTTAAGCAAGTCCATAACTGCATTTACTGCTGTAGACAAGATCTGTCTGGTGGACCCTGTAAAAACATTACAGAACATTGGAAGGGCATGTTTATAACTTTGTTATGAATGATTTGAGTAAGATTGATCTATGTTCATTTAGAATTTCCCTACTGCTATTTTAGCATCTTTTGTGTAGAAGTGTTCACAGTTCCAGCTGACCAGAAGGGTCATTAAAACAAAATAGCTGCTGCTGTCCTTGTCCAAGCAAGGTATATAAGTAAAATATAAACATTTTCTGAAGTGAATCTTCTCAACAGTGACAAAATATTTGTGTAAAGTTGCAGGGGCCAGAAGTAGCTGAGATAGAGAAAAATATTTGCATTATTTCTGGCAATACTTAGGTATTTGCATTTACTTCATTGTGTTGGGACTTGCATTTTGGTAACAATTAGGCCATTGTTTTACCCCAGTACATAAATATATTTCTCAGAGCATGTAATTACAAAGCTGGTATTTGTTTGTCCTGGTACATTTAGAGATGAAATCCTTGAAAGCTGTGGATACAACATTGCTTCTCAAGCTGTGGTCTACATACATGGTTTGATAAAGAATTTTTAGTGTAACTTTAGTTTTTTTAGAGTGAAAGGCTGCTGGGAACAGGTTATTCCAGGCTGTGTATGCAAGGATAGAGAGCAATTGTTGAAGTTTAAGTGTTAGCCAGCATGGATCTGGAAGAAGAGAAGATCTCTTTGTGTTGTGCCTGTCTGGCTGGAGCAGGTTCTTGGTGAGGAATATGGTGTTTTCTGTATGGTTTCAAAGTGGAAGAAGCTCAGTTCAGGTTCATGTCCAGTTCTTTATCAAGGCATGGAGTGTCTTGCAGGAATGAGGCACCGTGGAGTGCCATGGTCAAACCTCCAGCCCCTCCAGCCTGCCTGGATGCTGCCATCTTTCAGCTGTGAGGGGTTGCTAACCACCTTTCCCTCTTCTTCTCACAAAGAGCCTGCCTCAGTCCTTGCTGGGATGAAGAACAGGGTCAGATGAGTGTCTGGAGGTGGAAGCTCTCCTCCCAAGTTTGGCCCTTGCTGGGATGCAGAACAGGGTCAGATGAGTGTCTGGAGGTGGAAGCTCTCCTCCCAAGTTTGGCCCTTGCTGCTTCTTGCCCAGGATGTGAGGCTCAGGGGATCCTGCTGCTGTGTGCCTGGCATAGTCAGCTCTCAAGTGCCCTAGACAAACCAAGGGAAAATGTGTGTCTGAAAAGTCTGTTTGGTGACACTGAAAGAGTGCACAGACCTATAAATCATGTTAAAAACACAAACCTTCCTAAACTCCTCCCTAATGCCAGTGCCAGGACGGTGTTTTTCCTGGTAATAAAAGGTAGACTTTACTTTATGGGTCCCAGAAAGGTAAAAACTAACACTTCCTCAGCTACAGGTTTAATGTGTTTGGAGTTGAGTCAGTTTTTCTTAAGCTCCCCAAACTACAGTGTCTTCTCCCCAGTTCCCCTGTATGCTTTTCTGGTTTTTATTTCAAGGATTACAATGACATTCTCGGCTTTCATTAAATTGATGTCAAAACTCCTCTTGGCTGCAATAGGCTGAGGGCTTCTCTCATGTTCTTTTTCTTTTGTTTTCTGATATCTTTTTGCCATCAAAGGTGTTGATGCGGCTGTCTGAAGTTTTCTGCTATTACAGGCCTGAATGGTGTTTGGGAGGTCTCCAGTTTCCATGTGTGATAACCTCATGAAGGCAAGGAAAGAGTTAGGAGAGAGGTTAGGTTGTTGTTGAATGCACCTGTGAAAATGGTGTCAAATCATCTATCAACTGGATTGTCAAGAATCTGACCCTTCTGGATCCATGCTCTCACATCTGCTTTGTATTCAGTGTACTTGGTCACTTTTCCAAAGATGAGGCGCCAGTGTGATTTATCTCATTTTGGGTTTGGTATCCGGAGGATACGCTTAAATTTTTTATTTAGAAGTGTAGAAGAAGCATATTAGTTGGGATGTGTTTCCAGCCTCAGTGTCTGGAACAAACTCAGACCAAACATCACTCAGTGTTCTCATTGTATATATTGTAATCTACTTTTGTTGGTTTTGCTCTTTTGTACTGACATGTGAGTTAGGGCTTAATTACCTACCTTTAAATGCCAATAACTGTAATTTTAGTTTCTTTGTGATTTAGTAGTAAGGTTTTTTCAGACTTGAGATGGTGCTTTGGTCAGGCCTTGCAGCATGGGTTGTGAAGCAGTGGAGAAGCCATTTTCTCACATGTGGTGAGAGTGATGCTGTGCAAATGGCTTTCGTAAGTGTGAGTTTCTGATGGAACTCCCAGAAAAGTGTTTCATCTTTGTTTATGTAGACCATTTAATGCTGTAATAGTTAAGTGAATATGCTTTGATTGAAAACCTAGATTGAGCGCTCTGGTTCTGCCAGGAAGCAGTGCTTTCCTAAAAGAGTTGTTGTCTCCCAAAAAACTCTGGGAAAGCCTTGTGAAGCAGACGTTTCTTTGGTGGAGGACCACATTACTGCATCTCCCTGTAAGATCCAGTCCACTTCCCTCCTGCTTCTGTGCCTTGCTATGAAAGGATTAGGAAGATGGGAGCTGGGGTTGCTCCCACTGCTGTGACTCCAGGTGAATTTGTCTGTGGTGGAAAGATCTGCTCAGGTAGTTGCTGCTGCAGCCTGCTCTTGGGGCTGGACTGACCTTGCCTGAGGGACTCATGGTATAAATGCTTCTGCAGGAATTGGGTATAAAACTTGCATTACTTTCTCAAAGTATTTTTCTATATAGGAGTTTTCTGGAATGGACTGCGAGTTATCTTTGTTTGTAGGAAAAAAAAAAAGGTGATTAAATAGTTCCTGTAATATATTTGGCTTCACACAGAGAAAGTTTGAAAGTAAAATGATACATGTTTTAGTAGTAGCAGCAGCAGCAGCAGCAACGAGAAGAAATATGTTTGAATGGAGCAACATGAAACAGAACATCTGAATGATAGAATAGATAGAAATCTGAAGGGTAGAATGTGCTGGAGATGATGAGAGGAACTTGCATGAAATAACTGTTTCTGATGTCAAGTGTGATAACCAACAGAGTCAAAAATAATATTCCATTATTACTTTCTGTGTAATCTCTGAATCATCTACTGTAGTACAGGGTTTAATGCTATTTTTGGATCATGTGAGATATTCCAATTGATTCACTTAATTGTTTGGCCAGATACAAGCTAGCTACCAATTTGCCTTCCTTTTATAAAATCTTTGCTTAAATGGCCATGACTTTCATTTTCTGGAGTGTTGTAAGGAGTGAGCATTATGAAACTTGTTTTTAATTATGTACACATGAGCTTTTCACTGTCTTTTTCCCTCTAGACAAGGATTTGTGAAATTATCCCTCGTGTCTATACATTATGTAATATAATTAGCTTAAGATGTTTTACTGTCCTTAGTGAACCCAAGTTTACGTTTTTGAAAAAGGAACAGTATGGCTACAATCTGACTTGAATTTCCCAGCCCCCAAGAGCTAATTAAGTGAGAACTGTTTCCACAGAATATCTCCCTTGTTTTGTGATGTCAGGGCAAAGAAAACATGAAAGCTGTGTAGCTGTATATTCTCTCTGACTCAGGGCTCCAGAGGGCATAGAGGTGGTTTGGGATTTGTGGCCCCATGTGCCCATGTGTAAGAAATTCTGCTGTGCTCCTATGAACCTGTCAGCTAAGAACCCAGTGAAGCAGACTTTGGAGGGTCTCCAGAGGCTTACCCTGTTCCTATCTCCCCAGAATAGCTGTCCACATTATTATTCGACATTCCAAAAGGGTTATTCATGAGTACAGTAAATTTTTTTTAAAAAATATTGTTTTAATAACAACAGTAAAAATACCAACTGCAATAATAATAATAATAATAATAATAATAATAATAATAATAATAATAA
>JAHLSL010013598.1:1392497-1536009 GCA_025920805.1 Petroica traversi | reverse complement strand
AATAATAATAATAATAATAATAATAATAATAATAATAATAATAATAATAATAATAATACATTCTGGTTGTAGTACTGCAAAGAGAAATAGGAGGAAACACTTGGCAGCTATAGTAACACTTCAGGCCACGGAAAAGAGAGGCGTTACCAGTAGTGGGGGCTGAAGGCATTTTTGCTCTTGAGCTCATAATGTTGTTTACATCTGTCCTTATGGGAACAGTCCTATCTGAGGAAGATTTTGTGCTTGGAACCAGCCTTTGCCTCTTCACCCCAGTTCGTAAGATTTGCCTGGATTGAAGAGGAAAACACATGCAGAATTCGCATTGTTATGAGTCACGAGAAAGGTGTCCTTGGGGAAGGCAGGCCAATATGTGATGTTGTTGTGGTGGCAAGAGTCACACTGCAGTGAAGTGTTTGCCATATAATGGCAGGGTAAGGACAGTCAGAGGTGTATGTGTGGTTTTCAGCCACAAAATTTTCTGTGCTACTGTTTGCGCTTTGTTTTTACAAGACTTGTTCATGGAGCTGGAGTCAATGCTGTGGTAACTGTTTTGAATAGAGCAGGGCAGACATCTTTGGAAATATGGCTGAGATATTATTCTGTAGCATGTTTTCCAGAAAACACCATTTCTGCCAGATGTGGGGCAGTTCTGCCTTATTTAGAACAACTGTGGCAGTCAGGAACTGTGGTGTAGCACACTGTCCTCCTCCTCAAGGAAATGCAGCTCGATCTAAATTTCCTCCCTCAGATTTGTCAGACATTTGTTATTGTTTGCTGCTTCTTAGATCCCTTTCCTGTTCTTTTTTGTAGCTATTGTATGACAGGTTTTTCTTGGCTGCTTGCTTTCTATTTACTATAAAGAAACTCACAGTCAGGTATCTGGGAACTAGTGTTCTTTGAAACCATTTATAGAATTGCATTGGTGCTTCTTTTTGAAAACTAAGTCTAAGATAATTTAAATAGCTTCTGAATTTTTTAATTTTTTTAAAACAAAACTTGCTTCTGTAAATAGCAAAATATTTGGGTTCAGGTTATTCTGATGCATTTTAAATAAAAAGTTTTATTTGTATGGGGTAGAATGAAAGGAATTTCTTGAAAGACATTATTTAAAAGACATTTTTTAAAATCAGCTCTACTTGTGCGTGCATGTTATTTTCTAAGTGGAAGTAGGAAACTAAAGCTTTGTCATTGTATCAGAGTGTCTGTATAGTAGAGTTATAAAGGTTACAGTAAACTTGGACCTGAATTATACATGAGTGGCTTTGTTGAAGATGAGAAATTTACTGGATGTTTCTGACTGCACTTTCATTTTTCAGGGACAGGTAACTATACAGGCAAAATTTGACAAAGATGTTTGCCTCCCAGAGGATGCAGAGTTTTACTTTGTTTATGACGGATCCCTGAAGAGACACATAATGTTTGCTGAACGAGTTACTGACAACACTCTTCAGTCCATAGTTCCAGGTGAGCCTTAATTCGTGTTCGTATTTTTCCTCTACTCTTTCCTCTACCCCAACCCCATTTCAAAGCTGGGTGTGACTGGACAGTTTGGTGTAACTGTTTTATGTACCTGCAATGGAGAAAATACAGGGAGTAGAGTGATGGCCTTTAGGATCCAGGCTGAGTTTGACTGACCATAGGTGATCCTGCCTTTTGTACCATGCTGACCCGGTATTGGATTAAGCTTTATTGGATTTGCACCATGGGGCGTGCACTAAAGTGTGGTCTTCAGGGATGGCATAATTTTTAATGTGACTTGATTCTCCACTGCAACTGTTTGTCTCTGGTAATCCTAACACCTGCAGAAGTCCTTTTTTTTTCTGAGCCTCCCGTTGGTGCAGCTCCAGCCTGGCTTGCAAGGCCCTCCTGCTTGTGATGCTTGGAGCTCTGCTGGAGCTGTGCATGGGACATGGAAAACTATTCCAGGTGCCTCACAGCAAACAGAGCACATATGTGTTGCCTCCCAGCTGACTCTCTGCCTCGGGCTTGTCTCGCTCACGGATGTAACATAAACCCTACTTGTCACCTTTATTGTGTGCTTTGTGACCTTGAGTGGGTAGGAGGGTATAAGACGTGGTGTACCTGTGCAATAGGATCTCCCTGTTTTGTCTTGTGTTCTAAAGGGGATTTACAGTCTGAAATAAGTGCATAGTGTAAAAATTGAAAGTTCATTGCTGTTGCATAATGCCTCCTTTGAACCCATAAATGCTAAATAATTGTCTTGGATTACAACTGGAGAAAATGTAATGCTCAGCTTGTTCCAAGTCGGTTTTAATTTTGTTTTTAAGATCTCAGCATATTCTGTGACTCTTTTAAATGGTTGCTTCTGGGCTAGGAACAAAATCAGAAGGCTACAGGCAACACTTAATCATGACAGAAGGCATGAACAGACGAAAATAAAATGTGAGGTTAAACTATATCCCTGCTGATGTTAGTGTTATTTTGTGGTAGCCAAATTAAACATAAGGGAGCACAGAGCACTTTAAAAACAGCTACAGCTGTGGTAAGTACAAACTCCATTCTGCAGTTACTGGGTTGCACGTGTATCTGTAGCTCTTCAGAGTATGCTGGGTTTAATTTAATTTAAACTTGTGCACTTAGTACATCCTGGGTAACTTTCCAGTGAGAGGTACAGCTTGCACCTCTTTTAGATGTTTGACATCCACCCTCCCTTAGATGTCAAAGGAGTAGGAGGAAAAGACAAAGTGCTGATGAGATTTAAGAGACAAACTGCCTTGGACTGTGATGGTCCCAGCTGTAAGTTACAGAATTGATACAGCATTTAATCAAGTTTGCCAAGAGCCTGAAGGGTGCCATTAGTTAAAAATTTTGGGGCTTTGGCCTGGGCAAATACAAAATCAGTTTAAATAAATAGATGTATTACTAAGAATTAATTTCTCAGGTCACATCTCTTGTCAAGAGCATCTAATTTTTCTTAATGTTTATCCAAGAATCTCCAATTCTTTCCACTGTGGTTAGAGAACCCTCACCTAAAAATACTAGAATTAATCAAGTTGGTATAATTGGGAGGACTGTCAGTTCAAGTTTAGTCAAATCCAAGTTCATCAGCATAAATGTTTGGTGGATGACCTAAGACAAATAAATGTAATGAAAGGGAAGAATAAAATAATTCTGAATGAGCAGCCACAGCTCTTGGAGGCAGACGAGAATGAAAAATAACTAATGTATTTTCTGAAGATAGATGATGTTAGTGATTAATTTACATTATGATTACAGGCCATGGATACCAAGAAGCCGTGTCTGTGTCTGTGTTAATGTACACAGTGGGTTTCTCACCCGTGGTCCTCGGCAGTTGTCCTGTCACTTACAGAGAGAATCTGTCCTGCAAGTTGTCTCGCTTTCTGGTCGAGCACGCAGAATGTGTCACCACCACTAGTCACGAGCTAATGCTGGATAAGTTCGGGCTAAGCATGAAAGATCTGCAGTCACTGGATAATGACTTGATGATGGCTGTTGCCTGTGAAGAGTTGCCTGCAACCTGGAACATCCTTGGAAGCTGCCCAGAAGGTAGTATGCTGAGTTTTATTTGAAGCTAGAAAGCTTTTTACAGTGGTTTGGTGCACAGTTCAGAGCAGAATATCTCCCTGTTTTGTCCAGTTTCTCCATTTTGTGCTTTATTTTGTGGTTAATATGAAAAATTGTTCAACTGCAGGAGAGGTAGTCAGAGACTTGGTTTATTCCCAGAGATAAAGATGGTTATTTTAACTCTGTCTCCTTAGAAGGTTTTTCTTCCTTTGCTCATGGTGAATGCAGTTCTTTATTTGTAAATGGAACTGTCTGTTAAAAAAAAACAAGAACTGTAGCATGAAGCTTTGCAGCCATGATTCTAACCAAGTGAGATGTTTTATCTCAGGAGAAAAAGGTGGTAGTCAGAGAAGAGTATGTTACTGTAGGCATTCCAGTGTGCAGACTAAACATAATTTTTGTTGCTGTTCTGTCAGTGTTTATCCTTTATTTGCAACTATGGTTATTCTTTGGGGAAAATATCATTAAACAAGTTTCTTTCTGGCTTTTTTAACTGTAGAGGAAGTGGAATGAAAATACATGTGAAACTTTACATTAGGGTATGCTACTGAAAAAGTTCATAACAAAATCAGGTGAGATTTTCCTAGTTTCAGGTTTCATTGCAAACGAAAAACTATTGTCAGGGTTCGTTGAAGAGTATATATGTTTTGGAGACTCAGTTTATTTATAGCTTAGGGTAGAAACTTGATGACTTCACATGTTAGTTTGTTGAAAATTTGGTAGTTTTGATTGTATTCTTTTTAGTACTTTAAATTGACAAAAGTTAGAAGACGGGCAGTTTCCATGTAAGCCAAACTGAAAGAGATTCATTCAAGCTTTTGGGAAATGAAAACTTTTGGGCATCTTTTGGGCATCACTTAAGCCCATTTCTTTGGGTAAGGGCTTTTTTCACATCTTAATTCTTTCTAATTCTTAATGACAGATATCTTAAAATCTGAAGAATGTTTTTTGTCTGCCTGTTGTAACCAACCACTTTAATAGATGTAAAAACAAATACCAAGTCTCATTCAAATATTGCCTAGGCAGGAGAGGAAAGAAAGAAAAGGCTGTTACTTGTTTCATTTTGATGTGGAGTAATATTTGTTCAGCTTCTGGAAAAACTGTTGTATTTTAGCAATCAGGACTTTGTATCAAAGCCTGAAGAAATCAGGCTGTAGTTTTGTTCACAGGCTTGTCTAACCTTTTCACCAGCTGAAACACAACCCAGAAGTGTCAACAGGATGCCAGTGGTACTGAGAGATAGTTGGGCATAGCCAGCTGGGAAACTGCTTACTTGAAACATGGGGAAAGGTTGTCTTATGTGTGTTGTGAGTCCAGAGAGTCAGAGATCATCTCAGCCAAGGCAACTGCTATCCATATAGCAAAACTCTTTAATTTTCAGTTATGCTAATTTTTAATTTTCAGGTATACTGCAATATTTATACAGAAAAGGAGTATGTTGCCCTTGCAAGACTTTTATAGTTGGTGTATTTTTTATTTCTGTGTATTTGTCATTTGTTCAGTTTTCAGATTAAAATGCTATACATAGGCAAAATTTCAATGCAGTAGAATGAGATGTGTGCCCCATTGCCATCCAGAGTCTCTGTGAACATCTGAAGTGTTAGACAAGCATGTCTCCAGCATACTGCAGTGGGGTGCCTTGTGGGGACTGTTGCATTTGAAGAAGTGACATCTTTTGTACAACAGATGCTGCTATTAGGTGAAACCAGGGTCTTTTGCCTGGTTTCTGGATAAACTAAACAAACTCCTGGGGCCTGGTAGCAATGCTCATTTACAGTGGGATCTGTCAGTGCACTCCTGCTTGGGCAGTGCTTTGGGCCACCCTTGATGGGAGGCTCCTGAAAGCTTTCTGGACAGCTTTTCCTTCAGCCCAAGGAAAGTTAGTCCTTCCCTTTGTCTCTTTCTGAGGTTGAGGTTTGGGCTGAGCCTGATACCTATTTTCCTTTCCTCTAGGTAGTTTGTATAATTTCTCTTTAACTGCTGTATCCTTTCTCTCTTCTTTCTGAAAGTACAGTGTTGATCCTCTCTCCTGACTCTGAGAAACACTGACTGGAGTTGCTTCCAGTCCCCATCACTGTGTTTTTGTCCCCAAAACCAAGAAAGGATTGGATGTGGCTGAGGGAGGCCTCTGCATGCAGGGGAAGGAAAGGGAGGGAGAAAGGGATGGACTGAGACAGGACAGCTTCAGATCTCTCAGCACATGAGAAGAGGAGTCCTTCATCTTTACCCATGAGGTGATCAAAGGTTGTCCCTGTACTCTTCTACATGCTCTGAAAGATCAAAATGGGTGAGAAACAGGATCAAGAAATCTATGAGGATTTAGAAAGAGAATGAGAACTTCTTTCCCTACCTGTTGTCTCCCTACAACTCCTTGTGTTGGTGGTGTCTTGTCATTGTCAGCGTGATCTTTTTAATATAAATGTTATGAAAGATGTGGATGCTATCATCCATCATTGCTTAGGACATGGTGCTTTTGCAGTTCTGTCAGTTTTCAGAGCTGCTGGGCTACTTTTGTTGGAAAAAAATTCTTTTGAGTGACTTGTTGCTGGAGAATATTATTGATTACTCCATCTGGTGTTTTTTGACTTCATTTTTATGAGGATTTAGAAATGTAAGGGTTGATGGAAAGATAGAAGAGCACTTTATTCATAGGAGTTCTGGTATTTAGGAAGAATGTGTATATTCCTTTTATAAGGTATAATAAGGATTGGATAAAGAGAGTCAAGAGTTTGTCTAGTAAGCATTGCAAATAATTCAGGAATTTAGTGTGGTTGCACAGGTCAGGAGTTGTTTGCTGCATTATAGAAAGTTCAGTGAAAGAAACAAGAAATCATGACCCTTTTGGTAGTACTCAATTGTAATAGATGCCTTTGTGACAGCTGTGACAAGAGCTGCTCACTCCCACAGAGTGGTCAGATGTTGAGATCAGCCTCTTGCTGCTAAAGAAAACTGGGGACTCAACAAAGGTGCTATTAATTTGTTGGTTGGTTTCAGGAAAAGGGAAGGAGGGGTAGGGAGAAGGGAGAGGGAGAAGCTGATTTTCTTGTTTATTGCACCTTGATAAAAGATATTTTCTTTCTGAACTGTATTATTCTATTTATGGAGATAATCAGTATTAAATAATAAGCTAAATAAGTTGTTAGTGCTACCAGAGGAAAAAAAGAAGAGAATCTTCCCACAGTATTTTTGTTTACCAAAAAAAAGAAAAAATAGGGGGAAAGATGCAAAAAAGGAAGGAAGGATAGAAAAACTAAAAAAAAAAAAAAAAAAAGAACATGGAGAGAAAGAAGAAATTAATCTGAATGAGAAAAACCCTTCCAAGTAACTCTTTCTTTCTTAGCACGATCAGATTATGGCAGCCTTCCAGTACTGGCCATCCTGAGAACCCTCAGACATAGGTTCAGCATCTTCTCTGCAGCTTTTTTATCCTTCACACACTCAGGTTTACATTTCTCAGCTGTCAGAGGACGAGTGGAAGCACAGGAGGGCACTTGGCAAGTAGTGCACTTTATGGACAAGAAGCTGAGGGCATCTCAGTTTCTGGTTGTTTTAGGGGCACTGCCAAGAGAGTGAGTTCACGTTGTCTGGGTTACTAAACTGTGCTGGTAAACAAACAAGAATAGTTGCTGCCAGCTTTGCCACCATTTACAGTTATTTTCAAGAGGAAGGCTGCTCTTTTAGGTTTTTGTTTATTAATAGGAGCTGTAATGTTACAGCCTGAATTAAGAAAACTAATTGTGGATCACAGAGAACAGGGAACAGTGTTTAGTTCTCTTTTGTGAACAAGGAGATTTTCCATTTTATTTCATAAATAGATTATAATCTTTTTCTAGGGATAGATCTTGTGGAATGAACTGAGCTACTGAACTGTGCTGCTTTATAGTCTGTCTTTGGGGGACACTTTTCCATTTTCTGTGGCACTTTTTACTTTATAGCCCTCCCCAACCTTTTTCTTTGTAATTAATGTTACTCTTTTCACTTGGTATTACACACATTCCTTCTAATTGCACAAGCTCAAACCTTACTGATGCTTGTCAGGGTTTTGATGTAAATTAAAGAAAATTCTGTCTGTGCCTTCTCTTCAGATGAAATTTTAAATTACTTTTTTTTCCAGTGGAAGGAAACGGAGAGGAATGCAAGTGGCTGTTCTCCTTCACAGAATTAGAAAAACACTGGGAACAGTGGGTAAATGTGTCTAGGTCTGGTGAGATTTGTGAGGAGAGGTAATTTTATTTTGGTCACAGAATTCAGGGAGTTAGAGAAATGGATAAATCTTTGGCCTAGCAGGAGTTTGTCCTTTTGGAAACTGTGCCTGGCAGAGGGAGGAGGATGCTAGCCTGTGCATTGTGAAGCAGATGAATGTCTTCTAGAGCCTCCTGCTGACCCAGAAATCTGCATGGGGCAAGATATTGTCAAGCATGCTTCAGTCTATGCATCCCCAGCACGTATATGATTCTCATCTCCTGGTCAGTGGTTATAACAGAAGAGAGGAGGCATTTGACATCCCTTTGACTGTGAAGGGGCTTTTTGGGAAAAGCACTGAGCACTTGGAGATACGCAGAGTGACAGGAGAGCGAGTACTGGGAGAGACACAGGAGGTGAAGTTTCCTATTGAGGACAGTACAAAAGCAGTGAGGCTCTGGAGCCACTCTGCTGCTGAAGATATCAGATATGAAGCTGTGGTCTGACCCAGACCTCAGCCTTCAGTTGGCTCTGGGCTAGAGAGCACTGCTCTTCTCCTGGCTGAAAGGGTGTCCCACCTGGCACTCTGCACTTGGGTTGTGTCTTACACCAGGCACCCGAGGGAGTGTTTGGCTGCAGTACTAAAGGATGAGGAATATCCCTCCTGGCAACAGACACCATCTCCTGTAGTGTTTTTCATCATAGTTGGGGTCATCCAATCAGTAGAGTCAACTGCAACTTCTGAGGTGTAGGTGTGGCTCCATGCACGGGGCTGGTGGATGGGAGCCTTTTCTAACACCCCTGCTGCTAAAACTGCAGGGGCAAGACTCCTTTTGCAGTGGACCTTTACCTTCCCTCCTCTCCTTTTCTTCTGCAGGATTGATGCCGGCCTCTGGGAGCTGGTTCTTGTAGGTATGCTCTCAGATGGTCTGTCACATACCTGACTTCATGCATTGCAGCCTGATGTCCCTTCACAAAACTGCACTGAAGACAGCTTTATAAATAATCTCATTCCTAATGGAAAAGTGAAAAAAATAGCAGTAATGTATAAAAGTATGATGCCAGGAAAAAAAGGAATTTGTCAGCCAGTTTTGATGTCTCCTGCTGCTTTTCAGTCTTGAGGTTTTCAGTCTCCTTCCAGGAAATGAATGAGATTCAGAGCCCAGAAAGGGCTTAGTCATTTCTGTCAGAGAGACTAAAACTTGGTTTTAGTTTATTTTTTTGGACATAAGAAGGGATTCAGGTGCAAGGAAGAACAAAAGGATTTTTTTAATGTTTAAAACAGACTGTTTGGCTCAGCTCTGTGTAATCCAAACGGAATGTTTGGCTGAAGAACTGGGAAGCAATGCAAAACAAAGTCTTGATAGTGCATATCATTTACAGCACCACCTGCCTTGCAGTACGTGACCCTGTCTGAAACAGTCAGCAGTGTGTCCTTCAAATCATAGGAGTTGTTTGGTTTGTGCGTTGATGAAAAATGGCATTTTATATCATTTAAATATGAGTTTGTTGAAGAAGTCTTTTGTTTTCCTTTTCTTCCTTATTTTGTTCCAACTTGCCACAGAATGCAGTTGAATGATGTTGGGTTTTTTTCCACAGTATTGGCAGGGGAGGGTGTATGTTTATTTCTGGATAGTTTTCTTTCTGTGTGTTTTTTGTGGTTCCCCCCTCCCTGCCTTTATGCAACACTTGAATGCTTCCCCAAGGGAATGGGAAAATAAAGTGAAAAGTGTAGGAAAATGCCATTTGTTCTGTCACAGTGAGAAAGTATAAGAGAAGGGGGTAAAAGAGAAAACTGAAACTAGAAATGGTTCTTAAGGGAAAGTGGTGCTAACTCCCTGTTGTTTCAGATCTTTACCATCTTTTAAAGAAAATCTTTTCTTTATAGGCAGATCTGTTTGAAAAGCTTATTATCAGTCATCCTGTCTTTTTTTTTTTGTTTGTTTGGTTTTTTTGGGGTTTTTTTTGTTGGTTTTCGTTTGTTTTTTGTTTTGTTTTGGTATTGCTGACTCTAGAATAGTGCAACAGCAGATTTTGGATGTAAGTGTCCCTGGAAGTGACCTGGTCCTGCCCTCTACTTGGAGCAAGGCTGGCTTGAAAGTTGTATCAGATTGCTAACAATGAGGTTCTGAACACCTCCAAGGACAGACAGTTTGTAAGCTCTCTGGGCCACCTGTCCCAGTGCTTTGGCATCCTCTTGGTGAAAAATAAAGGCCCTGGTACTGAAGAGCATAGTTATGTTGCCATTTATCCTTCTGAACAGACAGTTCAGATTTCAGATTTTGCTGTTGTGAAGGTATTAGTAATTGTTTTATGCCATGAGGTTTTGTTCGCTCCCGGGCAAGCCATGCGGGACTACTAAGAAGAGAGCAGGCCAGCAAACACATTGTCTAGAGAGGTGTAGGACAGGGAAGAATGTGAGTGCTGCTTCTGACCAAGTGCACCAGGGCTGAAAGCAGGCGGTAAACCTGCTTGGTGGTTCAGCTACCATGTGCATTCAAGTTGGCCGTGGACAAAATTAGCAGAAGGTTAGATGGAGCTTGTTAGGTGAGGCAGATAAAGATCAGTTACTAGACTATTTGTGGTGAGATAGTAGAAGTTATTGTTTTAGATGGTGATTCCAGAGGACAAAGATTAATTACTGTTATTTTTAAAACTGTTTCTCTTGCAGCAGATTTATTCATACTGCATTGTTTGTAAGATTTGGCTGCCAGAAGAGTAACTTTATTTGCTGCAGTGTTGGAGCAGACAGAAGGTTATTCCACATCAGGGAAAAGGCTTCCTAAGGGTTCTCTTTTTGCTGAGTGGGGAAGTCCTAATCTTATCATCTTCAGAGCAAGCTTATCTGGCTTTTCTTTTTACATTGTTACAGTATACATTGAAACCCAGTGGCCACAGGCCAAAGTTCAGAGTAAAGTTTGCCTTTTGTTTAAATGCGTTTGGTCTGAGGGTTGGGATTGCATGTACAGATGTTTAGCATGCTTAATATTGATTGATTGATGGATTTGCATGTGTTTTAATTAGCTTAATTTGTCTACTGTCTTGTTACTAACACTGTGGTGTGGTGTAGTGTGATCTAGTTGGAAGCATCTGAAGAACACAGCTTGATGTCTGAAGTGAGACCTTAGCAGAATTTCAGTAATCTAGAACAAGAAGCAATTCTGAAAACTGTTTTTCTGTGAGTGCATAGTGTTTGTTCACTGTCTAAATTTTAGACCACAAAATTTCCTGGATATTTAAACTTGCGCTCCCTGCTGGCACAGCCTTGGGTCTACTGTAGTCCTTGCAGGGGAGACTCTCTGAAGTACAGAAATAACACTGGGACCAGTGCTATCTATGCAAAGCACAGATGATGTTATCAGTCTCTATTCAGAAATACAGCTAGGGAAAGGGAAGATACTGGCACACATTTTCATATTGTGTCTGAATTGTTGGGTCATTCTCTGTGCAAGTGAGAATCTGGGCTTTGAGCACTGTTTTTCACTTCTGAGGACAGTATAATGAGAAAGGCACCCACATCTAAACAGCAGAGGCTTCCTCTAGCTGACTGTTGCGTTGCAGTCAGTCTGTTGTTTTATTGCTCTTCTGTCCTGCATCTCCTGGATTTCCCTCTGCACCATGCCCTATTTTCAATTCCTCTGCAATGGAGGGAGTAGGGTATGCTTCTGTCAGATGAATGATCAGGGGAAATTTGAAGCTGTGTGTGTTCAAATCCCATCTGGCTTAGGGGGAGGTCTCTCAATTTTGAAGTAGAACATCAGCCACGGATATTGGGAAGCCTTAACCCTGCTTATTTAAATGTTCCTTCATAGAGAGATCCAGGCAGACCAAGGTGTTTGATGAGTAGTGCTTGATTGGGCTTTGAAACTGTGAGTTTCAGTCTGACCTTCTGGGCTGAGTTTTTCAAGACTACATTAGATGGTGCTTTGAGAAACCTCCTCTATTGGAAGCTGTCCCTATCCATGTCTTTGGACTAGGTGGTCTTTGGAGTTTCCTTCTGATTTAGGCTTATGATCTTTCTGATCATGTTGCTTATGGTTCCATTTAGCAAAGCAGTCTGTAAATGCTTGAGTTGGATTCAGTGGCATAAAGCTTGCATATACTTGAAAACTGTGAAACATACATACTATCTCATTTCACAGATGTGTAAACACTGAAGTTTACATTAATGCTGGTAACTAAAGAGTAACAATGATAATAATTTCAAAGGACTGAAATTAGAAAAACAACAAAAACAACTTTGTAGATCTTGGAGGAAAAAAAAATATCCCATAATTCATTACTTTCCTCTGTGGCCTTGGATCCTACAGCAGGTCTAGGAAAATATATGCCAGATGGGCGTATATTTTCCTAGTATCTGAAATGAGAAGTCCAAGAAAAAAATTTTAAAGACTGAAACCTGTGAGAAGATTATTGCATAGGCAGGCTAATACACCAGGTCACATGTTGCCTAACCACAATAAGATGAAGTTTGAACATGAATTTTTTAAAACTCAATGATGGGACATTTTACATGTGTATTCCACAAATACTTAGGTACATATTATGTAAATGTTTAGTGATATTCTGGTTTAAAGAATTTTTTCCTGTGTCTTGTTAATGTGTCTGCTTCTGTTAGAGCTACAGTGAAAATGGTTTTCAGGCACCACATTCAAGTGTGCTGGTTGTTACAGTGCTAGAGTCTGTGTCATGAAGCTTCCTTTTACTCTGCTGCCTGGGACTTCTTTCATTTATTGTAGGAAGCATAGCTTGGTTTTCTGGGATTTGACTGTCTGGAAGTTTTGATTCCACTTGAAATGTAAAGGTAAAAATCTGGATGGGTTGCTGCAAAATACTTAGATCAAAAGCTGTATCACCAGTGGAGATCCTACAGTAATTTTCCCTGTGTAGTATGGTAGAGAAAGTTCCTTAAGTTCCTTGCCATTCTGTCTCTTTGACATGTGGACATAAAGAATTTTTTGGGAATATAATAATACTCGTAAGTCTAACATTTTCAAAAGAGGCTATTGACTTTTCCCCATGCCCCCAAAGAAGACATTCTGCTTTTTAGAAGGCAGCTGTCCTGTTAAAATGTCCAGAGAGGATGCACTCAGCTGAGACATGACAGCAGCCTTCAATTATGTAAAAGGAAGTTGTGAAGGGAAAGAAATGGAAATTTCAGTGACATTTCTTAAATCACTGGAAAATTAACATATTTTAGCTGAATGTTCTGGAATCTGTAGAACAATGGCCCTTAAATATTTGACCCTCATGGAAGAAACGTTATGTTTAACTTCATACCAAAATATCAGTGTAAAGGAACACGATGAGTGGCACTTGAGAATATTTTATTTATTGCCTTTAAATTGCAGAGACTTTTTGTCTGAGAGTAGACAGATAAATCCTTCCTTGAAGACAGGCCAGGAAATGGTGTGAATGGTGGTTCAGCATCTAGTGACTAAGTTATGGTTGTGTACTCTTTTAAACTTCATCCCATTGAACTTGGTGGTTATGTGCTAAAAAGGGGAGAGGAGAGGAAGGTTTGGCACATGAGGTCACCTTTTGAGAAGAAAGAAGCAGGAATTATCAGGCATATTCTATGCACCTGTGTGCCATTTTATAGTTTATAAGCTTATATCTTACATGGATCTCTCACTGTCCAGCCTTGAGAAATCATATCCCTTTTTGTTCTCTTATAAAATTTTTTGGTTCTGCTGGATGTTTTGTGTTGCTGAGGCAATGCAAATTGCAGGAAATTGCTTTTTAACTATCTTTTGCATTGGGGCATTTACTGGTGCTGAATGCTATACTACATACAGAGAATCAGAGAAATAGTAAGATTATCTAATTCCAGCTGTTTTCTTCGATGGAAGAAATTAGATAGCATTTAGATATCCTTTAGCTCTGCATATGCAATTAAGTATGTAACTACTGCTTTCGGTGAAAGACCTAAAATCTTCTGCCAAAGGAATTTTGTAGGTCTGAACCTGAGCTGTGTTACTTCTGCAGATGATAATAAGTGTCTTTTGATGCTTCCTAGCAAGTAAAATGCTGGGATTTGATTGGTTTTGATTTGCTTGCTGTGTTTTTATTTTAAGAGCCTGAACAAAAAGAAACTCTTCTACACCTGGTGATGAAGTTGGGCTTGGTTAAGCTTTCCCAGTTCTTGGCAGCTCAGCCTGGAGGGTCATCAGCATTAGCATTACCTAATGGGGATGGAGCAACACCGTTAGATTTGGCTTTACAAAATGGACACTCCAAACTTGTTGAGATCTTTACAAAGTGAGTATAATGGTTTGTTTTTGTTTTTTTTCTGTGAAGCTGTCTTGTCACTTAAGAGATGTGGGGAGTACTGTTTTTTCATCTGGAGAGAGTTGACTATTTTGTTCTGGTTTCTGCTGCTTTTTGCCAGTATTATCATTTCAAATTATAAATTTGTATTTACAATTAAAGGAAGTTTAATATTTGTGCACTTCATTACATTTGAAGTTGATTTATGGTCGGTTAAATGACAGAGGACCAGCTGCACCATCAGTTACCTCTCCCAGCACTATATGAGCTGAATCATGACAGACTTAAATCACGTAAAGACATTCCTTAAAAATAAAGAAATATGTACATATAAACAGAACCATAGGACCTGACTTCCACTGAACCTCAGGAGGCATTGTGACCCCTCTAAAGCTGAAGTTTGAATGAACAAATAAGGGAGAATCAGCAGCAAAACAGTGCTGCAGTTATGACTCTGTTTTGCCGGAGAGTTGCCACACTGACAAATGGCTTAAAGGACAAGTGCTTTCTGGCACCTTTCAGCTGTCTGGAGCTCTGTCTGTCCTGAGGAGCTACGTGGGGTGTGTATGTGTCTTGGGATACCAAATGGTAAGCATCAGACACCTCTTCTTACTCTTGGCTTTGCTTTGCAAGTAGAAATATGCAAGAATTGGGCTAAATTTTTATTTCGGTATGTGGCTCTTTCAGTTCTGGCTCCGGGCAGCCTGTTGTTTATGTGAGGCTTATCCATATTTCAGCTTAAGAAAAAAATTACAGCGTGGGTACAGTACATTATGTTATGATTGTCTCATTTGTTTGTTATGTCCAAACAATACTGTATTCCCCTGAGATACTTTCTGTTTTTCACTCTTGTGGGATAACAAATCTGCTAGCTGCCAGTTGTGTCCTACTGCTATATATGGCAACGTTGACAGGAAAAGGTAGTATTTCTCATTTGCAATAAGGAGAAATTGGTATTGTCACAGCTTGCTCTTTCTGGCTTCTTTCGGTAGTGAGTAACTATCTAGAGCTAACATTGTTTTTTCCCAGTCTATAGCTAGAACTAGCTGTGTGTTCTTAAGTCTGAAAAGAGTCATTGGTACATTTTTTGTTTGCCCAGCTGTGTTTTCAGTGGATGTTTCAGATTTTCTGCCTCTGGTTTTTGCAGCGGGTGTGTTGGGGTCCTGGCAGGTTGTGCTGAAGGCAAGCAGGAAGCTCACTGTGGCCGTGCTTTCGTTCTACCTATGCAGAGAGATCTGCTTGGCTTAAAGAGTATGTTATTTCAGCTTCCAGGGCAGTCAGTCACTCGACATTTCAAGAGCAGAGATTGACGAGGGTGCCTGCATACAGTTTGTTCATTCGTCAGGAGCTCTTACGCTGACATTCAGCCACACTGCACAGCGCTTGCTGGAGTCAGACATTAAGCTCTTCAGAAAATACTTCTGGGACAGACCTCTTCTTTACCAGGTACTGCAGGTTTTCTTCATAATTTCCAGCTGGCTTTGTTTTCCTTGAATAGTGTTTTAATTTAAGCTGCCTGAGTCACTGATTACCAGCATAATTTCATGATTACTATTGTGGGCTTCTATTTTGTGTAGGTATAGCATATTTTCTGTCTGAAGCTGGGGCATAGAGGTGTGGAGAACTTTGTCAAAGCCTCTTTTGCCTTCCAAATTGTTCTTTAATCATGGTGGACTCTACAGGGAGTATCTTTCCCTGAAATCTCTGTCTTCAATTGCGTTGCCATTATTTTAATTTCTGTACTTTGAAATATTTAATTTAGCTCCATTCTTCGAGTAGAGTGATGCCTGGGAGCCTTTATCAAGAGCCAACCCGGGTCTATTATTTACAGCAGAAATGCAGAATACAGACTTCTTCTACAGAGTTTAGTTTAGTTTGTCTTATTTTAATGTAAAATGTCTGAAGTACTGTTGTCATCTCCTTCAGGACATCTCTTGATGCAGTAAAGTTAAGAGAATGCTTGAATGTATAATTTCTTTAATAGCAACGTGGATGCTTACCTGTGGTTTTAGATTGAGACTGCACAACACAAGTAAAATTAGTGAGCCAAAAACACACTAAAAGTTGTCTTTTTTTTTCTGGTCTTGAAATTCAGCTTTTCCATTCTTATCTTCAAGTTTGCTCATTTGTACACTGATTTTCCTCGTGTTACCTTTAGTGCATGCTGCTTTTTTTTTTTTTAGCTTAGAAAATGACTTATATGTTAGGTTTAACACAGAAACTTAAGGTTGGTATACTCTATAGTCCATCTGTATAATCTCACTTAACTGTTGTTGAGGTTTTGATTTGTTTCAATACAAAAAAGTTACTCTCTGTAGCTTGCAGACTCCCTACAACTTGTGTATGGCTTTTTCATTGAGACAATAATGAACTCAAAAGGAAAACCAAGACTATAGTCAAGAATGCATTGTTATTTATAAAATTTGCTTTTCCTTGCACTCACGAAGTCCTTGTTTTTCATTCAGTCTTTGAAATGGAAAATGAAAATGTTGTGAGTTAGGTATTTTCAAAGATAAAGGCTCTTAAAGGCTGCAAAATTCTGCATTTGGTATTTTCAGGAAAAAACCTTCTACCCTGGATTAGTTGGTTTCCCTTATGCCATTCCTCTAGCTGCAGCAGCCTGGGTTCTGTTCTGGAGATCTTCTTCCCCTCCTGCTCAGCATCAGTGTTGCAGCACTTTTAATAATGCAGAAATAGACCAGAATAATTGGGAAGATCATGTGGTTTATCTAGTTATTTCTTATACACAAGCTGTTGTGTTTAGACTGTGTATTACGTCTGAAAGGAAAGGCAAAATTAATTTTCCTTCTGCTACAAAAAAGAATTTTGGGCTCTTCAGTTGTATCCAAAGCATTGGGAGGCCATTTTTGGTAGGTACTAGAGATTTCATGGTACATATTCTTTTTAAAATAGAAGTAGAATTTATTGCTGTCCTGTAGTATTCATTTCATCTGCAGCAGACTAAGGCTGTACATCTGGTATTTTGAGACTGTATAAATGACCACATTGCTATTTTATGCTTGAATCAGAAAGTCATGAACTGCAGAAAGGGAGCCTGTCTCAGTTTTGATGGCATGTAGTGTTGCATTTGTGGATTTGTGTGAAATGATTGCCTCAGACAGCAGCACATCTATTCATGCAACAAAACCATAATCTTTCCCAATAATATTCTTCACTCTCTGCTGTGCCGGTCCTTTCAGTTCCTGTTCTATTCCTTAGAAGCATAAGGAAGTAAAGGAGAAGTTAAAATAAGCTGCCAGTAAGTTAAAGCCTCTTGTATAGGAGCCATACTTTCACTAAGTGATTCAAAAATTGCAAACCCACAGGTTTTGTGGCCACACTAGGCAACACAGAGAGATGGGGGAGATACCTGAAATTGCTGAGAAAGAATGTGGAATTGCTTAAATTCTGCGTGACCTCCTTGGGGCAGAGGCTGCTGTGAGGTGGTGGTGGTGGCAGTGGGACGATGTGTTTGGTTCATTGTGCTCCTCCAGTGGAGGCCTGGAGCACGAGAAGGTGGCCCACGAGGCTGTCTTGGCTGCTGGAGACAGCACAGCCAGTGGATGGCAGAGGTCCCCTGTCAGAGGAAGAGACATCTGTGTACTGATGGACACATTTGAAATGTGTCAGAGTAATGAAAGAACCAGAAAAGCCAAGCCAGGATATTCACCCAAAATGGATAAGATAGTTTATGATCAGTTAAGTAATTTTTTTGCCTGGTGATGGACAGGTTTAATATTTTCCCAACTTTCTTTTGGCTTTTTCTGCCTGACAGGTGTTGGAGTGGGAAACTGCCTACCACAGCAAGAAATGAGCAGAGAAAAATGCAGGACTTCATGGCTTTCAAATTAGTTTGGCTGCAGTATTCAGCCCAGGGTCATCCCTGACTTTTTCTTTCATGTTCAGTTTACTATGTCTTTTCTCTGTTTGCAGATGACAAGTACACAGACAGCCTACTAGAGGGAAAGACTAGAAGCAGGCAGAGTAGTAGATGAAAGGGCACAAAAGAATCTATTCTTTCTCCCACCCACTTGGTTTTTAATTTCTGAGGGTAATTTCTAAAATAGGAGACTGAATCCCAGCCCCCTCTTTCTTTTGAACAGGAGTGATAATAGTCAGTGTGTATCTGAGAAAGGGAGCAGCCTGGCCAGGGGCCAGAGACTTGGGGAGTGTCTCCTGGCTCCCAGGCTGGGTTTATCATGTAGTTAGTGTTTAGTCCAAGTTTATTCTCTGTGCATTGTTGCTTATCCATAAAAACTGCTTTCTTTACAGAGATGCTTTTAACATACACTAGACTTCTGAACAGAGCTGTTGTGCAAAGCTGTCATGCTGCTTTTCTCCTAGAGAATAAGGTTGTAAGCAGTGAGGTGCAAATGGTAATCTAATCCTTTAGCTCTTTTGTGTATTGTAAGCAGGAGGCGATTTCTCTGTAGTTGAAAATATTTTATTGGTTTCCCTCTTGAGGGGTTGCTGTCAGTTTCCTCTGGAAGGTAGCCAATAAAATATTCCTTGTGGGATCTCTCAGTCATTTTAGTATTGCTTATAACATAAATCTTTGCTAGTCTTTGATAATGTTCTTGCTTTTTCAGATAATTGTCATGGGCATCAAATACAGTTACTGTAATTTTGATTTTTTTTGTAGAGTATTAATTCAAATAAAGTTGAGACAGTGGAAGGTCCAAAAATGCCCTGCAGGACAACAAACTCTGTACAAGGTACAGTTCTTTTTTTTCCATTATGTTGCAATCTTTCTAAGCTCTAGAAAGTTGGCACAGATTCATACACTATTTATTCAGAAAGATCATGTTTCATATGGTTTTGGAGACCTGTTGGTAGGAATAGGTAAGTCACACATTACAAGAGTTTTGTAAATCATAAAACTCCCTACAGAGCATCGGTTTTCCAATGTCAGAATGAAATTATTTACAAAATATTACAATGTTTATGGTGACTGGAAAAGCCTTAACTGTGAGCCAGAAAAATGTCAGGTGGTTCCAGGAGAGGGCAGTGTTTAACTGAATGAACTGTCCTGCAAATTCCAGTAAAGCCTAATAAGTTAATAAAGATAGGAGCAGAGTTATGATTTGCATGGGTAGTTTTGGGATCCAGCCTAGAATTCTTAACGTGGCAAAATCTGAATTTGTTGCCGTTAGACATTTACTGTTCTGGTGAGCAGTTTACCTCTGCAGGGATTGCGGGACTGTGCTTGTGGGTGAGAATGCTCTTTTATTACCAAAATACCTCCCTGTGTACCCCAGAGCAAGCATGTTTTAGGACTGAAGCAAAAATCACCAGAAAGAAACCCCATTCTTCAGCATCAGAAGTGTGAGGCTTGGGGGCTTATATATGATTCTTAGGGGTGAATTAAATTATTTCATCAGTTGTCCATTTGCTTATGTGGCTGGCTTTGTCTGTTTGGATAAAGCAACAAGCTGAAAACTGAGAGCTCTGTGAGAGGCTGGGTCTTGCTCTTCAGTGTCTGCTGGAGACAGCCTTAGTTCAGGGCAGCAGAAATGTAAGCAGCTGCATGAACTCCTGACAGGACCAGAACCAGGACCAGATGGAGGAAAAGGGTGGGGATTAGTTCGCAGGGCATCAGCTAGTAATGTCAAGTGAATGGGTAAAATAGGGGCACAGTCCTGTATCTAAATGTGTATGCTGCCATTGCTAGTGCTGAAAATGTAGTTTTATACCCAGTTTTCTGTCGGTCTTCAGGCAAGAAGTGTTCTTCCATTACAAGTTAAATTTACAGAGAAATAATAAGCAATTATTAGCAGTTACAAGCTACTATGTATCTTGTAACTTGTTATTGTAAGTGCAAGTGAGAAGTTATTATAAAGGGGTTGTGAATGACCTTGGTGACACAGTGTGAAAATGCATTTACTCTGGGTGTTCACCTGACTGTACTCTGATCAGGGTGATCTTTATGCTGTTCCTTGGGGATAGAAAGTGAATGGCCTCTATTTGCAGCACTATATGTGGCAGTCACTTGGCCAGTGTGACTTGTAGGTGATGATTGCTTTGATATTCTTGGTAAAAAGCAGTTTTAACGTAGTCTGCTTGACTTGCACAAGCAGAATGCAAACATCAGTGGGTAATCATAACCCAGAGAGAGAGAGAGTCTCCAGTTCAGGACATCTGCTCTCATTTGGGGTTCTGATGAGCAGCAGAGATATTTGGCATAGGCACACCTAGCTATTTGTGTTTTCCATGGAAGCTATACACTTTTGTGCCTTCATGCATCTGAGTTGCTTTTTGCCTTTTAAAGAAATGAATTAATTTCAGTTCAATACCTGGAAAAGCATGCTACATTTTGTAAGTATTCAGGACCTACACAAACAGATTGTAGTAAACATGCTTACATGTTTTATGCTCTGTGTATCTACTTGTAGATATGAGAAGTTTGTAACTGCTGTTTATACAATATTAGGCAATCAAGGTTTTTCATCTTCTTATCGTTCAGTAGTTATTAGGTTGCTGTATTTCTGTAAGGAACTACTCTCTGAACACCAAGTCAAATAAAAAAGAAAAATGACTGAATGGTGTTTACTGGTGACTAGTAGCTTGTCTTACACTTTCCATTTGTCAACATTCAGGTGATGAAAAGAACTTTGTTTGAGTTAAAATTTTTGCTGCTGAAAGCAAAAAGCACATTAAATGATTGTACTTTTTAGTACATCCTGAGTTGCATGCACTGAACTCCTTTATGAAGTGTCTGCTAAGTTCAGAACTTTATTTTGGAACATTCATGTCACAAAAGTATCCCACTCAGATTTTAAAGCTGCTGCCATTCCAAGAAGTAGTAGCTACTCACTTCTAAAGTCAAGATCAACAGACCTTTAAAACCCAATGCTATCAAAAGCCTTGGACTGTTATCAAGAAGAGGTTACTATAGCAGTGTGTTGTTGCTTCTTGTGGAATGCCCTCATGTGAAAGCAGTGGGCCAGTGTAAGGTGGTGCTACTATCTTGATCTCCCATAGCAGCCTAAATTCAAATATATGGAGTAATACATTATCCAGGCAGGATGCAGAGCAAAAAAGTGAAATAGGTGGTATTTTGGCTAATTTTATAGTTTGTGCTTTTCTTTACTCTTCTCTGGCTTTGAAATTCCATGCCCATGAGTTGACTGAATACTATTACCTGGAAGATAAGCCAATTGCTGCTACAGTATATATAGTATAGAGAAAATGGCTTTTTTTCCTGAGAATTCTGGAACTGAATAATAATCATGCCTTGCATAAAAAAGTATAAAATGCATATTCTCACAGAAGCTTTAAAGTAGGTGTCTGCACTTACAGTAACAGAAGAAATAGTCGGTTCCTACCAGCTGAAATGTGATGTCTGGAATACTTAGTTTGACAGCATCAGGGATTTTGGGCTCTGTGATTGCGCTGTGTTAGAGTGCAAGGGGAGATATATATGTGAGTGCTGCAGGAAGTTAATTAAAGAAGGTGGTTTAATTCAAAATGAATGATCATGGTACTGATCAGCATGGGCCCAGTCCTTACTCCTGCCAGTGTCCAGGGGCCCTGCCGAGGTGAGGGACAGCAGGTTGCAATGGGCCCAGAATTGCCTCCCAGAACTTCGTGTCCAAGAGACTTGCAGGTCAGATGGGGGTTTCTTTTTGCTGAGGATTGTGTGTTTTAGGTAGCAGGCAGCTGTCTTGGAACTATTTGTCCCAAGAGGTATTAATACAACTCTTTATTAAAAAAAATCTAGAGTATATACTTCGTTCAATGCCAGTAAAGGTCTCCAAACTCCATATACTTCACAGCACCCTATGACTATTGAAGCATTCTTTGTTTAACTGTTTGCTGGAGCTGGAGAAATGAAGAGGGTATCTGAGAACAGATATGAACCTAGAGTTGAAAGATTCAGTATAAAATGAAGCATATTTAGCATATGATGATTCTGTCTGTATAATTTCAGTTTCATGTTTTTAAAATAAGTTTGCTAAATAATAAAGTTCCTGGAAGCATGAGTGATGCTTGTATTTATTTACATTCTGTATCCAAATTACTCCTCTTTGTTGTTTCACATTAGTCCTTCAGGCTTCATTTGGGCAAAACTTGAAAAGCGTGGGAGGTGGTTTTTTGGAGTTTCTTTAGCATTGCTGTGTCCTTCTCCACAGTCCTTGGAAGAAAATATAAATCAAAAACCAACCAACCAAAAAAAAAAAAAACCCAAAAAAACAACAGAAGTTATTTTTTTGCTTTTTGGGTTAAAAATGCAAAGTCTAACTTCAGAAAATGTGTGACATCCCTGCAGAAGAAAAGCAGAGTTCTGCTGCCCTGTGGCATTGAGGCACAGTGCTGGAGCTGTTGATTTTCTGAGCGTGTGGGGGTTAATCAGCCCAAACATAACTGTGACAATAACGTAGCACTTGTTGTGCATCCAGCTTGCATGCTGCCCACGGGATCGCCGCTGCGGGGAGATGCATGGGCTGCCCATGTCCATTGTTCTGGCTCGCCTGCCTGCTTCTTGTGTCCCCTTTCCTATTTGAAAAAGGAGAGAGACCAGCAGCAGAAACCAAAGCAGACCCAAACAATTTCCTTGTTACAAAGGCAGCAGTCTTTGTTCTTGCAGGTCCTGTGAGCTTGGCATCTGATGGGTTGTCCCAGGATGATACAAAGGTACAGATTTCTCCTTATACAAATAACTAAACTTTATTTTGGCTGAGAAGCAGCAACCTCTGCATGCCTCTCTGAGCACCTACCAGAGCTAGCAAATAAATTCTAGCCTGCCAGACAACATTTCTTGCTGTTTCTATGCTGCAGGAGTAGTTATGTGTGTAGATGATTCTTATTTGAAAGAACTTGTTATTTAGTTGTGGGCTTGAAACCGGGTTGCAGAAGCAACCAGAAATCTCTTGTATTTATGGTGAGCTTAGTGCCTTTAGGGAGCTTGCAGATGCCAGTTTGGGGTCAGGACCAGACTTATATCTAGCATAAGTTTCATCCTTGAGACAGCATGGTTCATTACATCTGAGGAGTCACTCTCTGAGAGAGACCTTGTGGATAACTGTGGTTCCTTAACTGGATGTAAATGAGAATGATGCTTGATAGAAAAAACCCTGCAAGTTCCTATTGCCATCTACTTGGAGGTATCTAAACAGCTTTTGCCATTATAACTGTATTTCTGTCAGTTGTATTTGATCTCTAGTCTTATATTCTGCTTTTTATTTATATGTATTTGTTTACAGAACTGGAACATTTTTGTCTTGGTATTTTTTAAACACCTTTTAAAACAGGAGCTTGATTATTATCTCAGTGGATATGCAGCTAAAATAGCTATTTTAGCTATTGAGATTGAGAGAAACACAATCTGGACAAACCTGGTAAATCTGGTAGAAGTGATATCAATACCAAGTGACTGCTGTTTGTTTTAATAACACCTGAATGTAGTGGAGTATTTATAAGCTGACAGGTTAGGTAATTCTTACAGATGTGGTGACCTCTTTAGCGTTTTTTTATTTGGTTGCTTGGATTTTTTAAATTTTTATTGCCAACTGTGCAGAAGATTGACCATTTGTTTGAAACTCATATTTGCTATCGTAATCTGTGACATCTCATAATTAAATCTGCAGTATGCACACATTCTGGAATCTATGTTGAAAGTGTGTGTTGGAGCAGAGTGTTGCAGCTCATGAGTCTTGCTGGGGGGAAAAGATTCTGGTCCCATACTGATTGTCTCTTGTTTTGATCTAGCAGAAAGATGATAATGAATCTGTAATGAATGAACTGAACTGTGGCATTTCTACAGGTGTGAACAGCTCAGCATTAGAAATACTTGTAGTCTTAGAAAATATTGCTGTTTTCTCCAGAGCACTGTATATTGACTAGTCAGAGCACAATTAAACTTTGTAAGAGGCACACAGGCTGAAAATCAAAGTTTGCATGGGAAATAAGATATGGTTTGGTCTCTTCTTTGATTATGCTTAGGATTTGAGTCCTTAGGGTTCATTTGCATATGGAAGTAGCATGCCACATCACTTGAATCTATGAGAATGGCTAAAATGAAGTGGCTGCTGCTTGATGATGTTTGAATTGAATTATGAAAGCCTTTAGCACAGTTTGCAATGTAGCATAAATACAACTATATGTCTTCAGAGGTATAGCTCAATTTTTCTGTTCCTAGCTTTTTGGAGACTTAGAAGTTCCTTCTAAGGAACATGAAGATTGTGTCTTGTTGGACATAGGTAAGAAAGAATTAAAAAGACTTCCAAAAAGCAACTGATATGGAGTGTCATGTCAGTTACACACAAGGCAGTTTCTTTAAAAGAGGTGAAGGTAATTGACATTGCAGAGTAACTTGCTGAAAGATCAGCCGGTTATATCTATGTCAGGGAGGGAACCTTTGTTTCTAGCATATATAGGTAATGTATCCAACAGTGTTGTGATACCAGGACTTTTCAGTAATGTATTACCTGTTGAAAGGAGCAACAGCCTTGAAAATAATATCTGATAGAACCCACATATGTGACTGAAGGTGAAATGAAGTCTGTAGAAATGTTTAAATGCCACAGTGAGTTGTGGGCCTGGTAGGAGAATATAGCCAGTTCTATAGACAGCACATTCAGAGACTGAAACTCCACTTGAAAGGTACTTTCAAGCTTTGTGGAAAGCTGCAAGAGCAATATGCAAACATGGGCTCATGGAAAGCACAGCAAGTTGGAAAATATGATGAGTAACTAAGCTCTGCAAGTGAGAGCTGCTGTGCCAGGCAGAGACTGCCAATCTGACATCACTGGCCTGTGGTCCAGTGCTGAGCTCAGAAAGAGCAGCCCAAATGGTGGCATTCTGTATGCAGATTTTGATGCTGCAAAGTGAAGATTCACGCTTTCTGTGTGCAGATAGGGAGGGGAGAGATGTGCATGCATAGAAGGGGTATATTTTATGGGGAAATGAGCTGACATAAACTCATAGACAGTTCTAAGATTATTGATTACTTGCAGATTATTTTATTACTTTTCACTAAATCAGCATCTAGTTATCTATTGTTTTAGGTACTGTTACACCAAATACATGTACTTCAACTATTTAATGATGTTTGTCTCACTGTCCTGTACAGGGGATACAGGAGCTCTGAAGCGAATTGGGACTAGTCATAAAAACCCTAATATTCACAGTCATTCTAACTACAGTGTTTGAGAATAGGACACTGTATCACTCCTTGCCTTGCTCAAAAATGCAAGTTATGTGGGATGTTAGTGCCCATGTGTTCAAATCTGTTTTGTCAAGCAAGACAAACGTATCAGACTGTATCTCAGTGTAAGAGTGTGTGGAGCCACTGGGGAGTGATTATGGTTTGTTAATCTGAAAGCCACATTTGCTCTGGTCTTGGTTCCAGTTATACCATCTGGACAGAACATAAAGTAATTTAGAAGCTGACCATGTAGAAGTTCTCCACCCTGAAATGATAGCTGATATTTCTTTTTCTTACTCCTGAAATGCTTTTTCCTTCTAAGGCATCATTTGCACAGCATTTCTTCCGACGACTGAAACAGAAACCAGGCCCTCTGGCTTCAGACTTGCTCATTCTCTGATGCTTGGATAGGCAACTGCATCAGATCCTGAGTCCTCTTGGAGGAACAATCAAGTGGCTTTGGCCATGGTTCATACTGTTAGGAGTGATACTGTAGATTTTTAGAGGAGCTAAAAAGAGTGGTGAATTTGGATATGATTTGGACAAGTTTTAGGTGCTTAAAATTTTATTTAAATAATTTTTCTTCGGCATTTTATTTGCATATAAAGTAACATTATAATGTTTAGATATACATATATGTGTAGATATAGATACGTGTTTTCATACATGTGTGTATGTGAAGTGTGTCCTAAGTACAGGATTGCCTTACATTAAACGAAGAAAGATTCCTTGTTGTAACACCTTCATGAGAAAGAACGAAACCTCTGTCACTCTCTATGTCATAATCACTTTAGATTACAATTAAGAAGTTGACTTGTTTGTGGAAAAGCTGCAGTGAAATCTACCTGTTGTGGAAGTCTCTGTAACTGAGAATTTGGTTGCCCTGTGTAAGGACTGGAGCATGGACTTGCTGCTGGCCATGCTGTGCGTTCTCCTTGCCCATCTCCGGGTTGAGCACTCAAGTTGGCTGAAACACTCATCACACAGACATCCAGTGGGATTTTGCCATTGTCCTCAGCAGGGCCTGAAGGGCTTCCAGTGATCACCATGTATGAGGTCTGATGGGGTCAAATTGCAGTCTGGGGAGTGAGTGGACTACTGGGTGTGCAATAAAAGGTGGAAGTGAGGAGGGATGAAGAAGGATGGAAATAGAGTTTAGTGACAGCCAGAAATTTGTAAGTTGACCAAAGCTGGGTTTACTGGTTTAATTGAATTTAAAAATCAGCATATGTTCAAACCTGACTCATTTAACCATGTTGCTAAATATCTTGGTTTTCTTAACATGAATTGTTTTAAACTGTTCTTAAAAAAATTGTTTGCTTGGCAGGGCTGTTAAATGGCAGTGGTTTTGGCAGGAAAAGCTCACAGTGGGGGATAAGTAGAGAAATTCAAATAGTTGTCAGTGGGGGAGAGGGAAACAACTAAGGGGGATTGAATGAAAAAGAATGAATAGAAACAAGCAAACTCTGGAATCTCACTAGTAGCTGGATGTGTAAATCAAAGAGGACTTCTAAGAGTAAGAATGTGAGTGCTCTTTGAATGGGGGTACAAAGTCCCCCACTTCTGTTTCTCACTGACTTTTCTATATCGTTCTTGCTTTAGAAATCTCTACCAAAAATCAAGGTTCTTGTGGAATGGTTTTGATTGGAAGGGGCCTTTGACTGTGTGTGTGTACTGGAAGGGCTCTCCTGTTCCTTCTCTCTGCATTCTCAGACATCCCATTAAAGCATGTTGGTCATTATGGCTCTTTCTCCACAGAAGTTTGGGGAGGACAGGGGACCCAGGACAGGGGAGTACTCTTGCTGATGTGCTTTCAGCATTTGGTAGGATGCTAAAAGGGCACCAACTCTCCTTGCTCTCTGTTTTCTTCATCTTTGGGTTTGGACCTGGTTACCAGGGACCTTAGGCACCAGGTCTAGTAGTGAGTCTTGTAGTTTGGTTTTGAGAATTACAGTTCAGATTTTTTTGTGCAAGATGTTTATCATCCTCCAGGATCCCTGGAGAGCCTCTGGGATATCAGTCCAGGGAGTGTGATGTGCCAATAAGAAGATTTGCACTGTTTAAGAATGGAAGCGGGATTAGGGCGCAACAGGCACAACAGGAGGCTGTATGGAGACACCCCAGTGCTAATCACACCTTCCAGCGTTCCTTCCCCTCTTTCTGTCTCCTTTGGAAATCGTTAGAGATTTGTTTTATGTTTATAAGAAGAAAAACCACAAAACAAAAACCAAAACCAACCAACTAAAACTCCCCAAAGCACTTTTTTTCTTTTTTCATTGAAGGCAAATGTGCTGGAAATATTGTGAGAAAATGAATATCTGGTTGGGGAGAACGAATAAAGGAAATAAATGGAAAGCAACAAAAAAGATTTTTTTTTTCCCTTTCAGTATTATGCATGTGTTTTACTGCCATGCATTGTCATCCTCAGAATCAGCAACCCTGTACATTTTGGGAGAAAGTCTAGAGGGTGACGGCTGTATGCTGTTACTGTTGGGGTTGTAACAGTGTGAGCAGGGCATGTGTTTTTAAACATTTAGAATTCCTTCCTGTTTTGCATAGCTGGTTGGGAAAGTTAACGTTCACAAGGCCATTCATAAAGCTGCAGAAGTTTCTCTTTTCCATTAAGAAAAATGACCCAAACACACCGATTTGCTTCCAAGGATATACAGCTCCTCCCCCCACCCCCCCCCCGCCCCCAATTTCAGGAAAGGATATTGATGATAATTTTTCAAAATAATTTCCATGGTCTCCTCCTTACATTGCCAACAACCTAGTGGTGTCTGTCTCTTCTATTCTCTTTGTTCTGCCAGTGATAAAAAACTCCTGGAATCCATGTTTTGCCAGAGATAAAAGAATTGATGCCAAATTTTTGGCAGTTCACTCTGTGGCCAGGCAGCTACAAAATATTTTTAGTAGAGTCTGCCCTTGGATTTTCATGATTCCACAGAAATCCCCATTTAACCACAGATCAGTTTAAGTAACAGAACATAATTGCCATAATGATCTTTTCTGTAAACCAGTGGGCTTGTACTGAAATATTAAGAAAAATCCGGTTTCATTGTTGCTGTTTTGTTCTTTTCTTTGATTAGATTTCCTCACTATGATGGGTAAGACTTGAAAATGGTAGATTTTTTTTTTTTTTCCCAAGACAGAAAAAAGCATGGTCCTGCTGTCTGGGGTTCTACCCTTGTGCAGTTTATGTTATGCCTGTTAAATTACTACTTTTTTATACTTACTGTGGTGATATCTTTTGCTCCTTTTTTGTATTTCTTAGCTTCTGGGTTTTTTAGGGCAAAATGTTTGTGTTTGGAAGTGTTTGGAGTCAAGTGTGCCTGTTTTGACATTGGAACTACAGGAAATAATTTAATGCTTTCTGATAAGTAAGAGTGAAAGTTGTGTTAAGTGTTGCCTATTTGAAACAGGTACAAGAGTCCTGTGATTCAGGCTGTGCAGATCTTTTCTGTTTGTAGTAATTTTTATATTTTTCTGGCAGCTTTCTATCTTATCTTTGCTTTATGTATGCTGTGAGAGAGGTTGAGTGATCCAGCATAGCATCTTTAGTCCAGGAGCTGCAGACTTCTGCTGCAGTTTCTCTCCTTAACAGATTTCTAACAAGACTTTAGACATATCACATACTTTCTCTGCAACTCATTTTTTTCTGAAAGAAAGAAGACTGTAGAGAGCAAGGTGATAAAGAGGCACTACAGTACTTGGCTGATTTGGTATGTCCAAATTTTCAGACTGGTTGTGACAAAGAAGTTCAGTTTGTTGTAAAGGAAGATTTAAACCCCCTCATTTTTAGTCAAAAGGAGATAATTTGAAAGTTACAGAGAGAAACATCAACTGAAGACAATGACACAGTTATCACTGCAGCTAATGACGGTGGAAATTGCACTCTGGGATTTTGGGCTGCAGCTTTGACATCTTTGTGCTACTTCTTCCACTTTGCAAAATCTTTGCATGGTTCCTTGCACTAGAGATGTACCTTGGGGTTGATCTGTCAGAGTACTGCCAGCAACAACCTTTAAACAAGATTTAAACATGACAGTAGCGTATTTCAGTAGATAAAAATATTCACATTTGTTTGAAATGTCTATAAACAATGCAGTATTGATGACTGCAAAATAGTTAAGAGCTACAGAAGATACGGGAAGTCAAGTTTTTCTGGGATGTGAGCCTGAACTTGAGTTTAATTAAAAAGCTAGGGAGAAATCTGGAAGAAGCAGCATTAGGCACTAAAACAAGCTTGTTCTTGTTGCTTGGAGTTTCCTCCACTCTTGATTTTCTGAGGCATTATAATTCAAGTTAACCTCAAAAGGAAGAAATAAATAAAGAAAAATCAACAAGATACAAACATATGGTTTCTGGTTTCCCAGGAGTTGTTCTCTTCCTCTGCCTAAATCCCAAACAAATTTTTTCAACAAAATAACCCTTCAAAAAAGGCGCTTTTTAAAAACTGATGTTTAAATAACCTTTCTTTTGGCCTGTCTTCGGCCCTGCTTCATTTCATGCTAACATAAATGAGCAATCTGGGATGTATCTAATGTCAAGTTGCTCTTTAAATGTGAAATATTACTCAGAAACACATTGTGAAGAAAACAGTTGCAGTCTTGAGAGCGCACACAAGAAAAGATTTCTCAGCTTTCTTCCTCCTTGAGAGGCAACCTTCCCTTGAAGTCTTCCCTGAAACATAGAAAGTTGGATTTTTAATTAGATGAGTCTTTTGTGAGATTTTTGGCATCATAGTCTGCCAGTGTGAGTGTAGACTCAGTAACCAAGTCATTGGCACCAGTTCGGTAGAAGTGAGGTCCAAGTCAAACTTTGGTTTGCTTTCACGTGAGGCAATATGCACACTCCTTGTTTCTGCCTCCATGGAGCTGAAACAAGGAAGACTAATCCCCTAGTCCTCGGGCTTTTGCAAATAATCTCTTATTTTCATCAGGGAGCTTTTCATCAGGATATTGGACCAAAAAGTGACAAGCTTTCCACCCACTTTTGTTCTGTATTTCCCAGCTAGTCTTTTGATCTGAATAGATACTGGACAAGGAGATTGTTTAGGCAGATTATCTCTTTATGTGTTTTGCTTACTGCTTGTTTCAAGAGTCAGGGCATACTGACCACTGCCAAGTGAAAATAGTATTAATGAGCTTCTTATCCTAAACTGAGCTTCTCGTTACCCTAGAGCGATTTTGGTGTTGTATAAAAAGAATAAAAAAGTAAATACCTACTGTCAGTCATGAACCAGACATCAGAAAGATCTGAGTTGGAGGAATTCTATGAAATCTAACTGGGCAACATGAAGAGTTTGAGTCAAAACCCAAGATGATGCAGTGAGTGTCCCCATGGGCCCTTTGGAGCTTGGTTGAGTCAGTATTAGGCAGAGATCATGTTTTCACCTACAGTGCATAAAAATACTGAACCCTTCTTTATCCCAGCCTACTGGTCTTTTCCAAGGATCTTGCGGTACTAGTACAGTTTGTGCAAAGCTGTTTCTTTAAAATTTGTGAGGGTATATTATTTTTTAGTTTATCAAAGAAAGAAGCCTGAAATACCACTACTTGCAAGCAGTTGCTTTTCAAAAGAGGTATCTATGGCTAAGACCTCTTTGTAGGAGTGTGTGTCATTCACTGAGTATCATAAACTTAATATTTTTATCATTGACAACATTTATTCTTGTTATAGGTGTTCTAACTGTAGTTGTCACACTGCTTTCCAAAGAAAGCATTAAAAAAGTAGCATTAACAATTAATTTTGTAATTCATAGTACAATTAGAAATGTATCTGATGGGGAATAGTAAGGAAGTCAATAGAAATTTAGATAGCATGATCTTCTTTCAGTCTTGATGGTTTGCTGCAACACAGTGATTCAATGTTCCTTGTCTGGGAACTATAAAAAGATATATCCATTTGGAAGTAAATGGAGTTAAGCATAAAAACTCTTGGACTGGCAGTCCAGCTTAAAGCAATCCAGAAAACAGTGCACGCAAATTGCCTCTGCTTTTCCTGCAGCCTGCCATGGTTGCAGTGTTTCAGTAAACTTGGGTCTTATAACAGAGTTTTTGGAGATGGATAGGGTAGTCTGCTGCTCTCACCAGATTGCTTGTGAAGGCAGCAGCTGTTCTGTGTTCCTTTCCAGGCTAGTGTCCAAAAATAGCACAAATAAGTCAATGAAAAATTGACCTAAATTTCTAGTACTCTATTGTTATCTTATATTTTTTATTATTATTTCTTCTATCTGCCTACACAAGATATAGAGAAGACACAGGTCTCTAATGTTGGTGAGTTTTGTCATCAGCTGTTTGAATGGAAGAGTGAAGAACAGAGCATGAGGGGGACATGCGAGTGGGAGGTTGGTGGGCTGGGGGTCAGAGCCATTTAATCTCATGTCAGAATGTGGCTAGCTTTGATACCTAATTCACTCAGGACTGCACTTTTCTGGGAGTGCAAATTCTGCTGCTTTAAACTTGTAGTGGGAGGAAAAGGCTCTGATGCTGAATAGTTATGGTCCTTCACGCTGTTGAAACCTATGGCATATCCCGATGCATAGGAAGTTCCACCTGAATTTGAGGAAGAAATTCTTTACTGTGAGGGTGACTGAGCACAGGCACAGTTTGCCCAGAGAGGGTGTGGAGTCCCTCTCACTGGAGATACTCAAGAACCATCTGTGCACAATCTTGTGCCAGGTGTTCTGGGATGACCCTGCCTGGGCAGGGAGATTGAACCGAGTGACCACTGTGGTCCTTCCCAACCTGAACCTGGTGGAGTTTATGATTCTTTTTGCAAGGAAAGCAAGCAGTGCAAGAAACTCCATGTTTAACCCTAACCCTAACCCTAATCTGAACCTGGTGGAGTTTATGATTCTGTTTGCAAGGAAAGCAAGCAGTGCAAGAAACTCCATGTTCTTCCTTCCCCTGCCCTGTACACTGCCCTTCCCAGCTCTGATCCCCTCTGGGTGATGCAGCATGGGTAGGCTGCCACGGGGTGCTGGAGAAGGAGATGGGATCCTCCAAATATTGCCATAACATCTGGTAGTGATGATGGACAGTGACTGCCTGCCTGGACCGTTTGAAATCCACTGCTGAACAGTTTAAATCCCTAAATGCTGTTTTACTTGTGGGAGACCTCTGTTTGCAAAATAAGAAAATAATAGGCCAGTTCCTTAAACTAAATGCCTGAATCTGCCATCAGACTTTTAGCAATAAGGAAGATCATAAGAACAAGTGGAGGGGGTAATCAACCAAGATCTTAAGGATCTGGCCTTGGTTCTTTGTTCTTCAATGAGGGTTCATCAAAGATTTGGGAAAGGAAGAGGGAGAGAATAGCGATGTGGCAAAGCTTTTATTACTATTCCTGTATTATTCCTATATAAGCTTCCATAAGAAAGAGAGAAATTAATAAAACTAATGTCTGGGACAAGCCATCCTTCAAGATGTTGATGAAGATGTTGACAGCCACAGTCTGCATGGCCATTGCATCATTTTTGTGGGCAAATGGAAAGAGTGTTACAGTTGGAGGGTGCTTGGTGCCTGATATCTATTTGGTAATGTTTTGCTTTTAGTTGCCTTTAATTCTTATTTGTTGTGTCTTGTTAAGTCTAATGTAGGGTAGAGCAGATAGTTTGTCTAGGTATGTTGTCTGATCCTCTCTGTTGGAAGATATGCTCTAATTAGTAAGAACAATGGATTGAAGAAGGGAGGGAAGCCACGTGTGCCTGTGGATCACAGAGACCGGTGGTGAAGATCACCTAACCCTTTCTACACCATTTTATCTTGTCAGATGCTTGGATGTACTTTGGCAAAAGATTTCAGGCTCTGCTGGGTCTGGGAGCGAATCAGGCTGGAGACAGTCAATTTCATTGCTAATATCAGGGAAGACTCTTCCCGGAGCAAAGTGACCAGAGTGTTTCTGGCAGAGCTTTTGTTCAAGCAGCTGTCATCCTACAGGTGTCCAAAAATCACCCTCTCCAGTTCTGTTTGTGAAGTAATCAACCACATTTTCCATCCCGTATATGTCCCTTCTCCATCTGGGGAGGGAGTGGTGGCTCAGGGTTGTCCCCTTCCACTCTCCCTGAGAGAGAACTGCAGCTGTGGTTTAGCAGTGTCTGGGGAGAGGCAGCCCACCCACTCGGTCCCCCAGTGCTGTTCACTGCGCGTGTGGGGAGGCAGCAGTGCTCTTGCATGGGGTCTGCGGATGTGGTGACATTCCTTTGCTTCCTTCCATCGTGCCATAAGCCACAGGAATGGTCAGACAATAGAAAATACACAGTACTATCTCTGAAAAACATTCAGATTTTGTGAATGTATTTTGCTAAGCATTGGTTGAAAGAATTTAAGGTATTACATTATTTATCAAAAGCATTAGCCTTAGATAATACACACACCCCCCCACAGTTGTTCTTTATCTTCGCATCTGTACCTTGGTGTATATAATGAAAAATGTTTTTTCAGTGGAAAGTGAAGTTAATATTTTCCAGCTAGCAAGCTCCTTTTATCTCGTAAGTGGCCAGATCTCTGTGGTAGCTGCCTGAAAATGCCACTGCTTTGGAAAGAAAGAGTGGCAGGTGAAAAGTGGGTTGGATCGTCCTACAAAGTGCAAGAAACAAAATATTTTTAGTCAAAGACTGTAGGGCAAAGCCCTTCTTTGTAGCAAAGAACAGCATGACATCTTTCATGGTTGCATAAAGGAGTTTTACAAATAGGAAAAAAGAAGTCTTTCACAAGGCCCAAACAGAGCAAGTAATGTGAGTGATATTCAATTAACCCTTCAAAAGTAGGGGTTAAGGTTGATAATTTATCTGCACTTTCAGACTGTGATTGACAAATTCCCATGCAAGATCCTATTCATTAGAGGTTGCAGTATGCAGGTGAAAAGCCTAAATACTTGGACAAAAAATGGATGATGAACAGCAGGAGTGTATGGTCAGGGTTTTATGACTGCAGAAATGTAGTCGTTGGATTCTCTGAGAATTATGTAATAGGGCTGCTGTTGAAAAATTGTTTAGCAATCTTAATTACTCATTTGTGTTAGAATGTTAAATGTACACGGCTTGTTTAAGGTAGGAGGGCAGGCAATAACTGAGCAGTCAGTGCAAACATTTATGCAGTGTACAGAGGTCATTCAGGAAAGTAAATGTCTCGGCATGTAAAATATTTTAATGCCATTAAATACATTGGCTGCATTTCCTCATGGTGAGTGTTATGTTCGGCTCTACTTACCCCTCCCTGGGCTAAACTGAAGTCCAGGAAGACCAATGAGAGTGAGTTATTTTAGCAGAATGTGTAAGCAAAAAAAGCCAGATTTGCAGAAAAGATGCACAAATGGAAATATCACAAAAGTAAGCAAAATTTACCATTTCTCATAAAGTAGAACAAAAGAATAATTGATGAAATTGAAAGGTGAGACATTTTAAAGGAGCTCTCTAAATCTGAACTACCCTTTGTCCATGGAATACTGCCATTTGTGCACATCTGAAATGAAAACTTCTATTCTGGTTGGCATTAACTATATCCAATGAGCCAGACAGCACACTTGTGTAGGGAAAATTGCTGTGTAGAGAGGAAATCCTCTCTGTTAGATCAGTTGGGAAGGCTTTCCTTAATTGTTATGCTTTGTCCTATCCTTTTCTCAAACTGTGGCCGTGGTGGGAGGCAGGCGAGTGCCCTGGGTGGTGTGCAGGTGGGAAGGAGTACGTCAGTGCCTGCGTTCCTGTATGCCCAGAGGATTTATCAGTGCAATTTGAACCTGACATTCCAGGGAGTGGAGATATTTTGAAGTGGATGCTTAAAGCATGGATTTATATCCTCCCTGTATTTTCCATTGTCTGTTGTAATTCCCTGGGGCTGTTAATTATACATATAAATCAAACAAAGTCTCTGTGAGTGTCTAATATTTAAAGTGAAAGTCTAAGGCTTCCAGCGTCTGGGGTGAATTATTCTTTTCAGGCCTAACAAAGCTGGCAGAACTTCAGTTAAGGGAAGGGCAGAACAATGATGTGTTTCAACTGTGTTTTATGTAATTTGTGCACTTTATGAAGGATAATTATTTTATCCCTGAAAATATGATGGATATTTTTCTAATGGGTTTTGAATTAAATTTGCATTTGAATTGCATTATTTTCTTCAGCAAATACATTGTTATCTCTGACTGAAATGTGGATCAAAGAATCACTTGAAACATAATACAGAAGTAGTGCTGCAGACCTTAGCAGCCTGAAAAATAATTGAAGTGAAGTAAGGAATGTTAACAAGCTCAAATGTCATCATCTTCCAAAACCTGACATTTAAGCTGATCCACATTCCCTCTCTCCTTTATGTGGCATACAAAACCACATACATTGTGGGGTAACTAAAAGAAATGTTTGTTGGAGTTGGTTAAGAAACAGTGGACATGTTATTTTTGTATTAGCTCTTGTATAGCCACATATGAGCCTGTTTGAAAAAAAATGTAGTTTGTGTAGCGTAAAGATGTTGGGGGAAGGGATAATGAGTTCCTACTGAATACTAATTGCCTATGAGTTGTTCAGGGAGACTGTATAAGAATGGAAGATTTGTTGTAAATTAGTCACTAGCTGTATTGTGCATTGCAGTGAGGTTAGACCAGAGCTGTAAAGGTGCCAGCTCTACAAAATCCTGATGATTCACTGTCTAACTTGGTGACTGTGTGAAGAAGAAATTACTGTGCAGACTAAATATTATTGGAAAAAAAAGTTCCTCTAATGACAGTGTAATCTTTCTTCATGACACTTAAGCTTTAAGCTCACTTGAGCTAGAAAGATGGGAGTGACAGATTTTGAGTGGGTTATCACTGCTTTTCCAGCTGCAACATCCCAAGGTCTGCCAAAATTGTAAACGCTGAGAGGAGGGGTATTTCTCTGGAGTGATATAGAGCCTAGCAGATTGATTAGCGCTCTTAGCTTGGTGTTAATCTTTGACTTCTTTAGTTCCAGCGTTTTGCCTGACTTTAATTTGAAATCTTCTAAACCCCACTTTTAACATGGAAAAAAAGCTTTGCAATAGTTTTTTTGCTTTTGTGAAGTATTTTCTCATTCCTTACCCAGCTCCTATTGTTTTCATTTGCATCAAAATGGAAAGGTGAGTTAATGATTCATTGGCACAGAGTGACCTTTCAAATAGCTCTGGACCACGATGCAGCAGCTCAGCTCGAAGCTCTCATACTTTAACCTCCTTGCTTCTGCTTTAATATTTGCAGCCTGATCTGTCTACATGCCTGGATGCCTGAAGAGAGCAAACATTTACAGCTTCTCCCTCCCCTGTGTTTAGTGGGCAATTTGATCCTTCTTTGTCCACTCGTTTATTCCACATTATTCTTAGGCTTGACTTGCTATTGAGAACAACAAAGTGCAACTTTGGGAATCTGCTGTCTGTTTATTTAGCACAAAAATGGACTCAGACTCTGATTCACCTTTTAATTACTCTTGGCCTTCCTTACCTAAAATGAGGATTCGAAGAAGGGCATCCAAACCAGGTAGAAAAAAACTATCTTGTTTTAAATGACTCTTGCATTACAGCTCTGCCTAATTTTCATTTTCTGCTTCTGTGCAGGTGGCTTTGTAAACAGCTTGTGAGAGGTAGATTTTCTTTCTATCAGAAGTCCTCCTCACTGTTTTTATGCCTTTTTAGCTAATGGAGTTGGAATTCGTTAAGTAGAAAGGAAGTAATTTTTCTCCAGATTATGTACTGTTCTTTACAATTGTTTTTATTTCTTTACTGTCTTAAGGCTCTTTTTTTTTTTCCCTTCTTGATGTATTTGTATCTTTCACTGAACAACTCTGACACCCTGGAGCTACATGGCACGGCAGCAGCTGCAAAAAGTTCTGCTGGTTGCAGTTGTTTTCATTTAGGGAGAATGTGGTAATTCAACTATGCCTCAAGAGCTAACAGGATTTTTTTTTTTTAATTATGTGAAAAAATCTTACAGAATGAGGAGGAAAATCTTTTACTTTCTGCAAAAGAAAATGAAAAGGGTCAGTTACTGTCGTTGCACAGTTAGACATTATTCTTCTTTGTGGAGAAATCTTTGAGAGATAGGGATTATAAATGCTGTCACTATGAGAAGGGGGCTTTTAAAGAGGCTCAGAGACACTGACCGGTAGGTTTATGTAAGGAAGAATTATGATTGAAACCTTTAATGACGAAAGAAAAAATTTTACTCCTTAGAAAAGCAAAAGAATGAAGACAAAGAATGGCCAAAAAGTAGGATTTTTTGCTACCTTTCATAGAACTGAGGGTTTTCTTGTGTTTCAGAAAGGGAAAAAAATCAGAAGTAAGATGCATCAGTGTCATTAAATTCTGCAAGCCAAGAAAATAATTTTTACACAGACTGAGACTTTGACCTAGATTAGAGTGGAAAATGTGTACAGAATGCATGTTTTAATGTGCAAGGCACTTCCTCTACTTTTTCCTTCTTTTCCTGAGGGAATCCAGGATTTCCCAACTGCTCGGGAGTTTCTGCAGTGTGTAGGGTTGCACATGCAATTTGCAGAGATGAAATGAGTTGCAAGTTGCACAGTGTGCATTTACTCCAGCTCCAGTGAGGGTTCGTTTTATCTGTAGACACTGTAGCTGTGCACTTATCCTTCATTCACTTTTGTTTAGACAGATTTTAATATTGCCCTGGTTGTAAAGCACTGGATACATATGTGGTGTTTGTATATTGTTTTCCATCCCTGTTCGTAGTATATTAACACATGTGGCTTGTACACATAACTGATCTTATATGTGGGGTTGTTAGAGCAAGAAGGTGCTTTTGGGTACCTGTGCATATTTCAGAGGTAGAATTCAAGGGTTCATTTGTGCTTGGGGGATTGAAGTTCTGTGTGCTGATGTGGTGGGAGAAGTGCCTTTGCCAGGGGAGAGCAGGCTCATGATCTGTGTTTTTTCTGCTAGTATCTGAATGTGACCAGTTGATCCTGGAATGCAGGTGTGGGCACATAGCTCACGGTTGCATTTTGTTCATATAGGGGTTCAGGTCGCAGTGAACAAGATACTTACAGTGCCTGGTAGGAAACAGTGCAGGGTTCTTCCAGCCACTCCACAAATTATGAAATCGTGTACCTGTGCTGGCTATCCATCTGTTCTGGACAAAGAAATTTCAACTGCTGCCCTTTCCCTCTGAAACACCAGGCTGTTGGTTTCCTGGGCAACGGGTGCTCCTCTTGGGAGGATGGGGAACTAACTGTGCAGGCTGTCCCACTCTTTGGAATGGAGAGTCAAAGTTACCACATACCACTTCCCACCACGTATGTCAGTGTTTTCACATTTCAGGTTCCCTTTGAGGCCCCAGGTCAGTTTTCATTGCTGCTCAGGAACTTTTCAGACTGGGTGTGCAGCCCCTGCCCTTCCCCTAGACTCCTGGAGCCTGTCAGGAGCCAAGAGCAGACATCAGTCCTTTGGGATATACATTGCAGATTCCCCTTCCTGCTGAAGCTTTTGGGCATGGCATATTTAAAGGGTAATTAGGCTATACAGAAGATGTGAACATGACTGTGTCTTAGTGACTGGATTGAGGAGAGAATGTAAGTTTTTTTCCTTGTTACAAGATGCCAAAGGTATTTATTTTGTTATTTTATGTGAAATTGTCACAAGCCATAGTCCTTACTCTGCATAGCCCTACCTGCTCAGAGACAGCGATTCTCTCAGCCTTTTTTTGGAGCTTAAAAAAGCTTCAGGGTTGCTGAGAATCTCTGATAAGTCTGTTCTGCCCCACTGGAAGGTGGGAGTTACATGCTCAGTCCACCCATGCAGAGGTGTGAAGTGAAACCAAGCAACCCACTTTTTTTTTTTTTTTTTTTTTTTTGTGTGTGTGTGTGTGTGTACTCTTCTATAAAATGAGACACCAAGTTATTTGTGTAGCAGGTAAGGTGTCTTCTTCAGGGAGGGAGTCAGGACTGTGAACCCCATGTTGTAAACAGATACTTTTATGCTGCCCACTTTTAGGTGATCAAGACCAAAATCAGATTGACAAATGGCTACTTACATCTTGAACATGTTGGCATTATTTTCCAGCATTTATATGCCACATCCCCCTTATTCAGTATGTAGGAAACACAGTGCTTTAGTTTCCGCTTTGTACATTTAAGACAGCTAAAAGTTACTCTGTGACAATAGCACTTGAAAGCCTACATGATTTACAGTCCATGTAAGGTTATTCTTTGCTGCCATGAGTAGTTGTGCTGTCTGAGTAAAGACCTCAATTAAGGTGACACCTCAATTAAGGGTGCAGTTCTCCCCTTGGAATTGGTTGTATAGTTCATATTTACAGATGTGCATGGTGCTTCAGTTGGACCCATGCTGGGAACTTCTTTCTTATAACTCAGGTGACCTGGGTTTAGAGCAGTGTGTCTGCATTCAGCAGTATATCTGCAGTCCTGCGTGACCCATGTGCTTAGCTGTCTGTATTTTTCACTGACTTCCAATTATACATTAACCCCTGCTCAGATTGCTGGGGGTAAATGTTATGAGCTGTCTGAAAACTATTCATTATATCTAGTGAAGGGAATTTGTAATTTCTTTCCTGGCTCTTGGCTTGGTCATGTTGATGTATTTAACTGCTCTTTTGCTGTGTGTTCTCCGATGCAACAGTTTAAGTTTCGATTTTTGTGAAAAAAGCATCAGCATTTTGTTCTTGCCATTTTCTGACACAGGCCATTTAAGGCTAACCAATTTCTTACACCAACATAAAGCATGCTTTCAATTACTGCTGTGGTGATATTGTGGTTTTTTTTTTTTAAGTTACAGTGTTTGTATAAGCCTTGTGGCTGTGTAACTCTGCAGTGTTACAGAAGATGTAGAGAACTTGTGCCTAGTTACTCTTTGGTCAAGGTCTTTTATTTTACTTATGTTTGGAGATTATTCTTCCCAGCGTGACATCTAAATAACACATACATCTATCTTAATTGTTTATCAGGCTCTTCTAAAGGAGGCATGCCTTTATTCTTTTTCTGTGATCACAGTGAAGAGCCAGAGGGTTTTCAGTTCTGGCAAAAGGATTAGCTTGTTGAGCTGTGCTTGCTAGGTTGTTTCAGTAACAAAGCCAATTCTCCTCTGTTATATTCAGGTTATTAGTACTTTAGTAAGCATCTTGAAATCCATTTCCAATACCTTACAGAACCTAAACTCTTCTGGGGACACCTTTGCCAGTTTGTTCTGGCAGTCCTGTCTTTTCACAAACTATGCTGAATTTTTGCGTCTGACATGTGAATAACCCTTTTGAATGTGCGGAAGAGATTTTTGAGACTTTTTTTTTAAAACATATTTTGTTGATATTCTTCCTCTTTCAGGCAAGCACAGCCTTCCTGCATGCTACTGCTGGTACCTGCTGCCATGTAAGGAAAGGTCTGCTGATGGTCCCTCTAGATCAGAAGGACTTATAGCCAGCAGGCAGGCTGCAGTTAGTGAAGCTGTAGGAATGCAGTGTGTGATTTGGACATTTGCAATAATTTTGTCACTTTTTAAACTATGTGGGTATTTCTGGTAGAAATAAGTTACTAGTACAGTCAATGTGTAATTAATATTGCTCTCCCGCACATTCAGCAGTGTCTTTAAACCTCTCATGTTACAAAGTTAGTTTTGTGTTGTCATCCTTTCTCACATTTGAAATTGAGGGGCAAGGGGGCAGGGTAGGAGTAAAGAGGTACAGTGGGGTCATACTGCCATTGCACTCAATGGTCATGAAGGTCTTCTCCAATATACATAATTCTATGACTCTATGAAGCCTGAAATAATTTGTTACCATTTAAAACACCCCCATGAATATTTATTTAGTCATCTCACATTTAACAAGAGACTAACTGGAGCATCTCCAGGACAACATATGGCATTTAACAGGGATAATTAATAAAGGTTTACAGACCGAATACACTGTGGGTAGCATATTCTGCTACAGCTTGTACTTGCAGCATCTTTCTTCAGAAATTGTTACTTAGGTTGTTACTCTTGTACAGAACTTTAAAGTAATATGTTATTGGAAGCTGCTATATAAATTAAAATCTGAAGTAACAGGGGGGTTTGAATTGTCTCTGCTTTGGGATGTGCAGTCTGCTAAGTGACTGTGAAGAACCCATGTGACTTCCCACCCTGAAGGGGAAGAGATCACTCAAGATGCTCATGGTCAAAATAAATGGCAAAAGTCAGAGAGTCCACAAAAGCCTACAAAATACTAATAGTAAATTATAACGTGGCATGGAAAAGGTAATTCCTGATGTCCTCCTGTAAGCATACAGCAGTGGGTTAAAAGGGAAGAGAGGAAGAGGGAGATGTGTTAGAGAGGGGGAGAGAAAAAGAAAGGGAGATCACCAGACCTGGCTTCAGTGTCAGTCCAGCTAGTGAGGGTGTCCAGAGTCCTGAGGTTCATGTACAACTCAGCTTTGGAGGAATACACTAATTTAAATAGTTTTTTTCACACCCTGAAGCTAAGTTTCTTTCTTCCTATACAAATGAGTTATCATGCACGGTCCATTTTTCTAGACATTTCTGGAACTGGGTCAGAGGGCTTTGGGGGTCTTGTGTTCTGTTGACCCCTCCCCTGCAGTCAATGCCTACTTACTGATCTCATTCCTGCACTTGAGCTACATTGTGCTGTGCTTCTCCAGGATTCAGAAGAAGGACATATGTCTCAGAAAAGTGCTGCCCTACTTCTTGAACTACATCTGTTCTTTCTCGCAGCATGTCATTACCTACAGTCTCTGTCCAGCTCCACAGCTATCTGTCTGTTGGTGTTTGAGACACACATCAGCCCCCTTGTCTTTGAGGCTTCTTCACCCCAGCACTGGGGACTATTGCTGAAGGCAAGAAACTGACTTCTTAGGGTCAGATTTCCTCCATGATGTGGGAATCCCTAATGCCTGGGCTGTTTTTCAGGGGTATGTGTTGAACTTTTGCCAGCCTAGCAGTGGAGATGTACACCACCCTTGACTGTTGTGCCCAGTGTGTTTATAAATGAGGAACACAGGCTGGGGAAAGTAATAAGCATACAAAAAGAAATGGAGAGTCTGACACTGACATTTTTGCTTGGTTGTTGGTTTAAGACCAACCGTTGGAAAGCTTTATTAACCACAAGAAAGCACTGCCAATTTTGCCAAATCACATTTCTGTATGATGTTAGTTCCCAGAGTTTGATGAGCTGCTGTAGAAAACAATGCTTTTATAGTATTTATAAACAAAGACTTTGGGATCTTGTCAGACATAAGGAAATGGTTTACAGCTTTAGAAGTTCTCAGTGTGACGGTTACTAAAATCATGTTAAAATTCATGGAGGACGGAGAAACAAAAGGAGATGCATAGGGATGTTTTAATGGTATGAGATCCCACAAGCCTTGCCAGGACTTGAAACCAAATATTCATAGTATGCCATTTCTAAATGGGAATTTCCATCTTTCTCTAAGTGTGGAGGTTCCTATTCTTAGGCTTTATGAGATAGCATCTTAAAATAAAATAAAAGCTGTGGTGTATCATTGCAGATTTGGCAGTGGTCTCGGACTGTTTTTCAAAGCAGACCTCAACAAATGTTTGTAATCCAATTCTGTTTTTTCTTTATGAATTTTCTTGCAATCTAATGCCTGTAAGTATTTTGGATGGACTTTGAGCAACATGATCCAATGAAAGATGCCCCTTGGTGTTGCTGGAGGGTTGGACTAGATAACCTTTAAACTTCTTTTTCAACCTAAACCATGCTTTTTGACCTTCCAAAAGCAGTTAGGTTGCTTTATTAATATAGTGACAGGAAAGTCTTTAGTGGTATTTTTTCCTTTATGCCTCTACAGAAAATACATTTCTGATGCAGCAGAAAAAGGATTTTTACAATAATATTCAATAACACACAAACTGAAATTAAATTTATTGAGTGGTTTGATTATGGATATTTTGCTGGGTGCTATAGTTTACTCTATCACATCATTCTTATGCTAATCTGACTCCATTCATTTCCAATGGCAATGCCTGACTTACAGCATTTTAAGGAAAACTGCATTACAAATGTGATATTTTTTTGCCTATTTTCACAGTCTATAACAAACCTAATTTCTGCTTTGTCAAATTTTACTTGTTTTACTTTATTCAGAAGATAGCCCAGCTCAAATACTGGATGGGTATGTGCTCTTAATTCTTACAACCAGCTATAGAAGTGGGCCTGCAGGACAGAGGACTTCTGCTGCTCAAAGGCATAAAATACACAGCCCATCCAGCTTTTTACAATATTTGTACTCATGAGTACACCTTTGAAAACTAAACACCAGATTTCTATTAATGATTTCTGGTGAAACTGATCAAAAGCAGATCAGACGCATTATTTATCCCAAACATCCTGTTAATGGATCAGGAATCAAGTCTTGCTTGATTGCTGTCACTCTGTAAAGACAGTATTAGTAATATTTTATTTATATCCCTTTTGCAATTTTATTGGTGTTTTTTTTTAAATTTGGGTTCAGTTTTGTTTGTTTTGTTTTAAGAACAGTAATCTGGTTTCTTCATTTGAGATCAGCATTTATGTGGCTGCCAGTAGGTAGAATGCTTTAGGAGCCTCATTATTTGACTGCAGTTGAACAGTATTTCATTCATTTAATGAATCAGATGTCAGATATTTAATGTATAGGCAGAATTATGCATAATTCTTCCCAGCCCATAAATCTTGTTCTGTGTTCTTCTGCAACCACAAACCTCAAAGTCCTAGCTTAGGTGGAAAATAGAAGCTTTTGCTAACCAAGATACAGGACCTTTTATTTTTTAGTTATGTGAATGATTCTGTGGTATTCTTCAGAGGTGTAGGCTTTCTGGAGCATAAAGCAAACGCTGGGCAGTTATGAAATGAGCACATATTGGTGTGGTTGCACAAATATTACTCAAATTGTAATGCTAAGATTTGGTGTTTAATGCTTAACTTTGCCATTTTTATGATAGTATATATGCATGAGAAGGAAATGGTATGAGATTTCATGGCAAATTTCCCTTTTTTTTTTTTCTTTTTTTTCCCCAGAGCACAGACACTCTACCCTTGACGTTCTTAGGAAATTGAAGTCTCCCCCTACTTTCTTTGCTTCAACCAGACTTTCTCCCTTGCTGAGTGGAAGTGATGAAGTATATGCAAACTGCATGGTAGTAGACCAGGTAAACTTATATTTGAACTTCTGGCTAATTTTTCTTCGTCTTCTAAATTAATTTATTTGCATGATAGTAGGATCTTCTGGATCTGTCAGCAGTGGTGTGTTGTCAATTAGTAGAATTCATCATTAGAAACAGTAGTATCTTACTCTTCTCACCTATATTCTTAACCTTTTTGTGAGGTCTCTTTTAACAGATTCAGTCAGTTATAGGAATTCTCCCTAGCCTGCAGGAAGAACTCTAATGTGTAACTGTCTCCTCTATGTGTTTGTGAGCTACCCAGCATGTGCTGTTTTCTGAGAAACATTTACAGTATTACTTGCTCATGTGCACTTCAGATTTCTGAATTCTACTTACGGTACAGACAGATTTAATGGATAATCTCAGAAGTTAATGATAAGCTCATAGTAAAGCTTACAGGCCAACAACAACAAGATATTTTTGATGTCCTACAACTGCCATGGAATATTGGAGATCCTGACTTAGTATTCCTGTTTCTGATTTGTCACCAGTGCTGGAGATGACCTAAAGTGTCCAAACCAAATTAGATTTTACATCACTCTATTGTACCTGGAATCTTTTCTTCATGGTCACACTCAGATACCATAATTTGGGCCATGGGCAGGAGTCTGACTAGTCACAACAAATGTCTGGTGGTTGGGTCTAGTTAAATAGATGCCAGGTTCTGGTGGTGTGTAGCTATTTTTCAATGATGCTTTAAGTGATTTATTTATCTGTAGCCCTCTTTGGGCTCTCCCTTGCCTGAAAGTTCGAATACAGGAATAAGAAATTATCAGATAATGTTAGAAGTCTGAGATTTTGCAAGTTTGATTTTTTCCCCCCTTTCTTGGCCTCCTGTCCATCCCTCCTCCATTCCCTGAAACACTTCAGCCACTGCATTCACTACAGATCCGGTTTAGTGTGGCAGCTGAGATGGAAGTTTAAGTCAGAGGCTCTGTGTTCAAAATGCACTGAAGAGATGTAATAATGACCCATGAGTGCCCAGCTGTCAGGGGACTATGAAGTGCAGTTTTTGAACACTTTGTTTGAACAATATCCATGTTGGAAGGACAGAGCTGCAGAACTGCAGCTGGAGGTGGAAGTGCATTGCTCAGGGGGCCTTCAGCTTGGGTTGCTAACCTTTGCTCAGTATGTGGCCATATTCTGCTTTTTAAATTGCTGTTTGGGACCAAATTCTCCCTTAAGCACCACTCAGCAGGAGCCAGAGTGGCTGCTGGAGAAGGTCCCTCTGATGCTGAGGAGGAACACTGCCCAGACAGGAATAACTTTTCAGGGAGAACAGCTGCATAAGACCTGGGAAACGCATTTTGCCTTGGTGCATGTCATGTGCACAGCACAACAGAAGTAGTTCCAGACGTGCATGTGCTATATCTTTGAATGCAAATGTGGGCTGCTGTAAAAACGCCAGCAGCTCTTCCTGTCTTTTATGAAGAGAAGCATAATTAAGATGGGGATGAAAGCACATCTCAAGAGAGAATGAAAAAGAGGAAGTCAGCAATTGAAAGACTGGGGCTTTGGAGACACTTGCAATCCTTCCTCTATTCTTGCTTTAATACAGGTGCTTTTTGGAGATTGAGTGTTTTCACAGCAATGTGACTTTTCAATATTAATCAGTATCTAATTAGATGACTGTAGCCTCTAGCTAAAAAAGTAACAATGAACTGTATTTTAGTATCTTCTGCAGAGTCAGCAGGGAATTCAAAGAATTATTTGTTACTAGAATCTAAATCATGATACCTGAGAAAATAGAATTCCCAAATGCATTCCTGTCTTTGTGCAAAAGGAGAGGTGGTCCAGGCCCCAAATTACTTAATGGCAAAAAATAAGAATCCTTTCCCTTCCTCCCCTGGAGAAACTCTGTTCCAGGTAATGTATATTTATCTCAAAGCTTAGGAAACTTGTGCTGAAAAATTAAAAGTGCAGGATGTGTAGGCTAATTTTTCCAAATTAAATTGCACAGTGTTTGAATTCTCTTCCATATGTCTCCCACACTAATGTATTATGCGTATTTTTGCTCAACTCAAGGGTAAATTTTTAATAAAATCTATAAATACATATATCAGTACACCTAATAAAAGGTATAAATATGAGAGAGAAATAGTAGACTTGGAAATACCAATTCAATGCTGCTCTAATTAGGGAAAAAAGTAATGCAAAGTCTAGAATGTTGTAGCCATATAAATTGCCTTAAATTCATGTGGTGTAAAAAGTAATAGGGAAAAAAACCCACAAAACACATAGCCATAAATAAAAAGGCAAACTTCTGTGGTCCTTGTTTCCTGTCAATATGTCCTATTGTTGCCTCTTACCAGCACTTATTTTTTACCTGCAGAGTGGGGACTTAAAGACTGACTACATTCACGGAGATGGTGTCAGCAGTGAAATGTGTCTGAATCCCGCCAACTCAATTCCGATGGCTAAGAGCTCTTCATCTCCCTCCCTTGAGGAGAATGATGAATTTATGTATCTCCCAAATGAAGGAAGTCAAAGGCCAGTGCAAAATGAAGAAAACACAGGATTAAGATGTGCCATTTCACCTTCTCATCTGTGTGTAGCAGATTCGTATCTTCCATTCAAGACCCGTGGATTCGATAAGGATCGGGGCCAACTTTGTGCTGTCATGAAAAGAAGGAGGTATGGAATTGACTTGCTGCTATGGCCAGAATAAGGATTATTTATAACCTCCTTTTGTTTAAAAAGATGAAGCAGGATCTGAAGTAATAAATACTGTTATTGGGGTGAAAACTCTGTTTTTCATTGCTAATATTTATTGTCCTAGTTCTTGGTTTTCATCAAATAGCTGTGAAGACATTTTTAACACATGCAAGTGTCCTCTTAGTAAATGTATTTTGAATGCAAATGGATACTTTTATACCTTTATTTCTTATATGCAAATACTCTTTAAAAAAAAATCAGCTATTCACTGTCACTACCAATGTGACTTTTTGCCAGATAGCAGAATTTCACAGTGGTTTTCCTCAGTTATATTTTCCAATTAGTTCAAAATCTCTTTAAATGCCATTGAATCTTTCAAGTCTTTAAATAGGCCTGTAGAAGGACCGTGTAATTCCTGATTGCATATGTATTTTTAATGTCAAAAGACACAATCCAGAGTATAACTGCCTTTTATGATAGGGTCAGACTGTTTTCTTCTCCATTGCTGGTACATAAGGTTTGCACATAAGGTTTGCTGCCATTTGTGTGAAGACCCTCCTCCAAAAAGCTTCAGAAATGCAGAGAGCTTTGAAAATGGAACTATAATTTTGGTTATTAAAATTGGGTTTTAAACAATTAATTTAAAAATTAAACAATTCAGCAATAAACTTTCTTGATGGAAAGGCTTTATTGCCTCTCTGAAGGGATGAGATTCCTTGTTAGGCAGGAGGAAATGTGAGTCTTGCTCCCATCTTTGAAGGGTATTAGGACTAGTTGGAGGTAGAGCATGAAAAACAGTAAGGAAGCAGGAGGGTCAGCCAATTATTTGTTAAAGTGGGCAATAAAATTTTCTCTGCCTTTATTTTGAGTTTCTTATGCAGCTATGAAGTCCCACTAGGAGGAATCTTAACACAGATAATACAATAAAGTCAGACACAGAGTTTTTCTTTCACAATCCGTTTTGTTATTGTTGTTGTTTCTTTGGGTGTTTTTTTGTTTTGTTTTTTTGGTTTTTTTTTTTTGCTAACTATGGGGATGCCATAGAGAATTCTTTAATCTTCTGTGCTTCTAGTCAGAAATATCTTTATCCTATATATTTTTAGGTAGTCCCACACTTTTTAAGATCTAGGTCACATACCTGTATGAGAACTTTAAGTGTGTATATAAATTTTCAGGGACATCTGATTTGCCTTAATATAGCATATGACATATGTAAGTTATCCAAATATTACATATAAAATAAGACTACTAGTATGTAATTCAATTTTTAAACCAGCTTTTTATGTCAGAAAAATTCCCTGGAGAAGTTACCACAGTAAGTCATGGATACTTGTCTGTTGACATAGACTTGTATTGCTTTCTCAGTTTTAATGTGTGACAGTAACTGATAATGCATTTATATAACTTGTTTCTGAGATGTCACATGGGCTATTATTCAGAAATATTGCAAAATATTGTCTCCAGAATAGTAATAAGGAAGCAGTTTCAGACAGATAGATTTGTACTTCAAAAAAGTAGTGGTGTGTGAAGGAATTTTTGTGCTATTATTCCTGGTAGGAACTCCGGCTATTAGAAATACCACACATAATTTAAAGTTTTATGTTGTAAGGCTGGAATGTTATTGCAAGCAGTCAACCATTCCTTCCAGTCACTCTGATGAAGAGACCATGAACTTGCTCTTGCAGGTAACAGGATTCATCCTGGGGAATTCTGATACTGCTCAGCAACCTTAGTGCTCTCTCCTGCTCAGGAACCTTTGCCAATGAAATAATCTCTACATGTTTGACATATTCATTTAGCCAGAGATTTTTCAGTCTGCTTGTAGCTCTGTATGTTTTTAGATCTGTTGACCTGAACCTCATTAATTGTACCAAGACCCTCCTTTTCTCTTCCATCTTCTGTCATGAAGTCACAGATGTAGATGAAAATACGTCTGCGAACAACCATGTCATATCTTCCAAATACACACACATACATAATGTCTATCTATACCCACGTATCTTGGTACTGAAATCTGAGGTAGTTCTCTCAGTTCTCCTTATCTTCTTTGTAGCAAGATAGGTTTATGTATGGAACAAAAGAATCTCATTTTTCGGGAGAACATGTGTCTGAAAGTCATGATCCAGAGGTGGCTTTCTGTGGTGGGAATGTGCATGATCATGGGTGATGCAGATACCTGCACTGCAGATCTTTGAGGGGTCCTGTACAGAGAAAATGAGTACCTTGACCCAGTGACTGCATAATGCAGAGAGGCTTCAGGGCATGGTTTACCTGAGATAATCATGGTTGTTGGGGCTGTCATTGTTTAGAGGATTCAGCCATACCTTTGCTTGTTGTATGAAGGTTGAAGTAGGTTGCTATGAGGAATTCAGGGAAGTTACAGACTTTTGGTCTTCTTCAGTTCAAGTCTCGACGACCTTGAAGTAGACAGTGGAAGTGGAGGTGTGCCAGACAGATCCCATGTTCACTTCCCTCCCCTCAGCTCTTCAGAGGCCATGGCTTCTAGCAGAGATGGATTGGACACACGTACCAGTCTGCAGCCTAAGGTATTTGATCCTGGCTTGGTTTGAATTGTTTTCCTTTTAAGTGAATCACCGAAACTATGCAAGAAATGTCTGAATCTGGAGGGAAAGATGAGTTCCCAATTTACAGTGCTCATCTCTCCAGAAAGCGCTCACACTGAGTTGAGAAGTTGTAACTCCCTGGGTGTGGCTGGGCTGAGCAGCAGCCGTGGAAGGAAAGTGTCCATCCAGAGATTTGCCTCAGCTTTAAAAACATGCCATTTATCAGAAGTATTTCAGAAGAACTATCTCAGGTTCAGTGCATCAGCATTTTTTAACCAAAATATATTTAGTGAGAAAATGTTTAACCAGCTGTAGTTATGTGAAAAAGTAATGCTTTGTAAAGTATAAAACTGGCCTGCTGCCTGTTTCAAAAGAATTTCTAAACTCAGGGAAATTCATTTTGGGTATCCATTGATCAATGTAAATGTCTTTGTTATGGTTTTCTGAAGTATCCTGTGTACATTAATTTTCATTAGACCATGGTGCCATTTCTGAGACCTTCAGATAAAAGAGTCTGAAGAGTTAATTCTCGTTTGCAGAGATTCTTTATGATTTTTAGACGCACTTGCTGGCACTGTAAAGCTTTATCTGACCTTCAGCAAATGATTACATGAAGGGAGAAACAGAGTTCAGCACAAACATGAATTCTGTTAGGGCTACTTTAAAAACAATAAGGTAAGTACTTTACAGTAGTTTTAGGAATAGTCTCTGTTGATGTGTAAATGATGCATCAAAAATTAGGGGATTTCCTTTCAAGTCTTACTACCTACATGTGATAACTGGAAAATGTTTACAAATACAATAATGGTTTAAAAAGCCAAAAGCAATATAGAGAAAGATGTCAACTCCTTCCTTTGGAAACTCTGACATCAGTACTTACCAAGGCATGGCCAAAGTCTTCATGAAATGTTCTTGAAGTATTGAAGTGCTAAGATTAATGCCTTCCTTGGTAAAAGAAGATAGCTTGGCCACAGAAATAATGGCCAACAGTACTGTTTGGATGCCACTGTTACCAAGTTGGAGAAGAATGCTTTCTTTTAGTCTCTTAGTCTAACTTGCACCCACAACTTATTTCCTGTAGTATACAAAAATTTATCATGGTGGAAATATGGCAGACTTCCTAAGAATTCACATGAAGTTGTCAAACATTCAGCATGAAGCCAAGAAAATAATTGCAATTGATCAGCAGTTCCTGATTTGTTTTGTTTCTGTTGCTGATGCATTTCAAAATGACGCAAGGTTTTATTTGCTGCAATTTCTCATAGGACTGCACGGTGTTTGGGATTCGGTCACGCTCCTATTCCTGCTCTTCACCAAAAGGTTTGGTAGGAAGATCTCGCGTTCCTCAGGACTTTGCAGTTGGGGATTCAAATGGAGGTCAGTTCTCTTTGCATCATTCAATACCTGCCCACTTCAAGCCAGTGATGATGACATCACTTTAAAGAGCTCACCAGTGTATATTTGGTAGCCTTCAGGTAGCCCTACCATCCTCTCTCAATTTTCTCTCTTGTGTCAAGCCCTCCTGTCATGCCCTTCCCGTGATACAGCCACTGATCTTGAGAGGGCATATAAACCGAGAGAGCAATAGCCACAAAAACTAATGCAGACAAAGGCAGTAATCCTGTTCTTGGAAGATCCTTACCCTGGCTTCCTAATGAATGTCTGACAGAGACCAGCAGGAAGCTCAGGATGGCACAGAAGAGGCATCAAAGAGGACAGATGGTTCCAGCTTCTCACAGATCCTAGGGAATCTCTGAAACACAGATTGGCTGTAGTATCTCTACAGGCTGGGAAGAAAAACCATTTGTCTTCATCCAGTGGAGTCAGATGTCCCTTCAAGAAGCTTATAATTTTTTATGACATTCTTTATTTCTAGACACATAGTTTCATATTTAGAAGACAACCTACACTTCCCTCAGTGAGGCTATGGATTATATTTGAAAACCTTGCAAAGTGTGAAATACATACACTGCACTTTTCATACAGCTCACATCACTTAAAAAACACCTGCATTTCAAGAGATTTGATCTCTGTCTCTGTAATCCTGTCCATTGCCATACTTCCAACTTGTCTCTCCAATATACCTTCAGTTTTTCACTAGTCCAGAGCAAGAGACAGGACATGTAAGCCACAGTGAGCAAGATGGAATAGGCACCCAGAGAAATTGTGGAAGCTGTATCATTGGAAGTGTTCAAGACCAGATTGAACAGGGCTTTGAGCAACCTTGTCTAGTGGTGGCATCTCTGCCCATGACAGGGGGATTGGAACTAGATAGAATCATGGAATAATTAAAGTTGGAAATGACTCCAAGGTAATTTGACCAAACACCATCATGTAAACTAAACCAAAGCACTAAGCACCACATCCAGCTGTTTCTGGAACACTTCAGGTGATTGTACCACCAACCTGGGCAGCCCATTCCAATGCTTGAGTACCCATTCAGTGAGGAATTTCTTCCTGATGTCAAACTTGAACCTCCCTTGGAGCAGTTTGATGCTGTTTTCTCTTGTGCTGTCACTTGGAGAAGAGGCTGACCCCCACGTGGCCTTTCAGGCATTTGTAGAGAGCGAGAAAGTCATCCCTGAGCATCCTTTTCTCCAGGCTAAACAATCCCAGCTTCCTCAGCTGCTCCTCATAGGGCTTACTCTCTAGACCCTTTATCAGCTCTGTTGCCCTTCTCTGGATGTGCTCCAGCATCTCAATGTCCTTCTGTGAGTGAGGCCCAAAACTGAACACAGGATTTGAGGTGTGGTTCACCAGTGCTGAATACAGGAGGATAATCCCTGCCCTGTTCCTGCTGGCCACACCATTGCTGATCCAGGCCAGGATGCCATTGGCCTTCTTGGCCACCTGGGCACACCCTGGCTCATGCTCAGTCACTGTCACTGGCACCCCCAGGTCCTTTTCCTGTGGGCATCTTTGCAGCCCCTCTGCCCCAGCCTGTGGAGCTGCCTGGGGTTGTTGTGACCCAAGGGCAGGACCCAGCACTGGGCTTGTTGAACCTCACACCACTGGCCTTGGCCCATGGATCCAGCCTGTGCAGACCTACCCTCCAGCAGATCAACACTGCCACCCAGCTTGGTGACATCTGTGAACTGAGGGTGCATTCGATGTCCTTATCCAGATCAGTGTTAAAGATTCTAAACATAACTGGCCTCAAAGCTGTGCCCTGGGGAGCAGCACTGGTGACATACTGACAGCTGGATGCAACTCAACTCACCACCACTTTCTGGGCCCAGCCATTCAGACAGTTTTTTGCACCTGTCCAAGTTGTGAACTGCCCGCTTCTCCAGGAGATGCTGGCTGGGCCTGATGCCCTGGTTGTCCTGTATGAGCCAGTCATCACACTCAAGGTAATCTGTTCCATAAACATCCCCAGCACTGAGGTCACCAAGGTCAAACTGACAGGCCACAGTTTCCCAGACCCTCCTTCTGACTCTTCTTTTAGGTGGGCACTACACTAGCAATCCTTCAGTTATCTGGGGTGTCCCTGGTTAACTAGAACTGATAATAAGTGATGCAGAGTGACTTGGCAAGCTCTTCTGCCAGCTCCCTCAGTATTCCAATGATCTTTGAGATCCTTTCCGGCCCTAACCACTTGGACTCTTTGACATTCAATGTGATAGCATACAATAATTTTGGAAATGTTATCATAATTTTGAAACTATTTAACAAGTTAAAAACTGTTGTGAGGGCGAGAGATGCAATGTCTGCAGACTTCTTTTTTCCTAAGTAACTGAGTTAAGCAGTGCAGCAAATAACGACTTTGATGTGACTCAAATTCACTGTAAGATTTCATATCTGCTTGTAAGGAGGAATATGTATTACAGCATGCAGCTGTATTTTACTCCATCATCTAAAATACTTGTAAGCACTTACATTCAATAGACCAGGTGAGAAGTCTTTGTAAAAAAGACGCTAGAAGAAGATGGTAGAAGTATGTCACAGAATTAAAATATAGCAGAATAGTGAAGTGCTGTGTCCTGTGCTTTAAGTTAAAACACAATTCCTTTGATGCAACAGCTAAAGGACTTCGCTGGTGTCACAGCCCCATCAGTTTCACCTACACACCTACCTGCCATGATTTGATCTGGGCTTTTCATTCTTTCTCCCCTTCCTTCTGGGACAGTCAGTATTGGACCTTTATATATCTTGTGGAGAAAGTGGAAACCCATTCCTGTCCAGACTTTAGAAGCAGGGTGTTCTGCACCACAGATGTGATGTAATGCTGGGAGGCATGGTGGTGGTCTGCTGGTGGTCTTGCTGGCACTGATGCCAAAATGATTTTTTGCCTTTTCTTTTATATACCTTTTACACAGACCTGTGTATCCACAAGTATTAGCATGCATACTTGTAAACCTTCACTTAGTCTAGTGCTTAGTGTTCTGTAAGTGTTCTGCAGGCTCTGAGACTAAATACCCCAGAACTTCAGAGCCAGGGAGATCAAACTTTCTTAGGAATCCAAAACAATCTTAGGATGCCAAGGTCCCCTTGTAGGACAGATTCTGTAAACTAGAGGTTAGCCCACCCCAGCCCCATTATTGGGCGCCCTTGTTAGATATGCTAATGTGTAAAGTCTATAACTTGTGTGTATGATTGACGGGGTGTGTGCATTTGTAGTGCTGTCATCTGGGTGAAGTGATGCATCCAACAAAATCCTAATTAAAATACCGAGGTAACGACCCTCAACCCTCTAACAGGGTCTAGCTTCATTTTCCTAACACCAGGAAAAAGGCATCAGCGCTTCCCTTCTACCAGCACCTCCTGCATTGTCTTTCTTATTGCAAGCATTTTTCAAGAATGAGAGCATTGAACACAGTGTTTGGCAGCTGACTGTGATGATTATTGTGTGAGGCAGGCACACCTGAGCAGTTTTATCTGGGTACTGGACTAGCCCAGGAGCTTGGTCCAAGAACCAGGGTCAGAGAGTTCATCACGATCTCTATGGACTGTAGTGGGATTATGTCTGGGTCTGTGCAGGAGTTTGCACATGAAAAACCTGCCCCTTCACCTCTGCCTTGCTGCCATCACTGTCACTTTGGACATCTTGCTCAAGGCTTAGCTATGCAAGAGGGACATGCAGCTGCCCTTGTACATTGCAACAAAATCTAAGCCAAAGGATTCAGGATGCCAACAGGATAATGATTTCCACACAAAAAATGAAAAATAAAAAAAAAAAAGAGGCAAAACAACATCAGCTTCTTGTGGAAACTTTAAAATACGCTCAGATTTAAAACATACTACCTGCTTTTATTCAAGGCTGCAACAGTAAAGGATTTATACCTGCTCTGTAGATGGTGTGCTGATGAACAGTGGTCCATCTCTCCTCCATGCCCTCCTCTCTGTGTCTCAGCTCGACCTTTCTAAGCACTGAAGTAAGTACTTCAGTGCCAGCCCAGCAGCAAAATGGTGCTGTTTGCATGGGGCTGTCTTCATCCCCCATGGATATATGGCATTGGTTCCTTACAGAAGCATCCTGTGGTCACAGGTTGTGCCTGACAACTAACTGAAATGTCCTTTTTGTCTTGCTGCATCTTTGGTAAATATTCTAGCTTTTGCTAACCTGAAGTCTACATTTGTCTGAAGAGATATGGTTCAGTGAAGGGTGTTTAAGCTCGAGTCTAACTTCAAAGAAAGCACGGTCTTGTGCTTCGACTTAGGCAAGTGCTTTGCTAAAAATGTCTGCAAAAGGGAGTGGCTTTTAATTTGAAAATGGTAGTGGTCTCTATAGTTTTGGGCTTATTTTCTTTCAAAATAACCCAACTGAGTTGTTTATCTTTTATTTTGCTTTTTAGAGAGTTTGTGAAAAGAATCTCCTTGAGTCACATGTTTATAGGATCATAGAATTGTAGAAGATGCAAATTTATAATGTATTAAACATCCTATATAGTATTGGCATTCCTCTTTATGTTGAAGGATTTGAATTTTTTTAATAGATAAAGCTGCATAAGATGCGAAACTGCAAATGTTAGAGGAATGTAATTAAGGTATTTTACAGCAAATTTTATAATAAGCAGAATGAAGGGTGAGTCCTTCAAGTCTGTGTTCTTAGGAAAAACAAAAGAAATAATTTTTGCTATTCTTAAAAACAGGCTGTTTGCAGACACTGGCATTCACTGATACCCTTCTCAGTTCTGGCAAGTCCTATTAACTAACAGCTTGGTAGAAAGTAGGTTAACTAGAAAGAGCTGTTTCTAATGTTTTTGCCTTCCTAATTTTCAAATGGCATTTCAAACTCTCAATGGGTAAGCATATGGCTTGGTGGAGGTTGTGAGTTTCGAGTGCTGCTGATGACCTTGCAGTCTGAGTGCCCTGTGGCTGTTTGTGTCTTGCAGAGCGAGCGTGCACCCTGCCCGAGCAGTTCCGGGAGCAAAGGTACGGCTGTGTGTCACGGAGAGCTGGGAGCAGGTCTGTGCAAGAATGCCATCTAGGGAGCTCTGTGGGGAAGAGACACCAGCACGCGTTCCACGTGGGGTTTGAGCAGCTGTGGAGAGGCCTGTGGCACCTGGAACCTGTGCCTGAACTCTGTGCTGAGCTCAACCCAGCTCTCATAACACACATCCTGCATCAAGGATTGACTGTGGGACGTGCGAAGTAGGGATGGGCTCCTGTCTGCTGCTGGCACTCCTGTCCACTCTAGGAGTGTCCAAACCACTGCAGTTGTTGCATTCTGGGTTTACCTGAAAACAGAAGCCAGACAAAATTAAGGGAATAAAAAGCAGTTAATACTTATTGAAGGGCCTTCAGGTACATTTAGGGCAGATGAAGCCCACCCAAATATAGATGATGGTTCACAGGTTTTCACACTTTTATAAATTTGGTCCATTTGCATATTGGGGGTTAATATTCCAGTTGCAGCTTCAGATAATGAAGTCATTTACCCCAGGTTTGCTCCCTCCCCAACTCCCTTTCTTGGAGCCTGAGACAGTGAGGCGTCCTTGATTGCCAGGCCTAGAGAGGAATTGTTTTGTCTGATCAAAATGTGAAAGCAGTAGCTAACACTCTATATGGAGTTTAGAGTTACACACTGAAGAATTGCAGGATTACAAATATATGAAAAATACGAAAGCTGAAATCCTAAGACATCACAGTAAACCAGGGTTTTGATACTAACTGTAATTTAGGCAAGTTTGTTACACATTGGACATGCCCAGTGCTCATTGGCAAGTGTTACTTCTTTTTATATAAAGATAGGACTCTTTTCCATTATGTGTTATACCCACAACAAAGGACGTAATTGTAAATGTTAAATGAAACAAGCACAGTCCAGGTTCTGCTAAATATTAATTAAAGGAGTGTTGCCACTGGAATGAGGAACATTTTTTCACTGGTCTCTATCTTAGGATTCGGGAAGAGGAATGGAATAAATATGTTGCACCCTCAAAAAATGAGTCTGAAAAATATAAAGTGAGTCGGACTTTTAGCTTTCTGATGAACAGGATGACCAGCACACGGAATAAAAGCAAGGTAATTTGGGATTTATGTCTATATTATTATGTATGATTGTGTTACTATAATTAAATGAATTGTAGATGGGAGCTGAATTTTTATGTAAAGATAAACTGTTTGTTACAAAACCACAAAAGTCATGGGAAGACTATTTTCACTTTTTATTTTTATTTTTTTATATTTAAAACATATGCAGGTTCCCCTGAAATGGCCTTCGTGTTAGAAATCATCTTTCCTTTGATGTCATTAGTAATTATGCTTGGTGATTTAGCCAACACTTAAATGTATGAATTACATTTAAGAAATAATTTTCTTTGTTAAATTAAATTAAGAGATCTGGGCCTGTACTTGGAATTGCTCTCAAAAAGTAATTGAGTGTGTTAACTTTTACGTTAGGGTGTAATTATTTGAATTTGCCTTATGTGAAGTTAATGGGACTTCTTGCATAAGTAAACACTGCTTAGTGTTAAAGAGTTTGAGATTTGAGGCCTGCACAGTCAAACAGGCCTACTATGGAAGGTAGATTACAGCATTGCAGTTTAATTCTAACACATCTTAATTTTAGATTAGTGGTATCAATTAGGAGCTTGGAAGACAGGCTTGGCCTACAGGCTCTTTTCGGGTGGCCTTTGGTGGTTGTGCAAGCTCCCTGCTATGCCCTCCTGTGACCTCCTGATGTTCATGGGTGTGAAGGTGTTGTCTGAGGTGATAGCTTCAAGAGTGTCATAACTGACTGTGAACATGTATGTCTGATTGGGCAGCCTGTGTCTTTGTATTCTCCTAAATTATATCAGTCAGTAACTATAAATATGCTGTATGTATAGTTATGCTAACAAGGGTACTATAAAGATAGGCAGAAATCATTGAATTTTTTTCCACTCATTAAAAACAGGTTGTTTCTAATGTCTTCTAAGATCTAAAGACAACTTGTCTAAATTTGCGTAACTGCACCTTTGTCTGCAGAGGTGTGAACTCTATGCATGCAAGAGGATGTAGGTGTTGATACCCATGTGTCCAGTGACTCAACATCACTTCATAAATTTTGTTTCCTGTCCCTCCCTTTTTTTTTTGTTGATCTCTAAATGTATTTCTGCCAATCTTCCTTGATAATGCTTTCAGGCCTAGCTGCCAGTAAAAGTAATGGCTATATAATTTTAGGGCTTCAGAAATATTGAGTATTGCTGTTGCAAGTCTTCCAGGACAGGGAATAAGTGTTCTGGAGTAATTTGGTCTTATAAGGGAATATTTTAATGTTTTTAAGATTGAATAACTTGATCTTCTTATCTTATTTATTTATTTATTTATTTTTCTGCCTCTGTTTTTGGGGATGAAGACAAAAAATAAAGATACCAAAGATAAGGAGAAACAAACCAGGCACAATTTTACAAATGGGACCTTCCCTGGAGTTTTCCTGTGTATGGTCTGTGAAAAGGCCCTCCTAGGAAAGGAGTCACTGCAGTGTTCTCGTAAGTAGCTGCTGAGTTTTACATTTGAATTTACAGTGATCTGAATGCTGTTCTGACATCCTAGTTAAGTGTGTGGTTTAAAACCTTTTCTGTATTTGGATGTACCTGCTCTATGCAATGCGCTGAGGCTAAGAGGGAGAGGGAGGAAGAAAGAGCCTCGTCAATCTCCTAGCCCTAGCACATTAGGCAGAAACTTCCTTCTAGACTGTATCTGTACATCAAAGAATCCCGAGGATTACTTTAGTAAGTGAACATGTAAAAGGGGAAAACTGAATCCTCAGAGTACATTTTCTGCACACTGGTGACTCTGGTGCCAGGCTTTGAAATGTACCTTCTCTTTCAGATTGCAGCGTGATTGTACATAAAAGCTGCAAGGAGTGCGCTCCTGTGTGCACCAAGGTAACCTCTTACACTGATCTTACTAGAGCATACTTGCTTTCCAAGGGGCTGGAAACATGATGAAGGAAAAAAGAAAATACACACAGACTCCCCAGGCCCAGTGTCTGTGTGGAAAGGACTGCAAGGTTGTCAGAATGCCCTCATGTGAGCAACAGGGCAAACACTGTGTTTGAATAACAATTTTTAGGAGGGGATCAAAAATTAGTTTCAGGAAGTATTGATATTTTTGAAGAGTTGCTAGCTCAGATTGTGAAATGGTGTGCCCGGAGGGTTACAGAACAGATTGAAAAGAAGGGCTCCTTAAAACCCCAGAGAGAAAGTACCCTTGTGTGCAGAGGGGGGCTCCATACATTTGGAATAATGGAAAGCAGAGATGGAAGGGGGTCTGGCAGGTGACCTCATCCACCTCCTCACCCTTGGGCAGGCTCACTTCTAGGTAACAATTTGTGCAGATGTTTGTTTCACTCATTCTGGGAAATTTCTAAAGGAGGACACTCCACATCTGCCTGCCTAGGCAATTGCTCCCAGTGTTCAGCAGCTTCTGAGCAGGGCAAAACCAGCTGATGAACTCTACCGTAACTCTTAAGAAATGCATGCATGGTGTTGTTATCATGACAAAAACATAATCTTGAAAACCAGATGTGTAAGACTACTGTCCTCAAGAAATAAAACGAGACTTGAAGAGAAGTGTGCCACAGTGATGCAGATAAATCTTCACATTAGTGGAGTGTGTCTTTCTGGTGGAGTTGGGTTTTGTGTCATGGTGGCTTGCAAGGAGAGCATGTTTCCATACTGATTCTTCAGCATAAATGAGCCTTAAACTGTACATAAATCAAGTGGGTTTAATTTTGTTTATAATTTCCACATCATAGTCTTGCACTAATTTCTGGGCAGCTTTAAGGCATAAAGACTGCTGAACTGACAGCTTTGGTTCCTGGAGATGGTGGGTTATTTGCAAGAGGAGACAAGTGCCCCTGCTCATCTCAGCAAGAATGCAGTGCACTGATGCACCTGAAGTGGAGTATGTGCCCAAGAACAGCAGGCTTTTGGTAGAGATTTTATAGAAGTCCACTATGGAAGGGGTGGTGGTTCTGCCTCTGGTAGCCATGCTTCCTCAGATAATGTACTACCACGAATGCTTTGCTCTTGAGTATAAAGCCCTGAATGTGCACTTTTCTTGCAGCCCTTGCAGGCAATACTGATTTAGAGAAAATAGAATGTTGTAACTCAGTCTGCTTAGAATAAATAGTTTTGTATCATAGTACAAGTAGTGTTCTACTTTGAAAATTATTATCTCCCAATAACTAAAAAAATTAGTTATTGGAAGGAATTAGTAGCATAATTTAGGACCACTTTCTTGCAGCCCTTTGTGTGATGGTATATGTAAATAAGTTAAGTATACTATCAGCTATGTGATTTAAAAAAATTCTTCTTTTTTCAGAAATCCCAGGAGAGATACCATAATAAAAACAAGCTCCAAGTTGGTGTAACAAGTAAGTTAGGTGTAAACCTAGCATTTCTCAGGTAGGACTTGATTAAAATTGTGGGAGTGACAGTGTGAACTTTCTCACGTCATTTGTCTGTTTTTATTTTTTGTTTCGGTATCTGTAAGAAAAGGTGTGTGTCTTTAATATGAATGAAAATTTTTTGAGAGATCACTGCTGAATTAACTCATCCTCTACTAAAATGAGTGTGAATTTACTATATTTTCAGTGAAAATAAAAAGTGGTCAGTTCTGTCTATGTCATTTACCTTGTGCACAAATATTTGCACACCTATAGAGCCTTGAGATTATTTCTTATAAAATGATAGCCACTGTGGGGCTATTCTGCATTGCCTACAGGCTTATTTTTATATTCTGTGAGAGAGTGTTGTGGTCATGTGCCATGGCAAGTGGACATTCTTGATGCCTGATGGAGGCCAATACGAGCACCAGATAGCATTTCTCAGAATAAGTGTGCTGTTAATGATGTACTCTGTTAAACAAAGACAAACTCATTGCTTGTCAAAATGTTGTGCTGTGCTTTGCCTCACAGATTCCCTGCCTGGAGACATTTCACAGATGGTGCTATCCTCAGTGCATCCTTCTTCTTCTTTGCCTACTGGACTTTTCCCTGGAAAGAGGGAAGCATCACAACAGCCCTACTTCTTGTCCAAAAGTGTTCCCAGTGCCAGTTTGGAAAGGTAGAGGGGCCGTTGCCAGTAGACTATGCTAAATACATCCTTCAGCATTTCTAAGAAAATTTAAACCATGAAATAAATGTGGGATATTTTTTTTTAATTTCTGCTGTAGAAAAGCTGCACAATTTTCTGAACAAGACTCTGAGACTAGCACCTGGAAGTCCAAGTCACAGTCTGAAGAGATGTTACAAGCATTAAGGACCTTTTCTTCAGTGGATGCTTTTATGATGGAAGGTAAAAATATTGCACAGATGTTGCATTTTACAGCTGGTATTGGAAAGTGAAAAGTAGAAAAACTTAACTGATTTAGGGAGATACTTCATTTTCTAAAAGAAGAGCACCTGTTTTTGTTAATTACAATTGCGTCCCTCATTGAAACTATGAAATCAAGCCCTTAGTCTTAAAAGAGAACTTCTCCTTTCTTCATTGTAACTAACTATTTTATAACTTTTAGAGTATTTTAGTATGTCATTACCATTTTAAAGTAATAGGGATAAGTGTACTTGGCATCCTTGCAGAAACAAAACAGTAATACACCTTTCTTTTGCACTCATCCAGTCGACTCTTTTGGCAGTACCCATTGCAAGCTGTAAACCTGCAACACTTGAATTTCCTCAGTAGCCCAAATTCTTAACTCCTACTGGTGAGCTGTGCTCTTCCAATATCTACCTAATCTTATGAAGCAAATAGAAATAGGTTTTTTCTGTAGCTGGGTGCCAGACTGTATTTGAATGCTGAAGGGCTTTCGTATAAGACTGTGCAGATAACACTTACTGGACATCTGCTATTGGGAATGTTGAATTTTATTTTTAAATTTTAAAAAGTTTCTTCAAGCAAAAAGTCATAAAAAGGATTTAATCTGAGGAAAGAAGAGTGCTTTTTTCCCTATTCTCCTCCTCTTCTGTAACAAAAGCAATTCAACACTTTGGTAATAATATTGACATCTGGCAAACTTTGCTGTAGTAAAGCCAGTGCCAGCGTTTGCAGAAGTCTTATCTATAGTTCATCTGTGATGTGTTCCCCTTACTAAATGAAGAGGTCTGCATATGCAAGGGGTATTCCCGTACTCTTTATATGTGTGGTGTTAAAGAAATATAAATTTCGTCATAGATGATGTGGATTTGTCTCAGTGGACTGATCTCTGCACAGATGCAGAAGAGTTTGAGGCAGAGTCCTGGAGTCTTGTTGTGGATCCGATGTTCTGTAGCCAGCAAGAAAAGGATGTCGTGAAGCGGCAGGATGTTATATTTGGTCAGTATTTCAAAGCTTTGTGTAGGTTCAAATGCAGTTTGGTGTGTCAAATAGAGAGGGAATCTACATGGTTTTTGTCCAGAAGAATGAAAGGTTCAACTCAGCGAGAAGGTTCAAAGAACATTTTTATCACAAATTACAATGTGTCCTATAGCTAAGGACATGGATAATAGTGGCTACCAGAGACATGCTTAGCCTGTTCACAGAATGGTTGAAATTGGAAGAGACATCATCTGATCCTACTGAGACAATCTGTTAGGTTTGAGGCTCACACAGAAAAAGGAATAATGACTGTATATTTAGTAGACTAAAGTTTATCTTAGAAGGTGTGCAAAATATCCAGGTGATTACTACACTGTGCTCATTTCTTTTATACCACAGAGCTGATGCAAACAGAAGTACATCACATCCATACCCTGTTCATTATGTCCGAAATATTCAGGAAGGGGATGAAGGAAGAATTGCAGCTTGATCACGGCATGGTGGACAGAATATTCCCCTGCTTAGATGAGCTACTGGAGATGCACAGGCAATTTTTCTGCAGAATGAAGGACAGAAGGCAGGAATCATGTGAGGCAGGGAGTGAGCGAAATTTTGTCATCAGCAGAATTGGAGACATCCTTGTGCAACAGGTAGAAACATCAGTTCTGTTAATTCTTTAAGCGCTCAGTGTTCTAAAGTCAAACAATTTTTTTATACCAAAACTTCTGGACAGAAGACTGTTATGGTTGCCTCAAAAAGATTCAACACCTGTCTTCTCATGATTATTTCAGGATGAAATAGCAATGTGGAAAAGTGTAATTTTTGTCAGGTAACTGTGATGAACTTGAGGTGGACTTCTCCCTATGTGGTATGAGTGACAAGGAAAGTGATGAACTTGGTCCTGTTTGCAGTAGAAGACTACTGTCATACTATGGACTGCAAAAAATGGAAACAGTGGATTCACTTTTTTATCAGCTGAGCAGAGATGAGAAGGACTGGTGGTGGAAAAGAAACTACCCATTAATTTCTTGTAATGATCTGGCATGTTACTTTTCAGGATACTGCTCATCAGGGAAGAGGTGGTTGCAAGGTGTTTCCCGTGGTCGAAGAATATCTACCTTATGGCTGGGCATTCATACTCATTCCTTGTGAAAGGGAGATGTAGCTTTTTACATTCAGCCAGTCTGTTTTCAGTCTTCTTAAATAAAGAGCTGAGCTGTTAGCTTGTCTAGAAGCAGTGTGGAGATCAGACAAAAGTAAATGAACTGAGAGGGTTGTGATTGAAAATAGGTGAAGGAAATGCTGGTATAATGTTTTAGCTGTTGCTGGCAGGACTACAGTGGAGGTTGCTTGTTGTCTTTCCAGCCTACTTTCCTCTCCTTGCTCCTAAAAACAGCTAGCCTATTTTCAGTCAGTAGAGACAGTCCTTGCTAGTGAAATTCAGAGAACTTGATAAATCAGCAGTGTAAAAGTTCCCTATTTGTACAAAATTCATTAGTTAAAGGTATACACTTTCCTGTCAAATATAATGTTGAACACAATTCACTTTTTAATTTCTTCAGTTTTCAGAAGAAAACGCAACTAAAATGGAGAAAATATATGGAGAATTTTGTAGCCATCAGAAAGAAGCTGTTAATCTTTTCAAAGAGCTGCAACAAAACAAGAAGTTCCAGAATTTTATTAAAGTAAGTTAATGGGAAATCATGAGCACTAATGACAAAATACTCAGGAAGAAAGTGCATAGTTATTACTTAGATTTAGGATTGGAATTATCTTCGGTAACTCACTTTTAATGGTTAATAAAAATGGCAAAAGTTTTTCCTGCTTAACTAGTGAGCTGATAAATCACAGTTTTCTTTCAAATTTTAGAATACTTTGGCATCCGGTGTGTGTTACACACATGTTCCTGTTACAGTACTCCTCATCCCTCAGCACAGATTCTGCTCCTTGGGGATGGTTCAGATTACCCAGCATTTGTTTTAACTTATTCTAATGCTTTTAGATCATATTTCTTATTAGTCAATTGGTGGTTTAATATGCACTTACTACTTAAAGTATATATTTGTATCTGTGCAGCTGAGAAATAGTAACCTGTTGGCACGACGCCGAGGAATCCCTGAGTGCATTTTGCTTGTCACCCAGCGAATCACCAAATACCCTGTTCTGGTTGAAAGGATATTGCAATACTCAAAAGGTGAATAAAAGTTAAAGTGCTGCTTCATGTCTGAAATCCTAGCACATTTCTAACATAAGGAATTTGCACAACTACAATATCAGAAAATATTAAATTCGCTGCTCTGTTGAGATACAACCAGAGCAAGATAAATACCTACTGTTCAGGCAAATGTCACCTAAACAGGGTTGTCTGGTCTATATAGGCATTGTCAAGGCTCAGCTGTAGAAGATTTCTGATATTCCAGCCAGGTAAGCCATAGAAGTCCAGAAGAGCATACTTGTTTTAGGAAAAGACCTTGACTTAAGTATGTGAACTAGCCCAGATACACATCTGTACGTTTGAAATTAATTCTGGAGGAGTCTTTTTTAAGTAGGGCAAGGCAAACGTTTTGTAAATTACTCTGCTTTTTCAGGCAAAGCTTGACTGACTGGAAATAAGTAGAACATTTTACAATTACTATTAACTTACTGCCCCCCAAATGAGCAGTAAATGAGCATTGTAGAAAGTTGCATGTGTAAGTGCAAATCCTTTGTACTTGAAATCCTGTGTCAAGGGTTCTTTTACTTGGCCAGAAAAATAATATAGTATATGATTTACTTAGCCGCTAATTTTTTTTTTAAGTGCCTGCACCTTATAAATATGTCAGAAACTATTCTATGTGTTATTTTGGCTAATGATTAAATCTGAGGTACAGGTCATCTTTTAATAGGTGAGTCAAACAAAGAAATATACCTCTAATAATTTTAGTAAGATGATTGCTGTGTTCAAGTTAAAGTAACAAATTTATCAATTTAAGCTTTGGATCATGCAGATTGTTTCCAGAAAGTAACGAATTGCAACTTCTCTTGAATATGCTGGCTAATGCTAAGTTGTTTATTTTTTGTTTCATACAGAAGGAACAGAAGAACATAAAGACCTGTGCAAAGCCCTTCGTCTAATTAAGGATGTAATTGCAGCAGTAGATTTGAAAGTGAATGAGTATGAGAAAAAGCAAAAGCTGTTGGAAATTCTCTCTAGAACTGAAAACAAAACATATACAAAGCTAAAAAATGGCCATATTTTTAGGAAGCAAGACTTGATGAGGAAAGAGAGGATACTTCTTCATGAAGGTTTAGTGTATTGGAAGACAGCAACTGGTCGGTTCAAAGGTATTTAATTTGAGCTGTAAAGTCCTTTAACTCTTTATTTGCAAATAACATTTGAAGACTGGTTAAAGAATGAAAATACTTTATTGTGCTATACTGCAAATAAGAATGTCTGAGGTAATGGTATTGCAAATGTCTCACTATTCGCTGGAAGATCAGTTCCAGAGGCTGCCATGGTTTGTGAGTAATCTGCATAAGAACACAAGTTCACATACAGTGCCATCTGAATTTCTTCTTCCAGTTCCCGCCTTCTAGTTCTTTGTTTTTCCATTTTATTTCATAATATGTTGTTTTGACTTGAACATTTTTATTGTTCACAGAATTTGCCATTGAAAATAGCTCATTAAAAATTCAGTAGTAATGAGACATGCATAGTAGAAAAGAAATTCTGAAGCCACATTTGGCTGGAGCACAATTTTTACATGCAAGCTCAGATTTTGATTTTTGGTGTTAATTATCTATTAAGGGATGGGGATTTTTGGAGCTTACTGTAATTTGTTGTATAACTTTAGAAAGCTGTCTGTTGATCATTATTCTAGAAATGCTTTTGCCAGTGTAATACTGTGCTGTGAGTGTATGTTACAGCACAGACAAAGCAAGGTTATGTGAGTTAGTCTTTGCCAGGTGAGTGGCTTAGGGGACCTGAACTGCCACTGGTGCAAGGATTTCTTCTTTCCCTGGGCCAGTGCTCCAGCATGGTGCACTTCCCTAGGAGATACAAAGCAGGGATGTGCAAGTACTTCATACAGACCATGGCTGGTTCAGATATTTTCTGTTTAGTTTACTGTAGGATTCTATGAGATACTTCTTCATCAGGGCTTTACCTTTATAAAGTAAGAATTTAGTGCTGATTACACTGATTTTAATTAAAAGCTATTATTTTCCTTTTCTCATTTTAAGACACCTTAGCTCTGCTTCTGACTGATGTGCTACTTTTCTTACAAGAAAAAGACCAAAAATACATCTTTGCAGCTGTTGTGAGTATATTTTCAGATATTTGAACACATACGTTGCACATTTATTTGTATATTTCTCAAAAATTAGGTCCTTATCCAGCTCATTTCCATGTAACTTTTTTTTTTTCGAAAATCCTGGTATTGTGTTCAGAACTGTATTATGTCAGTATATAGAAAATAAAGTTTGTTTTCAAAAAGAAATATATTTTTATGGAGAAGGATTAAAATAACAGAATTATATCTTTAATGATGTACCTTACGTGATTGTGAAGGGAAGTAATGCAGGCTCTTTCAGTTGTCTAATATAACTTTCAATTTTTTGTTCCATAAAACAAACAGAAGAATAATTGTTACCAAAAATACAGTAGTAAACACACATAAAAGATATGAATGGTCATGGAAAAAAGTTCCCAAACTGTATCAACCAACATGTCTAGTGCTTAATCTGTTCATTAGCAGTGTATATTTTAAAGAATAGTTTAAAAGGATGTCTGATTACTCAGAACTTTCAGTAGTTTGACTATACCAGGACTAGTGTGAGTCCAATGAATTGAAATAGCATATTCTTCCTAGAGTGTGGTGTTTTATAAGAAAGTTATTTATTATGTGTGTACTTTGACTGTTTCCTCCAGGACCGGAAGCCTTCCGTTATCTGCCTTCAAAGGCTCATAGTAAGAGAAGTAGCCAATGAAGAAAGGGGGATGTTTCTGATCAGTGCTTCATCTGCAGGGCCTGAGATGTATGAGGTTCATACCAGCTCGAAAGAAGAACGTAACATCTGGATGAGGCACATCCAAGAGGCAGTGGAAAGGTAGGGAAAAGAGGTTTGGTTTTTGTGCTGGCAGTCCAAAGCATATGGGAGGTTGGTTGGGTATTCATGGCAGCGTGCTCTTTGTTGTGCATTGCACTGGGTCCATCTGTGAGTTTGGGCTTTCCTTTGAGCTCAAGGTGCCAAAACCTCTTCATCACTGCTGCTGCACTTCCTGTACTCCTCCTGGTTTCCCACTGAATCAACAGAACCTTTCTGCTCCTCATTAGATGTCCATACCAGCCATTATAGCAGCATTCCCTCACCTCTGCCTTTGGCACTGGCTGCAGAGTCTTGCAGGTGTCCCTACAACCATTTTGAGGAAATCACAAATCATGCCTGTTATCTTGGCATCAGCTTATTAAGAATGGTGGAGAAAACATTGCTTCTGATGGGGCCCAAGCTTATGCTTGTGACAGCAAACCTGTGTGTGTGCACCAGCCACTCTTTCACTGTAAGGAGTGCAGCCTTACCAGACCAAAAGGGAGTCCTTCAGTCTGCTTGATGTCTACTTAGTACTTCTTAAAGAGGCAGACAAGTACTATGCTTCTGGATTATTGCAGAAGGTGCTGGTGTTGTGTTCGGTCTATTGTGAACATAACATTGTATTGAAGATGAATAGATGATGTGCAGATTTTTGTTTTATCCACCTTTGTCTTTTATCTTTAAAGTTGTCCAGAGGAAGAAGTAAAAATGAGTGAATCTGATGAGGACAGACGTATTGCTGAGGCCAAGGCATACAGAATTCAGAAATATCAAGGTGTAGTACCTTTCTTGTCACTCTGAGAGCTCTGACATCCTCAGAATTCAAGATGAATTAGTCATGTATGCATACTAGGTGATGGGTTCAGAATCACAGCAGAGACAGGTGGGGTGCTCTGATAGTGTCATGTGAGCACAGTGAAAGAAGCCTGTTTTTACCAGACACTTTAATATTTTTGCTACATTACTATAACTAAAAAGGAAAAATAAAAATGGATATTTTTAAAGCAAACACTGAATTTTACAGATTAGCATCAGGGCCAGGTAGTTCTGAGTTTATGAAAATACCTTGACTCTTCAAAGTTGTTCTTCTGTTCTTGTTTATGGCACTTTGCCCTTCACTGCTATTATTTTTATCTGCAAATACAGCTAATAAGGGTAAATTCTACTTCCTTGGTGCCCCTACACCTAACCCCACATCTTTACACTGCCTTGAAGAGAGAAATTGCAGCAATGTCTGTCCTGTGGCCCTGAATTAGCACACATGAGCCAAGTGCTTTTCCAGGAGGCAGAATTGACCTGTCATTGTGACTGCAACAGGAGTATTGAGGGCCAGAGAGGGCAGCCTCATCAGGTTAGGGCTTTGGCCTGGACTCTGCCAGCGTGTGTGTTAGCTTTCATTTGGACAGACTGTGGAATGAACTTTGATGAATTTGGGTCCTAGCCACTTAAAAGAAGCTTAACTTGAATTAGCAGTTTTTGCATGGTGTAAAGATTAGAAAGGTGAATGGGAAACCTGCTTTCCCTGCAGGATAAAAAATGATAATAGAGTTTTCAATTTTACATTGTTCAATTTTGATTGACAGAATCACTGAGTAACCAGGACCAGCAAATCTGCAGTTGCTTAGAAGAAAAGTTGCGTATCTATGGGGAACTGGGAGATATCTGTGGGTTTGATGATGTCCATGTAGAACCTCACCTACTTATCAAACCTGATTCTGGAGAAACTCCACAGGCTGCTTCACTACTGGCAGCAGCACTCAGAGAAGGTGAGTTTGCATGGGAAGAGTGGATTGGTGGCTCTTCACATGGGCAGGTATTTTAAGGTAACCAAGTCCAGCTATGTTGCCTTGTGTTGCAATTCTGACAAGTCTCAAGAAGTGCCAGCATCAAAAATTGCCAAAGGGTATACAAGACAAATCCGTCAAGTTTGTTGTTGTCAGATACAGGAGATGGTACCTGCCAGATTGTAAAATAAGGGATATGCTTAGATCATAACATCAAATACAAGTAGGCAGGGGCATGGTGCTAGGTTGTTAGCTGTCCTTGCAGTACAGCTCTGTGAAGCACAGCAGATATTGCAGTATGGTACCTTCACCTACCTTGGCTGATTTTGATGGCAGATCAGAATCCTGTATGAACACATACAGAGCAAACCAAATTTCTACCAAGAAACACCTGCCAGAATTGCTGCAGGAGTCCTTTTTTTCTGCCTGTTATCTAACAGGGAGTTGATAGATAGCTGCACCTTCTACAGTCCTGTTCTGCAAGGAAAGGAAGGGAATGGTATTTATAGATACCTTGCCTAGCTGAACTCCTCCTAAACTCAGCTGAAAAGAGTAAACTGTGTCCTGATTTTAGCATCAACTAAAATGAGAACTGTGTGCTACTAATATCATTTCAACCTATAAAGCAGTGGAGCTTGATTTCCATCATCATTATAAAGTCAAAGATTATTTTATTGATAAAATTGATTAAACTTGTGTAGGACACTATAAGTCCGTGATGAAATAGAAAATAAATAAAATGGCAGCCTATACTTTTTACACACCTACTAGACTTTATTATTCTACCCACTTCTTTATTATTCACTTTCTCTCATGCTGTTGTTGATGTTGATGATATCTTGGATTTCAGAACTCTACAACATTCTGTGGGAGCTTGCTGTTGTTTACATTGTAGAAAATTTGTGGGGCTCCTTTCCCAGTATGGAAATACTTAGACCCAGAGCTAACTGCAGAATCTATTGGAATAAAGCATTGCTCACAGTAAAGAAGGACAGAATTACATAGTACTTAAGCAAATTAGATAGACACAAATCCATGAGATGAGATGGTATAAATCAGAGGCTGCTCAGCAAGCTGGCCAATGCCTCTCTGAGGCTGTTTTCTGTTGACTTTGAAAGGTGATCTGGAGAGGTTCCCATTCACTTGAAGAAAACAAACCTCACACTCCAAGGAAAAATATATAGAGAACTAAAAAACAGTCAGTCATATCAGCATCTCTGAGATAATCCTCCTAGAAGGCATTTCCATCAACCTGAAAGACAGGAAGATGGTTTGGAACAGCTGTCACAGATTAATTAGCGCAAGTTATGTCTGACTAACCTGACAGGTTTTATGGTGAGAGAAGAGTGCATGTGGGTTACCTTGACATCTCTCAGACCTTCAATGCTGTTTGCACTGGCTGTATCTGAATTGATATAAACTGCTTAATTGGGTGGAAGGCAGGCTGGACTGCTGGGTTGAAGGGGCTAATCATATGATGTCCAGTTGGTATCATGTTATTAGGGGATTCCCTTAGGGGTGTATCCTGAGACCAGTACTGTTCAACATAGTTATTAATGCTGTTAACCTCAGGATTGAGTACACTCTTAGGCAATTCATGACTGTCATCGAATGAAGTAAAGTGTTCAGTGTGCTGGAGAGACCTCTACAGATTAGGAAAATTGGCTAAGAGGAACACCTAGATATTTGACAAAGAGAAATACAAAGTCCTGCATCTCAGGTTATGTAATCCCATGTGTTGGTACTGTGTAACTGTGTAATCCCATCAGTTGGACACTGACTAGGCAGAAAATACCTTTGCAGAAGTGGACCTGGGGGTCCTACTTGACAGCAGGTTGAACATGAGGCAGCAGTTGCCCTTGTGGCAAAGACGACCGACTGCTCAGCTGCTGCAGTTGGAGGAGAGTTGCCAATATGTTGAGGGAGGTCCTGCTTCCTCCATTTAACCCTGGTGAGTCCTGTCTGGACTGCCATGATGAATGCTGCTCTTCCCCTGGGCAAGAGAGACCTTGACAAAGTAGAGCAAATCTTGTGAAAGGTATTAGGATGATTAGAGGGCTGGAGGACATGACATCTGAAGGGAAGCTGAGGTAGCTGGCTTGGTGGGATCTCATCACTGTCCACAGCTGCTTAACGGGAGGATATAGAGAAGCCAGATTTTTTGCAGAGGCAATAGAAGAACATGTGGACAAGAAACAATAGTCCTGTGGTGAAACACAGGCAATTCCAGTTAACTGAAATGAAAAATTATATGCCATGAGAGTGTTAAAAAACTAGATCAGGTTACTCAGGGAGACTCTTTTGGAGGAGTTAAAGGCTTGAGTGTGCAAAGCTTTGAGCGACACCATTTAGATTGACCAGGTTTGAGCGTAGTGTAGGACTAGGTGACTTCTGAAAGTCCATTATGATCTAAATTATTCCATTCTCTGTCATTGATTTATACACTTAAGAGCTATTGAAGGGGCCTCTGTAATTCTGCATGTTTTCCTCTTTAGTTGAAAGTCTCTGTGTCACTGTTACATCACAAGTGAATAAAACAGACAGATCACCAGAGGAAAGTACTGAGGAATTAAGTGTGAAGCATAGATGCACTGCCAATGAAATCTTGGAGTCTGTTCCAGGTGGTGAGTAAAATTTGGTGCTCTTACATCTTTAGAGGGCTAAAATAATTGATATATGATTGTATTTTAGGAAAGCCTCCATGGTCTAGGACAGAATCAATAGAAAATAATATAATAAAGTTGTCTTTGGGCAAATGCTCAGGTGGTGTAAATTGTTATTTAACTTCATTGAAGGTACACTTTCTTGTCATTTTTGTTCAGCTCTGCATCAAGTTTGTATTGCAATATAGGACATTTCCCTTTTTTGAGGGGAGCCCTTGAAAACTAGGATTGCTATTCCAATAATTTCAGCTGCAAAGGGTAGCATTAATTTCTCACAACAAAATTGCAAATAAAGTTATGTAAAAAAAATTGCTACAGAGCATTTTTAGTGTTATGGTTACACTTATCTCCAGTTTTCATAGATGAAATAGTGGTAATTTGTAAGGTAGAAAAACTGGATTGTGCCATGTGTGCCATTTTGGCTTGCAAATTTGTTTTTTCCCCAGCCTAGGATCCATTATGTAACTACAAGTTATAAAAATCACTTTCTCATCATCCTGAGTAGCTGTGAAAAAGCATGCTCTTTGTTTTTCTAGTCAGGATATGCTTTGATACTTTTCTTTTGCATATTCTTGGGGCTTTATTTGTTAGATGCAGAAATAAAAGAAACTGAAGAATCTCCAGAAATTGATGTCAGTGTTGAAGAGGGAATGTCAGGTGCCAATCTTGAGGATCAGGTATTGTAACCAGTTTTTCTTCCTGCATTGCACACAGCAGCCTGGGCACTCTGCATGTACACGCTGTTCAAATTTTTATGGGGAATTTCACTCAGATCCAGGTAACTCAGTCTGTTAGAGGTCACTGCTATTAATAATAAAATTTAAAAAAAAACAATCCTAAATAATACAAGCACAGAATGATTTTTCTGCAAGGTTTAAGGTCAGTGAGTTGTAATAACAGGCAGTGTTTTCAAACCACTTGTATGGGCTGCTTATGAGCCTGGTTCTCTGCTGTCATCAGATGTTTATCTGTGGAGCTGACAATAGTATTCACAGGATGATGAAAGTCTCCTGCAGCGACAGAGTCCTCAGCTAATGCAAGGAAGACTTGTGCATTGGAAGAACTTCGTCCTGAGAACATGCACTAAGATAGGATTGATGTTTTTACACCAGCTTGCTTCAGAATTTTGAATCAAAACAAAATAGAGTAATTAGAGAATAGAAAAGAAAGTCCCCATTTTGCAAAGTCCTATAGTTGATAAGCAAATCTGGTGAGAAAAGCAGAATAAAAAATCAGTTCTGGACAAAACTAGGAATGACAAATTTTATGTAGCGACAATATTGGAGTAAGCAATGTGAATTACTATGTGGAAATAAAGTGAACTGTAATAGTGTAGTTCTTAGATAAAGAATAAGAACCACAGAAGGAATAAAGGAGACAAGAATATAAGATACAGAACTGGAAATGAAAAGAAAATTTCGCTAGAAGAGGAGTTAATTAGCATTAATATACTGTCTTCGCATCAGGTCTGAAAGAGGGCTTGTGTGCCTGGTACCTTGTGTTTATTTGTTTGTTTTCTATATTGGGAATCCTCTTGCTAATGCTCTCATCTCTCTGTAACCTCAGCTTATGTTTAGCTCTAGATCATCTTACCAGACTGCTGACAGAAGGGAGCAGGAGGGAGATTGTGAGTGGAAAAATAGCTTGAAAACAAAAGTCCAAGTGAGGGAGCAGAAAAGCTAGGTGAAGAGGAATAGAACAGCCTAGAGAGGGTAGAGGGGCTCAGATGTAGCCCATTAAAAATTCCAGCAGCTCCACATGAAAACTTTGCCATTGGGGTTATAGAGCAGGTAGATCCGGGCTTTTCTCAGAAATGCACAGCAAAAGGATGAGTGTCCAAGATTACAAGTTGCAGCAAGGGAAATTCTGAGTGAAGTGAAAAAAATCCAGTGTGTGGATGAGCAAGGAGGAGTTTGTCCAAAGAGATTGTGGGGATCTCTGCCCTTGGAGGTTTTCCTGGGTTTACTGGGGAAGGCCTTTGGCAACCTCTTCTATCTTTGAAGTTGTGCCTGCTCATAAAACTGGTGGGATCTGCACCCAAGTTTTCCACCCTAAGTTACTATCCTATTTTTTATGGCCTATTTGGTCAAGGCCTATATCTCATCTTCTGATACCATGTCAGAGTCTTACAGGATTCAGTCTTACCAGGAGGTGGCAGAATGAGCAAATAAAAGAGACAAGACAAGGGCTTTCCAGGGAGGTGGGCGTGCAGTCCTAGGCTTGGAGGGTGCCAGCTCTGGACTCAGCCCAACTAGCTTGGGAAAACAGGAGCTGAACAGGGGGAGTAAGTGCTCCCAGCTGGGAGGTTAGATGCTGACTAGATACTGGAAGGAAGAGCATTGTCCCTGCAGTGTGAGGGGTCCCCAGTGAGCAGCTGTGAGAGATGATCCCCATATTGTCTCCCCTGCTCTGCCCTGTAAGTGTATCTCCGTGGTCGTTGTCCAAAGTGCAGTGCAACCTGCCCTGGAATCTGACCATCCTCATCTCTCTGAACCAAGGATATAGGGAACAGTGGCAGAGAGGTGGTGGTGGCCTTCAACACAATTAATCACCTGAAATTACTGCTTCACTCCTAGCTGGACTTGCAGGGCATGTGCCAGATCAGCTAAACCTGCCTCAGCCTCATCTCCCAGCGCCCAAGTGGTGCTGCAGTGAGGGGATCATGGGCACTGGGACTAGCCAATGCAACTCCTCGGTCAAGCCAATGACAGATAAACCTTCCCTCTGTGTACATATTTCTTCAGATTAAGGAGGACTTAAAAACCTGAAAGAACCCCTCCTCCTGTTCAGTGTACAGGCTCTCATCTGTATATTCATCCTCACCCTTCCAGCATTACTTTCTTTCTCTCCCACTTGGCTCTGTGCTGCGCACCATCCAGCTAGGGGAAAGCAGAGCTACCTTGAGTCCTTCCTTGTGCTGCACAAAGACATCCCTGCAAAATCCTCTGCTTTCGCAGCAGAGCTGAGATTTTCTATGGCTTGTGGATGCAGTGAGGAGGAGGAGGTGAAAATGTGGAGGGGGGATGGAAGGAAATACTGAAGAGAGATAATGAGAGAAAGAGTAGTGGAGGAAATGATGCAGCTGGTACTCCTTTTCCCCCATGGGTGTCTGTGTTGGGCTGTGTTTGGGGGATTGGTCTGTCTCATTTTCATTTTCAGTTTTTGCATCTAAATGTAGCAGATGCTTTGCTCTCTGTGGTGGAAAATGAGACTCAGTAGAGAACTTAAGAGAATCAGCAAGAAAACAAATATTCCCCAAACTCCCCTCTGCTTCTGGAAAAAAAAAAAGAGAAAAATCCTACAGGAAGTCTTTTCAGCATAGTCTCAGAATGGATTGTTTTGAAACGGTCCCCATCATTACATCTTATCTTTCTCAGAGGAGCTGTTCTTCATGCTGAAGGGATTATGGGTAGCTTCACCCCATAAATTCAGAGAGCTTCTTAGGAAAGGGAGCAGGATGGAAAGTGTGAAGTGGCTTTGCCTTGCTACAGAAGACAGCAGTGACCATGCTGTTGTTTTTTGTAGAGTGTACTGGTCAAGCATCTCACAGGGCACCTAAGGCATTTGTTGTGGTCCACTAATATGAATTCTTGATAGTTTCTCAGTACATTATTATCTCTGGTTTTAAAGAGTCTTATGCTGTTTCATCCTACTGTAAGTAATCTAAACCCACTGTGCTGTATATACAGAAATTTGGTTACTGTATTTCAAAACTGTTAAGTAAACAAAAAAGGAACGAAAAAAGGTCTTTTCTGTGTAGAATTACTCAAAAGGGATTAAAGTTGTGGATGAAATAGATTTATTTGTGCAGTTGTGCTCAGAATCTCTAGTAAATTCCATGGAAACTATTATTGATGAATTATTAGTCTTCATAGATTGTTGCCTTTGCATTTTTTTGTATAGCCTTGTAAAGGGTTGACTCAGTGCGTGTTTCCTAGCCGTACATCCCCATTAGTTTAAAAAAAAATACCTAAATGATACAATTTTGAAATTTAAAACAACTTTTTTAAGTTACCTGTGTTTATTTTAGGGAGGAAGTATGAATTTTTCAGAATCTACAGGCACAGAGGTGAGTTAATTTAAACCTCAGACAGAATGTAGTAACTGTTTAGTTAACAGTGGTCAAACCTTTGAAAATCCTTCTCTTTTATTTTCTAGATTGTACAAGCAATCCAGAACTTAACCCGTCTCTTATACAGCATGCAGGTGACTACTCCACTACTGTCTTCATAGAGTAGTTAATTTCTCCTAATAATTTACTTTTAAAGATTTGTTGTCATTTTGCCCTACTTTTAGATGTTACCTTAATTGATGCTGATCTCTACTGACTGTTGCATAAGTTGTCACAGAATATAGTTTTATTCCATATCAGTGGTAGGTTTCTCTTAAGAACTGAGTAAAACTAACTTGCTTGGTGATCAGTCACTCCTCCAAAAGGAGGGTGTCTGTATAGTCCAAAAACCTAGAAGAAAGGTAAAATGATAGTTCTACTTGAACTGATGTCACTCCACATACAGAGTTCTGAAATTATAGTTCAAAAAATTGAAAAAAGTTTGGATTTTGCTTTGACTGTTCTTCTGGCTATTAGTAAGCGTAACTTTGCCAGGTAGCTCAGGTAGCAAACTCAGCCCATTTTAGATGCTTAAATCTCACTTTGTGTGTTCTGTAGCATCTTAGCATTAAATGTTTGCCTCTTTTATGCTAAGTTTGAATGCCTTATTTCTTTTTGTTTAGCTGCAGTTTTATAATTCCATTTTTAAATGTTTCATTTGAGTATACTTAATTTTTAGACCCTATTGACCTTAGCATATTTCATCATAATCCTGGAAACCTTGGTCTTAGAAGTTAAGTGTATTGAAGTAATGCAAAAGAAAGACTAAAATCCTGTAATTCAGGCAAACTTTTTTTGGGTATTTGTAAAACAAATAGGGGCAGTAAAGTAAGGTTTGGGATCATGCCTTAATTGTTCAGAGCATGAATGGGCACTCAGGTGCTAAGAAACAAGCAGGGGATCATGCCCTCTTTGCCATTCACTAGACCTGACACAATACTGGAGGAATACCCAAGAAAAGTGGGGATTGCACTTTGCATGAAGTTAAAAACTATCTGGAGTGAACAGCACAGGACAATGGGGCTGCATGGATTATCTGGGAATGCCTGCTGAAATAGGTTCCCATATCAGATTTTGAACATAGGCAATAAGTGCCTCAGCAGATCTAGGGTTTTCTTGATTTTCTTTCTTCTTAATCCCAGCTATTTGTTTTTGTGTTATTGAAGGATGTCACAGCCTTTAATGCAAACTGTGTCAGAACATTCTTATGGAATGGATGGAATATAGAGCTATTGGCTGTAAAATAGGAACATCAAACCTGAAATTATTACTATGCTACAGGTTTATGCCTGTACTGACACCTTGGTCAGATGTGTGTAGTAGTGTAGTCCTGGTGACCCGGCTATGTTGGCAGGTGCCTGCAGGACTGATGTTGGTTGGACTGCAATGTTGCAGGTTAGCAGGGAGAGGTTTAAAGTCAGAGTGAGCTCTGCTGGAAGCAATACAGTTTTATGTGTAGAAGTCACAGCTGTGTTAGAAATACTGGGGCGAGTATAGCATTCCCAATGCCTTATTACCCTCTTCAACCATGAAATATCATTTTTCCTGTGTGTCTTTAGATCCTCTGACAGAATAGGACCCCAACTGTAATTGAAGTGTATAGGCACAGCTGTAACATAAACATGTATAATAATACTAAGGGTAAACCAGAAGCTTTGTTAAAAGTGCTCAAAAGAGTTGAATTTTATTTTGGAAATACCTCTGTGTAAAGGCATTATCACAGAATTTTCTGTTTGCTTGAAGAATACCCTCCCAAAAAAAGTTGAAGCATTTTTATAGAATGATGTTATGTAAAAACACAGAAAGGGACTAACATTGATATTTAAACATTTGTGTCTGATTTTGTTGTGGTGTCTTAGGCAGCACTGGCTATCCAGGAGAGCCACAAAGAGCTCCATAGGTTGCTACTGCAAGAGAATGAGAAGACCATTCGGAGCCACGGTTCTCGGCTAAACCTTGTTTCGGAACAAGAGAAATGCCGGAATCTGGAAAAGCAAAGGGTGGAAGTGGCCAACATACACAAATTGAAGCAGCAGTTCCAGCAGGAGCAGCAGCGGTGGCTGCGAGAATGTGACCAGTGGCAGCAGGAGCAGGAGGCGAGGGAGAGCCGGCTGAGCCAGCGGGAGCGCGAGTACGAGCGTGAAGAGGAGCTGCTGGAGCAGGGCCGACAGGCTCTGGCCATGCAGCTGCAGGACTACCAGCAGAGTCTGGAGAGGCTCCAGGAGGGCCAGAAAATGGTGGAGAGGGAAAGAGAGCATGTGAAAATGCATAAGAAACTCCTGTGGCACTGGAAGCGTGGTCGGCAAAACAGCCTGTTTTCACGCACACGGGGCTATGAGGTGTGTGCTTCCCAGTTGTGATTATATCCCTGACTGCATTCCTAGAGACCTGCCTTGATGAATAGGCTGGAATGTCTGGGTTTTGTTAGTTCTCAGTGTAACGAGTGAGCATGTAGGAAGCTGAGATTCAGGCATATCCAAGCATTTTCTTTGAATCTCATGAAGTTTAAGCAGGGAAAGTGCAAAGTCCTGCCCTTAGGAAGGGGCAACCCCATGCATGGGTAGATGCTGGCACTCACCAACTGGAAATCAGTTTGACTCTCTACAGCCTCCTGAAAGGATGTTGTAGCAAGGTGGAGGTCAGCCTCTTTTCCCCGGCATCTAGTAAGATGACAAGAGGAAATGGCCTCAAGCTGTGACAGGGAAGGTTTGTTTTATACATTGGGAAGAATTTCTTTGCTGACAGGGTGATCAGGCATTGTAACGGCCAGCCTAGAGAGTCACCATCCCTGGAAGTGTTCAAAATGAGACTGGACATGGTAGGTAGTGTTATGATTTAGTTGATGTGATGATGGTGTGTTGGGTCAAAGTTGATCTTGGAGATCTTTTCCAGCCTTTGTGATTCTGTGAAAAGGACCTGGGAGTCCTGGTGTAGACCATGAGCAAACAACGTGCCCTTCTATGAAGAATGCACACGGTCTCCAGGTCTGCACTGGGCAAAGTATTGCTAGCAGGACAAATGAAGGGATCATTCCTCTCTGCTCTGGACACACCTGGAGTCTGGCTCCCCGGTACTAGAAAGGCATAGATCTGTGGGGTGGAGAGGAGGTAGAGACAGGGATGCATGCCTAGTGAAGTGCCTGTTTGAGAGGAAGGGATGTCTCTCCAGTAAGGAAAGGCTGAGACTGTTCAGCCTGCAGAAAGAATGGTTCTTATTAATGGGGATTTGTTTTAGTGTATATAAATACTCAAATGGAGGGTGTAAAGGACATGGAGCCAGGTTCTTTCCAGTGGCACCCAGGGACAGAACCAGAGGCAAGGGGCGAAAACAGAAACAGAGATGATTCCTTTTGAATGTCCATCACCCTTTTTACTTGTGAGGGGGATGGAGCCCTGGCACAGATTGCCTAGGGAAGTTGTGGAATCTCCATCATCAGAGATACTCAAAAGCCACCTGGACATAGTCCTTGGCAACTGTGGCTACGTGGCCCTGCTTCAGCAGGGGGTTTAGATCAGATGTCTTCTAGAGGTCTAGAGGTTCTTTCCAACTTCGGCCATTCTGTGATTTTAAGCTGGATACCCTACAAAACCCAAACGTAGGCAGATGTTTATTGAGAAGACCGAAACTGTAAATATGAGAATCTATGTTTTATTCTGCTTTGCTACTGCGTAAGATACATTGTGTCTCTGCATCTTGTAGGAAAACTAAATTATTGTAATGCTTAAGCGTGTAAAGCACTTAATGAAGTTTTTGGTTGCTCTCCTTTTTCCTGGACCACTATCTCCAGGAAGGAAAAAGTGTACCTCCAGAAGAAGCAAACACCAAGCTCTTGTGAACCCCACATATCAGGCTCTGCTGTCCTGTTCCCTGAAACAACCAGCCCCCAAGGGGAGGAAGTTGGTGTGTGACTCTATCCCTCATAGTATAAATCCTTGCAGATACTTATTATTTGGAGAAGCAATTTAAAGTAGCCCCAAAGCTGCTTAAATGTTTATACTAAAAATTATTTAGTTTTTGTTGAGGGTGGAGGGATGCAGTCTGGCTCTGAACTCAGCTGTCTGGGTGCTCACCTGCCAGGTAAATCCTCATCTCTAATCCCTGCTTGGTGGGTGTGATTTCCATAACTGTTCTCTAAAGCACCTGAAAATCAAAATATTATGTCTGGCTTTTCCACATAAGGAAAGCTCACTAAGATTTTTTTCCCCCTCAGGTTCTCTTTTTCCTTGCCATCTTGCCATTTTTCCATCAACCCATCATGTCCATAGTTTTTCAGCTGGCAACTCACCCATAACAGGCAGAGACTATTTGGCATCTAAGATTGTTCCTGCATTAGGGGGTAAAGGATTGGCCTCTGACCTCCCCCTTTTCATCCAGCTTATATGAACACTGTGTAAACATGACTTACCCATATATGCTTGTTATCCCAAACAATGAAGACACTTTTTACTACCATAGCATGTGCTGCAATTTTGACTTGTTTGGCAGCGCATAAGAAGTGGATGATAAAACCAAAACTGAAGTTGCCCACAACTTTAATAGATGTGACTTCTAAAATCTTTCAAGGAGGGGAAGTTGGAGGATAATAGTCTGATACAGGGATATCAGGATTCACAGAGAGAGAGGCAAAATAATTAAATGCTGAGTGTCAGAGAGTAGTAGATTTGTAATCTAATATTCCATTTGTAAGGTTTTTTGTATTTTTTTTCAAGTAGACTACATGGCTTTGAATCCCTCCAGGCCTTAAGGCTCTTTCCCCTAGGTTTCCACTACCATACTCCTTGCAGCAGCAGAACAGGTTGAATGTTTGTCAGTCAGCCAGTATTCCCAGCCCAGTGTTTTTGTATTACACTCAACCTAGATAGTTTTGTGTGACCAAACAATCCACGTTAATAATGCTGCTTTTTTAGGGGGTGAGATTGGCCTTAATAAACACCTGCAGAGAAAGAGTCTGCAGGAGTTGCATTTTCTGCCCTTGGGAGGCCTGACTTGCTTGCTATAGCTGTTTGCCTTCCCCAGTTTGACTGCTCCAGCCCCGTTCTCTGTGATTACCTGTCTACGTGAGGTACAGCGTTATTTTTGGATTGCAGAGTACCTCGTTGAGCCATGAGGCAAAATATTAACCCCCTGAAAAGTAGTGGGCAGAGCTCAATGCATCCCACTTAGTGGTCCTTTCATATCTGTTACTTTGCAGGTAGTACTTCTTTCGAGGTGAGCTAAAAGCAGGTCTGCTATGTTACTGCTATTTATATGCACATCAAATTTAATGTGTTTCGGGGTTAATTTCTGGCACATTAGGTGACTATTTGCTATGAATCCCCATTCTGTCTGGCAGTTAATTTTCTGCATCCTGGTATTAGGATTCTTCAGGATGATGCTCATGGTCACACACCTTAGTTATACATAGTGAGAAGCAAGGAGTTGGACTCCATGATTCTTCATGAGTCCCTTCCAGATTGACATATTCCATGATTCTCTGGTTCTGGTATTCAACAAAGGTGCAAATGTTCTGTTTTGTTTTTGTTGTTTTTCTTCCCTTCTGCAGAATATGGGACATAATCAACTGGACAGCTTACATGGTGAAAATGCGTTCTACTTTAGTGAAGCTGTAGTGTGTGCGTCTCTAAGCAGAATCAACTCATCAGATTCTTCTCTCGTTTATCAGGATGGTGTGTATGCAATGAATATCTCCAATTCTGATGTAGCAGGGACTAGTGAAAATCAGGTGGACCTCAAAACAGACACTTCTTGTCAGCCACCATTATCAAGTACACTGTGGAAATCCACTAGTCCTTACCAGCAGATGTCTTTTCCCTGCAAAAGCAACAAGGATTCCTTTAATAATGGTATTTAATGCTTTATTTAATGAATAAGTAGTACAGGTAATTTACCCCTTCTCTGGCTGAATAGTCCTAGGAACAAAGACAGGTTGGTAGTGGTGGAAGCAAGAGATTTTGATAAAAGAGTTGCATGCTTCTTTGCAAGATTTTTGATGATAGGTGAGAAAATAAGCAGAACAGAAACACAGAAAATTATTGAAACCCCCCCCAAAACTCCTTTTTTTGTCTGCATAATAATTCTCAGAATAACTTGAAAGATCTGTGGATAGACAATTGTATCAATTCTAAGGAATAATATAATTTTTGAAATAAGTCTCATGAGTAATACTGACTGCATTACCTTTCTTTATTCTTGCATTTTACCAGAACCCCCAAAGGTATGTAGGCTGCATTGCAGTGCTACCAAAATGAGTGACTACCAAAATGAGAGGAAGAGGCTGCCTGTTTGAGCACTGCGTGCACTGAAAATTCCTTGAAGGTCCTAAAAACTTAGGAGACTTAAAACTTATGAGAAAACTGTTTGGTTTATTTCTCATTTTGCACAATATTAGTTTTGATCTAATTTCTTTCATAAGTGTGAGTTGTAGAGCAGGATGTAAAAACAGCTAAAAGTGTTGGAGGCCAACAGTGCACTTTTGGTGTAATAGATAAATAATCTGATGGGGTTTTCTGTACAGTTGTGAAATTCAGGAGATGTGGCACGTGTGCAGCAGTGCCCGAGCTCACATTCTTCTGCAGTTGACAGTGCAGAATAACTTCTATCCTCACAGCAGCTTTGTGGAGGTCAGGTCACAGCAAAGACAAGTGGGCATCAGAATTAGGAGTTGAAAACATGCACAGGTACAATGGTTATTTGTCTTACACCTGTGATTAAGGAACTTGCTCCTTAGTACTCCTTGTAATGTATTAAACAGGCATCCAGTACAGCCTTACTAGTCTTTGGTATGCGGATTGCCCAAATTGCATGTTATAATCAAAGGACAGGCAGGCTAGTCTCGTCACTTCAATTAGCAAACCAAGCTGATTAGTAAAAGAGATCAATATTTCTAAAAATGCCTAAATAAGTAGCCTAGTGAAACTTGGTCTAGCTTGACTGTGACTGTCATTTTAGTTATAGGTTAGCTAAGCTAGTGCAAATTTGAAAAGGAGCTTATGTGTCTCAAGACACAACGGACCAGCTTTGTATTCAGCTGTTGTCATGGTGTCCTGTGAAGACATCCTTATCTTGCCCTGGTAGAAGGGCACCAGGGCAGTCCCAGCACTCTTGGGGACCAGCTCTGGCTACAGAGCCTGCCCAAGAGGCCAGTGTAAGTCTCTCTGACCAAGCTGTGTTGGCAAAACATGCAGTTACTGCCAGGGTGGTGCCACAAGACACTTCATGGGGAGCATTATCCTTACAGCATTCTCATGGTTCAGATGATGCTGTGATGCCTACCACTGCATTGCTAGAGCATGCATGGCCAGAAGCCTCCCCCCAGAGAGATGTGGCACCCCTTTCCACAGTTGCATTTGTGATTCTGAGAGAATGACAAGAGTATTATGCTCTGATCATGCAGTGTGTGAGACTGCACGATTCAGACTTGCTCCTGTCATGCATCAGGACCACTGTACAGGGAGGGAGTGGGAATGAGAAGGGTGCTGAACTTCCCCAAGGGGCTTTGCACATGGAAATCAAGCAAATTGCTTATTCCTAAGCAATATCAATCAAATTGAACAATATAAACATTTCATACTAGGAAACTGATTTTCTTTTTCTTGAGTATTTTTGGTCATGGTTTTTTCCCCAGAGAGTTTAGCAGAGTTTCAGAAGATCTCCAACCTGTGCCTCCACTTTCTGACACCTCTGCAGGATATAGTCAGTTCCAATCACTTTGAAGGAAAACCAACTGAAATGCAGTGAGGGAAAGAGCTTAAAAGTTAGCTGAAATCATCAATATTTTCATGTGGATGAATGTTTCATGGCATTTTCATGCATTTTCCGACTAGCTTTATGTGTAAGGTCTCAAAATCATCTTTCAAAAAACATTATTAACAGTTAGTCAACATAGAACTAAGAAACAAATATTGAATATGGTTTACTGCATATAGCCATGTACCACATATATATATGGCCAGATCTAATACATAGTTGAAGTTTTGTGTTTATGCAAAAGGAATTTCTTGGGTTTGATTAACTTTCCCAGAATTATTAGGCATTTTGTATGAAGTCTACTCTGTCAAAAAAAACCCAACCCCTTAAATTATTTAAAGAGAAGCATAATTTGAACTCGTTTCCAAGGATTTATTAACACTGCATTCTACCATACGTTAAGTACTATTCAATTAAGCTTCATAAATATACAGAAATGAAAACAGCTACGTTACTCTGGTGCATAATTTTCCATTCATATTTCCTAAGGTAAGATGTAGGTCTCTTTTCATAGCTAACATCATGATTATATATCATTGTTCTATGTGTATGGGAGGGAACTTTAGTAAAGACCTTCAGGCAAGTTCCCACAAAGCTGAAACTGGCATAAGTAACCTCACTAGAAAAGGTGTGTCAGTCAACAGGAGGAAAATATGATTGAAAGAAAAATGTGTTAATGCTATACAGTAATGGTTATGAAATTATCTGCATGAAAGAAGCAAGTACTTTGGCTAATTAGGAATGAGGGGAAGTATAGGTTTTGTGTCAGACTAGACTGAGAATTGAATAAATTAGTCTTGTATTTAATTGACATGTCAGGTTAACTAGCCAAAGTGATGCCTAAGCATTTACCTATGGATTCACCTCTCTGATTTCAAGAATCAGTGCAGTTTTAATTATTTTAATGATTTAAGTTTTGGAGAGAACAGCATTGTTTGCTTCTGCTACCTTAATTTAATCAGACATTGTAGCTACAGAAATAGAATTGAAACATGATAGGTCTGAAAACCACTGAAACTTGATTGTGGGAAGATTTTACCTCAGACATTTAGTATGAAGGATCTATACACGTGACACAGTGAAAAACATAGTTTAAATCTTTATGGGGAATATAGGTAAACCTGTGATCTTCATAAACAGCCAATGCAAATCCAGGGAGCAAAAACAGGACTCTATTTGACTAATGTAATTTAAATCTTTTTTAAAGGACAGAAATTTGTACATATATGCATATAAGCAAATGACATAATTTGATTTTAGAAAAATAATTCATTTATAGTGGCTTTCATCAAAGTAAGTAGTTTCTAGAGATGTAAAATTTTAATTTGCAATACAAAAAGCAAAAATTCCAGAAACAATGTGTAGTATCCTATAACTCCATATATTTTATATGAAATTTCCTTCCTATTCCTTTAGGCAAATTATGCTAATGGTGACTGCTCTGTTGAACCTATTCTTAAAACTGCACATCAGATTTATTTGCTTTAGTTTCCCATTGTTAATTCAGATGGCATTTAGAACAGTGCATTTTTTGTCTATGTGCTGGTTTCAGCTGGGGTAGAGTTTATTTTTTTCACAGTGGCTGGCATGGGGCTGTGTTTTAGATTTGTGCTGAACACAAAGTTGATAATACAGAGATGTTTTTGTTATTCCTGAGCAGGGCTTGCACAGAGCCAAGGCTTTTCTGCTTTTGGTACAGCCACACTGGTGAGGGGACTCGGGATGCCTGGGAGGCTGGGAGGAGACAGAGCCAGGACAGGTGACCCCAACTGACCAAAGGGATGTTCCAGGCCCTGTGGCACCATGCTCAGTGTATAAGGTGGGGAAAGAAGCAGGAAAGGGGGGACACTTGGAGTGATGTCATTTGTCTTCCCAAGTAAACATTTAGCATGATGGGACCTGGCTGTCCTTGAGATGGCTGAACACCTCCCTGCCCATGGGATGCACTGAATTAATTCCTTGTTTTGCTTTTGTTGTGTGCACAGCCTTTGCTTTCCCTGTTAAACTGCCCCTGAGTTTTCCGGCTCTCACCCTTCTTATTCTCTCCCCGATCCTTTTGGTAGGAGAGTGAGCAAGGGGCTGTATGGGACTTGGTTTCTGGCTGGGGTTAAACCACCACTAAGGCTATCTTAACTAATATAATTTATGGCCTGATGACACTGTGTGAAAGTACGTGCTCTATGTTGGCATCAAAGAGGTTAAAAACAATGGGCCTGGCTCTTTTCTCATATTTGTGTTAAGGCGAATTTGTTGCACAATGTAAAACTAATGCAAGTCCAATAGAAACCAGGTGAAATGTACTATGCATCACAGTGTTAAAAAGCCATCCTGAAGTGGTACAGGCTGTTTGTCTATGCTTGCTTTGTCAAGGAGCAAATCTCAGTAACTCAGGGCCTTATTTAGATAGCACAGCTACTGCTGCCAGTGATAGAGGTTGGCAGATGGGATCCTATGTTGAGGGCTTCGTTGAGTAAGATTGCTTTCACTTGGAATCTGATAAATAGTAATTAGCAACACCCCCAAAAAAGTCACCTAGTTCTTTATAGGTGATCATTGTGAATTGATTTTTATATTGTTACGGCTGAAAGAATTCTTTCTGAGAATATCTGACTTTTCTGAGCTGGGTCCCATACACCACACACTTTATTGCAGCATCCTTTGGAGTAGGTGACAGGCTGGCCCCTTATCACTTGCAGAATTGCATGTGAAAATGTGTTTGAACCTATTTTTTTTTCTGTTATGTCTAATAATATTTTTAATAGTGCCGTTTTTTTTCCGCTGTCCTATACAGTAAGCAAATTCTTTCTGTTTTTCTTTCACTGGGGAAGAAGGAAAGAGGGAAATTTTTAAGAAGTAAAGGATGATATTACCCATAAAGCTCCCAGTTTATCAGGGACCCTCCCGAGCAAGTGTGATATTTTGAGTTGCTTTAACTTTTTTGTCTTTTTTAATTGAGTAAATGCTGCACTGAGAACAATTCCAAACTGATTTTTCTGCGTTCAACATACTCTTACTACTCAAAGTGTGGATGGCTGCACAGGTGAGCGCAGATTCAGTTCTCAGTGTAGGTTATAATGAGAAAAAAATTAAATGGCAATATATAGGAATATGAAGTAGAGCAACATCAGCACCAGCATCTTGCAAGTTCAAAATCTCATTGATTTATTGGAGGAATTAAGCTCTTACTTTTGACTCTACAACAGACAGCTACAAATTTGCCTCTTCTCCATACCACAAAACATTGATTTTCATGCTGTGCTGGAAGATTTCAGTGTTTCTGAGATACTTGGTGGAAATTAATCAGAGAGGAAGTATTTTTTTTTTCCTCTTGGGAGTAATGCTGATGTTGTTTAAAGCAAATGGCAAAAGGGATTAAAGCACATGGCAGTGTAATACCAAAGTGAAAAATATGTCATTATATGTTATCTGCAATTAGTACGTTTCAAGTAACATTTTCACCTCTGTAGTAGTCAGATTTTGTTTTCTCATCTCAAAACACTTTTCTCATTTCTGAAAATAACCACAGTAGATGCAGCACTATTACAAAACCTTTTAATCATGGCAGCTAATGATATTCTGGTTTTAGTTTTTACATTAATGTAGGTAATGCCTATTGTGTGTAATGCCTGTCTGATTTTATTCTTTCAGTTATCTTCTCCTTTAGAGTTCATTCATTCGTGGAGGGAAGTTTAAGACAGTGCACATCTTTAAGGTTATCACTGGAGTAAAAGAGGTTGCCTGCCCCTGTCTTTTGAGGTATCACTGGTGTTGGTGTAAATCTGCACACCACACTCATGCTTTCATTGCCTGCAGACTTATTAAACAGCAACAGGATTATGGCTAAATCTTTGTCATTTTCCTCACACTGATGATTCCACCAACTTCAGTGTAGTGGTTTGTGAAGTCAGTGGAATTAGTGGCATCAATGAAATTGGAATTGTGTGGATGATACCCTTTTATGTGCAGATTTATTCTTTACTTGGATTGGGTTTTTCCAGTAGGTAGAGGTTTCAGGGAAGTAGAGGAATGAAAGGAAAACATCTCAAAGCAGAAGTCCATAGGCAGAGGGTTTTCAGCCAAACAACTGGTTTATAGTGAGTTGGAGCCTGAGCTCTAGCTCAGGGTTATACAGAGCTGTGACTTGGAGAGCAAGTCTGCAGGGAAGGAGGTGATCTCTCAGGAAAAAGGCTGCAAAACAACAGTCTTGCTAGTTGGTGGATGTCAAGAAGATTCCTTGGGAAATGCTTTCTGGGTGGAGACCTGGTTGCAGTGCCCTGCTTTAGTACATTAAAATACTTTGTATATATTTTTGTAATGAAGTTGGACCCTGAAATAGATGAACTAATGTAAATAAATAATTCATCCTAATAGCTGAGAGAAGCTGTTTATGGATGATCAAATTTTGCAAGATACTGAGTATGCAAACGCACCCTGTAAAACCATGTAGCTGAATCACCAAGTGTATCTGTCTGGCTTATTTTGAAATTTACAATCTCATTTTAATTATTTAGTATAATACTTTACATATTCCAAGAAATGGCCTGTAGGATGTTGTGCAAAAATAATGAAGTGTTAGTAATATGAAACCTCCTCAGCATCATCTGCTGTTAAATATTTATTAAGACACTGGGGAAGATTGTCTGTCTTCTGCTGATATTCATCACAGGAGCACCCAAGTGCCTTCCAATCAATTTCATTGGCTGTTGCCAAACTGCTGGAGGAGATTTCATGGAGTATCTTGTTCCCCCTTGCCAAATGCTATAGAAGACTTTCTTTTGAGTGTAAATTTTCAGTGGGGCAGTAGAGAGAAGGAGCCTTGATGATGGTATGGAAGTTGGTTGTAGTTTAATCAAATTGGAAGACTTCCAACAGTCACCTGTCAAGATTCCTTGAGTGTTCCTTGGAAGTCTGATCTAGAACTGGAACATAAATGATACAAAATAGATATGATTTTTCTGTATTTGTTTAGGGTCTGTTGCAGAAAAATCAAACCCATGAACTTTGAAAGTCATTGAATATATTCCATGATAAAGAATATATGTCAGAAAGGGAAAGCAGGGTGTTTGTTAAGGATGAAAAGAGATTTATGTTTTTTCCTCTTTATTAATTGAACTTGAAAGTTGAAGGATAATTTTCCTGAAAGGAAAACTGCAGGGAAGCTGTCTTCAGTGCAGAGCAACTTACCATTGAAGCACAGTGCCGCTGGGGAGAGGATGAAGGTCTGAGGAAGGCTCCTGCATTAAACACAGGCAGTTTAGAGCTGAAAGTGGAAATGTATACAGGCAGGTATTTTCAAACTTGTAGTATAGGAGAGGTAGAAGGAGGAAGTGATGAATTTGTGCTTAAGGGTAAGACCAGTGTTGCTCATACCAGGGAGAAGTGGGACCAGTAGTAAGAAAAGTGGATCCAAGTGCTCTCCATGCACTCATGGAAAGCACTTGGCTGAAGGGATGGATGCACATGCTTATTTGATAATTGTGGGGTTTTATAGCTTTGATATAAAATCTTTCCTTTACCTTTTATGCAAAATGTTTTCACAGCAGTTACATGTTCACAGAGCTTTTAGCAAACAGTTTAAAAGGGCATTAATTTCAAAATATTCAATCAAACACTGAAAATTCCTATGCTTACAATGCAAAGTTTGAGGAGTATGCAACTTTTCGGTTTTTTCTTGATTTTTTCAAGGACTCCAAGGAGAAAACATCAGTGCATATACTTCCTGCCAAAAATGAATAAAAATGGCAGTGCTAATACTCAATATGCAATCAAAAATTAGTGAATATTTTCCTCAGTTTTGAGCTTTGGAGAGAACAAGTATCTGTGACTAAGAGATAAGAGGCTTCTCTCAGATGCTTACTCTTGTAGCAATGCCCATATTTCTTCCTATATTAATCAACAACAGCAGCTTCTATTAAAGGGTAAGATTAGCATGTAATTGATTTGAAACAGGTGCTTTGCCTGATTTTTTTCTTCTGCAGCGATTCTATATATTGACTTAGAGTTCTTCTGCTAGTCTCATTGAGTTTTGATCTTGTCAGCTTTTATGAGTGAGAAGTGGTGGATCTGGTCTGTTGTTGGGAAATTACCCTATAAAACCAAAGTGCTTAGGAGGAGACTTGAGTGTTTTATAAATTAGCTCTCCCTTATGGCTTTTGTAACAGAACTATGCCCTTCTGCTACTCAGGAAAATGTTTGCCAAAGTCCAGAGCATATTTCTTTATGTTGCACCTGAAAGACTGTCCCAACGCTGGGGACTAAATTGATTTTTTGCCAAGGTCTTTGATTTCATGTTTATTTCAAAGTGAGAAAAACCCCAACAAAACAACCCACAACCAAAGAGCGTCCATAAAATAATGAGGCAGAGTTAATCAACACACTGACATCTGTTTGTGGTAACAGCTCAAAAGAAGAGTTTTGATGTGTAAATGTCCCCTTTTGTTTCAAAGGGAATGACTTCATGATCCAGAGACTGTTTTTTCAAGGTTAATGCTAGCTGTTTCTCGTTTTTTGGGAGGGAGGAGATAAAGCCTCACAGTGTTCTATTTTCAGGGTGTGAATGGGGACAGTGAGGGAAGTGCAGGGATGGGCTGGCTGGCAGCAGAAAGGGGAGCTGTTTCATTGTCCCTTGAGTCCTTGGAAGTGCTGTGTGAGTCTGTTACTTTGTGAGGTCTGTGTTTCTCCATCAAACATTCAAGCAGGAGTGTTCCCTGCTGATGGCAGTTTGTTTTTACTTCAGCCTTCTGGCCAAATAGCTTCAGCAGATGAAGGGCTAGGAGGAAATAGTTGCAGCCCACTTCGTGGACACCTGAAACAGGAGGTTGTGGGGGTTTCCCATGCTTCCCCATCACTGTTGTCAGAGGGCAGGCGAGTTGCCCTGCCCCTGGAGAGATACTCTGCGTGGGTGTGCTGCTGCCCTGGGTGAGGCAGTGGCCCCGCGGCGGCAGCTGGTCACGTTCCTTGTGATCCTGTGCAGGAAGGGTGTTCTTGGGGTTTTATGGTTCTTTCCTCTTGATCATTTGAATGCAGCTGTGTTTAATGAGCTGTAAAAGAAGTAGGTCAATAAAACATGTGTTCATTGTTAGCAGAATACCTGTTGGACCACGTGTTTCTCTGTAATTGACCATCTAAAGCTTCAAAGCTTAGCACAAAGACAATTTAATGGGGAATTCATACTTAAATAAATTAATATTAAGCAGAAGCAGACAGCTGTCAGGCAGTCTGCCCTGCCAAGGTGAGACTGTGGGTATTTAATGCACAGACAAATGATGATTTCAAGTCAGACCTATTTTTAAGTCTCTCTTATTGACATGCATTAGAAAAAGAGCATGCCAAAAATAGCTTAGAACTCATGTGCTTTAAAACCAATACAACTGATAACATAGCCATGTAACTAGGTTAAAATTTTAATCAACCTAATTAAGTTTAATCAGTGTGCTATGAATTTGATGTTAAAAGTGGCACTGTCAGTATCTGAGCTTGAGTTGGTTTTTAAATCTTTTCTTTGGTAAACATCAGTGTTAGAAATAGTATGTTTGCTGGGCCTTAATAAAAGAAAAATGACTGCCTCATCACATTACTACAAAATTCGTAGTATGAGTTGGAACTTTATGATAAATGCTATTTTGGTGGAATAAATGTGTATTTTGCGTTTCTTGTGCCAAGAATTAGGTCCAAATTGTCTAGACCAAACTTCTCTGAAGACTTATGAGGCAAAACCTGAAAATGGAACTGCATTTTTTCACCTAAGCCAACAACTACACATAGAGCAGAAACATATAGAACAATGGCAATCCCTGTAATTTTACCAGGATAAAAAAATCCAGTGTACAGATGTAGAGAAGAGCTGTGTTGCAGATCTTTTTCATCATAGGCTTTGAGTTCTTTCTGTTCTCAGCCTTGTAACAAAAAATGCACAAAAAGCTGCTAAGACTAAGTGGTGTAGGATCTCTTCTGAAACAATTCTGGCTTTTTGTGTAGAGATCTCTTATTCATGAAGGTGCTTGTTTGCCTAAGAAATGCAGCTGCTGCTTTTTCACAGGGTTGGACTGGTCAAAAGTAAATAACAGCATTGCAATTCCCAGACTGATTTTCTTGCCTTATTCAGTCAGCTGGGAAATGGATTAGGCTCCTTGGTAGCTTTAAAGTCAAAATATTTTTTCCTAGTGTTTTTTTGATACCCAATACCAAATTCAGTTAGTGCTGTGAAATCAACTTTACGGAGGTGTGAAGGATCTGGTTTGTTGATGGTATGTGGGATCTCAGCTGACAGTGAAACTGCTGGGAATTGTCCTCAAATCTTCAAGGCTTACACGTGAATTTTCTGTAGCAAATGTTCTGTTCTGGATCAGTAGCAGCAGTATCTTGGTTGTTCCAGGATGATGCCACAGCGTTTCAGGTGCACAGTGCTGCTGCGTGGTGCTCCCTTTCTTCCACCAGCTTTAAACAACTGAACCTGCAGTATGGGAAATCCGTCACATTTGTGGAAAGTCCTAGTAGGAATTAAAAGAAGTGGTCAAAACTGGCCATGGTGCCTTTCATGGTGAGGAAGTGGGGGGAGGCTGAGGTGCTTGGAATTCCCTGGGGAATCAGCTGTCTGTTGCTAATGAATCTGCATAGAAACCACTGGGAACATTATTAGAGACAAAGAGGTGCCGTGGGATTTGCCAGTGGGGACTTTCAGTGGAGCCCACGGGAGTTAGGCTGCCATTTGCTATTGAACTGTGATGGCAAATGAGAGCCTGTTACCCTTGAATTCCTTTGAATATCCCAGACTCGGTAGACTTAGCACTGATTTTTAGGTGTCTGCTTGTGCTTTGCATTATGCATGAGTGCCAGTGTGGGGATTAAATAGAGCAGCTCTGCCATTTCAAATAGCTGTGGCCTGAAGCTGATGTGTCAGCTGTCAGTCCAAATGAACTTGGTACTGGTTGTTAAAAGTACATGTAAAACCAAAACCTAGCCCTATTTCAGAAGGTTAGTGCTTTTGAGACTCTTCAATGTTTTTGTTGCTAAAAGAGGCATAGATTGCTCTTTATTTAAGGCAACTTTATATTGTAAAGAGGGTCAATGTGACATTGATCTCGCAAAATCATAGCAAGGTAATTGTCTGCAAAATCCATGGGGTGTGTTCCTTCCACATCTCCCCCCTTATTTTTTTCACTCCCCCCCCCCCCCCCTTATTTTTGCTTCCTTTTTAAAAACTAAGAAGTAAAAAAGTATCCAGCCTGGTTTGACCTCAGAGCTAATCTGGCTTTGAGGAGGGGTTTGAATGTGAGACCTTCTGAGATCCCTTCTAAGTTGGGTTATTCTGTGGTGCTGTGAAACCAGGGTCCGAGCTGAAGGAGGAACACTAAGGGCTTTCTGTTTAAAACACAGAGACTTGAGATGTTTTATGCCTGGAGTGTTTCTCAGTGCCTTGGTTCTCCTGTCCTTCCCATAATCTTCACTGTGGGCGCTCTAGCCTTAACATCAAGAGCTCTGATCCTGGGGGAGAGTGAGGAGGGGTGAAGGGGGTGAAGGAGAAAATCTATGGCATTTATTTGATGTGGAAGTGCTTACATCCTATGACAACAGACAGGAGGTGAGAATCAGTGTGACTAATGAGTTGTTTACTTGGCTTTTGTATACCCCTCCCCCTCAGGTACATGGGCTGTGTTTGTTTTTACATGTATTGATTTCAGATTCCTGCAAATACCATTCCTTTGTCCTTCACCTTCTCAGCAGCTTGTGAGATACTACTAATCCTGTCTCTTAATGCTGTGGAAAAGGTAGGGTAGTTAGAATGCAGAATGCCACTTTTTTTTTTTTTTTAATCTTTTCCTATACAACAGTACCATGTTTTTAGCCAGGAGCTGTCTTTTCTCAGAATTTGGACCCAGACCCTGTTTGGAAAACTGAGATCCCCTTATAAACCCCCTTGAGAACTGATCCCACATATGACAGGCCTGCCATCTGCCATTGTTGTTACATTGAGGTGGTCTAAAAATGTATGGAAGAGTAGAGTGCCTCTCTGCTGTTTCCTAATGCTTGTCCTCATGGTACCAGGCATAAACTCAAGGAAAATGGGGAAAAAATTAAATTATTTTCAATGTTGAATTTTACAATGTTTGTGTGAATGAAACAATTTGTGATTGGACCCAGAATTTGTTAAAAACAGCCTCTCCTTTTGCAAAAATTGCTCTGGAAAACTGCTGGAAATGCCCGGGGTTTCTTTATTTAATGAAATGGTCTCAGCTGAGATTAAAAGGAGTGAAAAGCTGTACTTAGGAGTATTTTGTACTGAGGTGGGGCACAGGCTACTGGTCCCCAAAAGACTGAAGTGCTGTCACAGATTACCTAATATTTGGTCACCAGCCTCAAGCACACCCCTTTTTGCCCCCTTTTGTGGGTGTTTGAATCCCAGCACTGGAGTGGGATTCTCTGATCAGCTGTTCACTTTTGCCAGGGCATCCATGATGCAGCTGCAGATCTGGCTTGCTCTTAATGGAAGAGTTACCTGGAATATTGTAGGATAAATACAATTTATATGAGTGAGAAATAGGTAAAGGGGGTTTCAGTTTGCACATAAATTCTGGGGTCCAGGGTACAGAAAGATGCTGACAGCTCTTGGCTGGTGCAAAAGTGGGAGGGAGCAGAAAGCTCTGTTAGAGTAGACTGTGGAAGGATCTGAGCTACAGCTCAGTTTTGTTAAAGCTTTGGAAATAGTCAGGGAGTATTTTTCACATTTATCTAACTGTGAAAGAAAAACAGTGCAAATGAGCAACTGGATGACTGTGGCCAGGTACAATCCTTTTGTTTGTCCTCTCTGTGAGGGTGTGGGAGCAAGGTACAGGTGGAGCCCAGCCCAGGCAGGAAGGGTGTGGGCAGGGGCTGTACCCAGCCTTTGCTGGGTGCTGGTCTGGTGGGCTCAGTGTTGAGCCAAACACAGCCTGCCAGAGGGAGCATCAGTCAGGAGCTTGGGGGGGAGCAGAAAAAAGGATAGTAAATGCTAAATTTAAACGAAGGGAGCTCATCTTATAGCTGGTGTTGACAGGTGAATTACAATCGCATTGAAGGAAGTTCATAAAAGGCCAATGGTTGTACTTACCTGACTCTTGATCCTTAGTGAATTCTGATGTTTGCCTCAGTGCAGCAGAGAATGGCCTGGAGAGGGACTGGGGAGCTCCTATGGGTGCCCCAGCTGCCAGGGGAGCATGGGAGGGCTTTTTTATCACTTTCTGTAGCAGCCCCTTTGCTGTGCTGTCTGCACAAATAATCAGTTTATTTCCCTTTTTTATTTTTATTGAACACCCTCAGCTCTCAAGAGTTCTTTAGTGGACAGCAGCTGATGTTTTCAAGTCTTCAGAAGTTTTCAGAAGTTTCCGTCCTATTTTGGGAGACCATTTGAGGAGGAAGATTTCTCCCACCTTTCTCCCAATCAGTGAGAAGGGCAACTAATTTCCCCATGATGTACCAGAGAGCTTAGGGGTTCTACATTATAAGAACCAAGTCTGACTGACACTCAGTCCACTTTTCCCACTCTCCTTTCACCTGAAACTGTTGTTACCATTTCCAGTACTTCTTCCCCGCTTCACATGCATCTGCTCTTGGGGCACATCAAGTTGCTGCATGTGATGCCAGCTGGTCTCCTGGCTCAGCTGCTCCCAGCATGGCACTGGGCACAGAGACAGCAGCCACCCTCCCTGATGGCAGACAGAGTGTGTTTGCCATGGGGACATATTGTGCTTTCATTAGGCAGAGTCTGTGTTGAGTGCCACCCGAAATGCATCCAAAACCAGCCCCTTCCCTCCTCAGTTAGATTAAGCACAACCTTTCCAGCCTGAAGCCACTCGCCACCCCAGCAGCAGCTGTGCCCTTATCTTCTGTGTGCTCTCCAGTAATTTGGGTTTTCTAGATGCAACGTACTTAGGAAAAAAAAAAAAAGCAGCTAAACTAGTGATAAATCATTTATTTTGATAGTGACAGGATCTTATTTGTTTTTCCAGAATGCTGACAGTTTCCACTGCTCAGCTCTGATGCTTATAGTTACAACAGTTAATGAGAAATGGTTTGGAAACAGCTACTGTTTTAATTGGTGAGACAATTACTGTTTAGTTTTGATGGTGGAAAATAACTGCATGTAAGGTGTTTCTCTTTCTTTTCTATGTATTTTCAAATTTGTAATTAGGCTTCTCAAATTATGTACTTCATAAACTTTGGAAACAGATCTTTCAAATAAGTGTTTACTCCCTGGTATTCTTATGCACATAACTTGGGCAATGTGAACAGACTCACAGGACTTAAAAGGAATATTAATATAGATAAATTACCCCAAAATGCAAGTGTTTAGAAGTTGAGGAATTTCTTTAACTAGGGCTCTTTTTAATAAACAAACAAACCAAATGTATCTAGTTTTCATAAAGACAGGCGGACATATTTTTGTTTTCTTCTGTGGGCTGCAAATTGTAATCTTTTTCTAATATGACTCTCAGAAAGAAATAAATGCAGACATCATCTTTAAAAAATCAAGAAGTTTGACTAAGTTAGGGAGTCAAGTCCTGTTGTGTTACACATTGCAAATAACTCACTTGTAATCAAGACTTACTCTGAATTTTCATCAAGGCTGAAACTAAATCCATTATAAAACAGTAAAACAAAGAGAATTGAAGACTGATTTTTTGTCATCCCGCTATGACTAAGCTCGTTTATAAATACCTTGCCCCTGCCATTGAACCTGCAGTCTTGGCAGCAAGAGTAACATGCGTGTGGCTTATGCTGGGAGCTGCAGCCCCAAAGCCTGTTTGCTTCCCCCAGCTGTGTGAATATCAAAGGGGAGAAGATGCTGAAGGCAGAGGCTGCGATATGATGTGTTCCCACATGCCCACTGCATAATCATCCCACACTGCTCCACACACCCATGCCAGGGAGCAGCCTGAGAGCCTAGGCTTTGCAGGGTGCCAGCAAGCTTGTTTTGCCTTGAACTCCTGCCTCAGTGAATAAAACAGGTTAAAGTCATGTATATTAGGGGAATGCCAGATGTGGGCAGGTGTCATTATGAATTGCCACCAGTTAATTGACGTGGTGTCTAAAAACCCAAATAGCTCCTTCATAACAGATTTCCATTGCACATACGTGGGAGAAGTAGGGACCAGAGCAAGCATGAAATGTCTCTTCAGCTCTGCATGAATGATCAAGGCTCAAAGAACCCCAGTTCTCAGTTTGCATGCCTCTGGCATTACCATGTTGTGCAAGGGGTTCCAAGCTCCCTTGTTTCCTGCAGAATCCTGTTTTGAGAGGGAGGAATGAAAATTTAACCCTCCTAAAGTAATAGAAAAGTTGGTCAGGGTAAGATTACAGTGAAATGAATTGCAGCATATCCATTACAGATCTTTTTCATCACTATGCATGAGGATACACATTCTTTGTTATGCAGCTCATTTTTATGGTAAAGTTGCTTTGAAGAAATACAGATGTAGAAAAGCCAACTACTGAGATGCAGTTCCTGAGGGCCTGAAGTGCTACAGAATGCTGACTAGGGATAAAACTCAACTGTAGTCGTGTTGTTTTGGTTTTCTAAGCTGCACATGGATCATCACAAAAGTCTTCATTGTGCAATGCTGGAAAACAAGTGCCCGATTCTCTGCATTTGTGGGAGAAAATTGGAAAGATAACAAGATCCATGTAAAATAATGTTCCAGTGTTTGGATGCAAGTGTTTCTTTCCATGTCACACTGAAAGGATCAAGACAGAATAGAGTAGGCAGTTTTGCAAATAAACACAGATAAATGTAGTAGAAAAAGCTGAATGCAAGTGCCAGCCATGTAGACTTTTAACTCTGCTCACTTAATTCTTTTGCATCCAAAAAAGGAAGGCTTACAAATAAAATTCTGTGTATTGATGAAAATTGTTTTATTGTTATAACTGTATTATTACTAACAGAGGTACTGATTATATGATGTGTGTTGCTCTCCAGCTCAATTCTGACCTTGTTTATGTCTTTCCATTATTTTGTGTCTGTTTAGTAAGGTATGTCTACACATTTATCATTATTATTACTACTACTACTACCACTACTTCTTGAATAGATTTCACTAACTATGGGTAAGGTACCTCTCACCAGGCTGTGGTATAATTTGTTCTAGAGTAGTGTTGTCCTTTCTAGACAGACGAAGCAAACTAGAAAATGGTGCTAATAAAAAAGTCAGAATTTGCTCTTTTTGATGGCTTGGGCATGGCAGAAAATGCATTGTCACGTGTCCCTCTCTTGTTTATTGCAGATCTGAGCACATCTCAGACCCAGGGTCCCCAAACAAGCATTCCAAACCAGGGATCCATCCAGTCCCCACAGGTAGATGAACTGCTGCTGAACCACCAGCCTGAGAGACTCCAGGATGCAGAAAGTGGATCCAGAGGAGAGGAAAAGATTGTTTACCTCTGATAACTTGTTTTCTAATCTCAGTAGCACTTTGGAAAGATTTGCTTTTCTAAATATCTGTAGTTGTTCTCTCTATGACCTTCTGGCTTTCAGGGTAGTATTTAATAGTAAATGCAAAATTTTCCCCATGATAAATATAGCAAGTAAGTTATTTTGTAGCCTTTGTTGTATAATCATTAATTTATGACATGATTTCAAATGCTTTGCAAAAAGCAATGAGTAACAGGGGAAACATAGTATTTTAAAATTGTAAAGATTCCACCAAGGACTGCGAAAGCCAGTGTTGATTTTCTCGAATTCTCTCTTTACAAGGATGAACTGAGATGGGTCTGCTACTTGAGATTTCAGAGTGTGTATCAGTAACCTTCTAACAGTTGTAATGTAACATGAAAAGAGAGCAGTGTAAAAAATGATGGTTCTAGTCTTTGCTGAAATGTGCTGTATACCCTTAGCTGTTGGGTCATTTTCCTTATCTTCTAGCTCAGGAAATGCTCAGAAGGGGATGTTTTTTATGGTCTGAGCATAATTGCATAATTGTAAATGTTTTTTCATGTCCCAAAGCCTATTATCATTTTGATACTACTGCCAGCTTCTGTACAGAGATGCACTAAATCAGTTATTGTAACTGCACCTCATTTCAGTAAGTGTCCTTACACATTAAAATTTACCTGATGACAACATCTCGCTGGTCAAAAGAAAAGAAAGGGGATAAATAATAGGCTTCAGAACTCTTCTGAAACTTCACTGCTTTCCTGTGTAGAAGTCAGATAACTTTCTGCTTTCAGATCCACGTGATTCTCTGTTTTAAGCAGTAAGAAACCTGTTTCATGCCTTTTTGTGCCTTATTGTCTTTCTGAAAAAATTGTACTCTTCTGTCAAACTGAATAAATATTCTGTGCATTTCTGCAAAGCTGTAACTTTGATTCATTGTGAGATCCTCCAAAGAAATAAGAAACAGGAGGATTTAGGGGAATATCCTAAAGCAGAGCTTTCTGAACTGCATCTCCCTGGGCTCCAGAGTTGCTCAGTTGGTATCATGGACAAACAAATGAGCACCTGGCTTGATGAGCAGGACATGATTCTTAGCTGTATTAACTGATGTGCAAATGTCATCAGGGAATGACTGGGCCTGCAGATGTGGTTTCCAGTGTCTGTGTCCAGCCTTCAAGACTTCTGCTAACCTGACAGCACTTTAAAAAATATGCCTCTTTATAAGAGGAAAAGAAAATTATTTTAGAATTTCTGGAATTGTTTTACCTTCTTTACTTTTCACAATTAGACTAAAAATAAAATGTGGGTCCAACTTCTCTTAAGAGCCTGTAGTAAGGACAGTTCCTCTGTTTCATCAGTTAGCAATGAATTCAGGGCTGCCACCTGAACAATTTTTTTTCTAAGTAGCCAGAAAAATTTCTTGGATACTGTATGTCCCAAGATACGTGCCTTGCCCAGAGACCCACGGGAAACTGGGAAAAAAATGAGCAGTTTTCTCCACAGTTACTCTCTCTGCATTTTATTATGCCTTAGTTGAAACATCTGGTATTGGTTACTGTCAGATCCAAGCTTCTGGATGGATAGCTGCTGTCCCAGTTTGGTGTGGGAATTCCCATGTAAGCGTCTTGCCACTGGGAGAGGAAGAGAGGATACTGCTTCTCTCATCAGTTTTAATTGAGGGGCTGGGAGCTGAAAAGTGGCTGGCCCAGACTTCAGCTGGTGTGCAAATTCTTTGTCCCTTAAAATTGTGTAGCATCTTATTTTGCTCACCTGTGTTTACAGTAAAACTTCTGGCATTTCAGAAAGGCAAAGGCAGGAAACAGGTGGTCTCTAGATTTAGGTATTTTAATTATAGAAAATGTTTAAAGTATAGGCCAGTATGGCCTCAGCAGGTGCTCTTTATAACAAGATGTATTATACACCCCTGAACTCTGTCCATTATTTAGGCATTTCTTAATACTTATCACAGTTTAAACACAGCCCCAGTGAGACTCAGCTATTTTAGCAGTCTGTGTTTTCAGTTATCGTCAGGCATATATTAAGACTGTGTCTTCTTTTTTAATTAGAAAAAATATATTAGAAATTCTCTTCACTTTTTTTATATTATTTTGTAGTGGGCTTGTTTGCAAAGACTGTTGTTTTTCACTCATCCCATATATTGTGTTTTCTTTTTGCTATGCTTCTCAAAGCATCTTGCCTCTGAAAGCTCAGAATCTAATTTAGTAATTAATTTCAGTGTTTAAGTTAAAGGAACAGTTGCTGTACTACAAATATCCATGGCACCAAGATGAGCTTTCTATTTGTTTTTTCTTCTTTTAATTTTCTTTCTTCATCTTCTAACAAAGAAGGGATTTCTTTGCTGTAATGGCTTGACTTTTCCAGCATTTTCTCCTTAATGTTGTATGCTAGTAAGGTTATCATATCAAGCAATTTAAACAGATTTTTACGAGAAATTTGCAACAAATCTTTTTTTTCCAGCAAGTCTATAGTGATGGTAGAGAAGAAATTAATGAAGAGCTTAATCTTACAGTATGCTAGATCAAGACCCTTGGATTTGTGCACTCAGTCATCTGTAGAATGAGGCCAAAATGGAACAAATTCTTCACTTAGATGCTGTTTAAGAATTAAGGTAAGCAACACACTTAGCTACATTTCTAAGAGATTTGTCACAAAGGTCATCCATGTTATTTTCAAATTACTAAATTAAATACAGATTAGGCTATCAGCAGAACTCCCCAAAGTTTGTTTACTGAAATGATTGAAAAAAACATCTGTTAGTGTTTTCCATGTAAGGAACACAAATCATTTTACTTAGAGAGTCCTGTTAACTACATTAATTTATATGCCACCCACTTAGTTCAAAAAAGTCAGTAAGATTTTTTTGCTGCATCTTAATCAAGTAGGTGCCAATTTTGTAATGTTCTGTGTTGCTGCTAAAATAATTTTTGTCATGTGGTGGTGTTCATTCAAAGAAAAAGATATTGTGGTAACATGCAGCTTGCTCAGGCTGAATTTTGAAAGCTATGGAGAGTTGCAGGTGAAGCAGTTTTCCTTATGCATTTGATGACAAAATGGAGAAATAGTGTGACTCTTTAGATACCTTCTAATGAATACTCTGTTTGACAAGAATCCCAACCCCAACTTTCTGGTATAAACTGTGCCTGTTTCTATTTCAGAAGTGGAAACAGCACAGGTTGTGGGGCATTAGCATACTGAAACAGTTTGGATGTCTGCTCTTACAGAATTGTGGAATTGCAGTTGGTTTCTGCCCTTTTTCCAAGGCAAATGGGGGTATATGTTTTTTTCTCATCCCTAATAAATATTTGTTGTAGAAGCACTGCAGAAATAACTATGAGTATTCTTGATAATCTTAGTCATAAGGACAGTTGCATGTTAACCTCCAAAAAGCTGCAAAATTGTGAGACAAGCCTGTGGGGATGGCCTGAATTCAATGGCTTAAATTTTGCATAAAGGCTCCCTTTGAAAAAGTGCTTCATTTCTTCAATATAAATGAAAACCTTCAAAGGATAACCTTGCTGGCATTTTTCTAAAGTGTTGTCATCAATCCAGCCCTTTGCTCTGAAAAAGTGCATCAGACAATAATCTACTAGCTTCTTCTATGAGGAGCTCATCAAAGGCTACACGGATTGCAGAAAAACTTGCAAGGGTTTTGCGGGCTGTGCAGATAAAATGATCCAGGTAAATCACCTGGGAATGCCAATGTTTTTCCCTGACAAGCAACTCTATTCAAGTCGGTAGTTGGCTCCCAAATTTCTGAGCTGTTTCTTATTCCATGGATCATCTGTGCTGAAGTTTCTTCCTCTTCTCCTCACTCCATCTCAAGCCCAGCTTAGAATGTTGCCACCTCTTACTTGGAAAGGTTCTGCTGCAGGGAGATCTGCAGTACCCACCAAATTCTGAGTTTGAATCTTGAAATATCCTGGGTGGAGACCAGGAGAAAAGAAACATGAAAAAGCGGCTCTGGGTGTAGAGAAGGAAGGGTGTCCACTCTAATTAGATGTTTCCAAGCTCCTTCATAGAGTAAGTTTTTTTATTCAGAGAAAAAAAGTCTGTTCATCACACTACTTATTGATTGACTGATAACTTGAGAACAGGTTAGATGCCACATTTTTTAATTCCAGTGCCAGAGAGAGCAAGGACCATATATTTACAAGAGGGACAGTGAAGCATGCAAGTTCGAACAAAGGATTTCTCCTTTGGAAGCTTAACAGACCCAGGGGAAATTTCTTATCAGATTTCTGTAAAACTGCCAAGCTGTACTACAAAAGCTATGCAGAGGCATGAACCTTCCACTCACCCTAATTACCACTGCTAATAACAAAGGCTGACATGGATAAACAATTGCATGAGCTGAAGACAGCTTGTGAAGATCAATGTGAGTCCTGGCCTTCCCGTACAAATGTACAAACAGGAAGTCTGCATTCCCTGTGTCCAGCTCATTGAAGGTGCTCAGGCTGTGAACCCACTTGTGCTCCTTTAGAGTAGTGCAAGGAACATGAGAAATTTGTGTTCCTCCTGATTAAAGTAATGTCTCATCTGAAATGAAAACTGTCCCCATTTCCTACCTGAACAGAGCTGTCACAGCATTGCTGAATGAATGCTAAAACAATCCACTATAGGTCAATTCCAGATACAAAGCAGTGAAGTGGACAAAAATAACTTTAATAGTGCTGACTGAGCATCCCCTGATTTCAGTAGTGGAGGGTAACTATTCTTATCCTCTGGGGTTTCTTTCCAGCTTTTAATTAAGGAGCAAGGTTTCAGAGTGACTCAAATTGTCAGTGAAAAGGAAAACATTAAGAGTGAAATTGCCTCTCTGCTGATATTGCTTTCCTTCACAAAGTCCCACCTGACCAGATTTGGTTTGATTTTAAACCCGTGTTCAGATACCAGATAAACTGACGAGGTGGCACAGACTTCATAAAATTACCATAAAGTGCCTGATACTTGCATAGTATCAGAACAGCTGATATCTCAGTCTGGGCTGGGCAGTGACAATGCTACAGGTAAAAGAAAGGACCTAGAGGACACAAAGCTAAGGTGGGACCTCCTTTGAAGCACAATCAAATTAATGATTTACTCTGAGACCTGGCAGTGCTCCTTAGATTTCCTATGAGCAGAAAAGCTGACACAGAGCTGTATCTGTGAGTAAAATTCCCTTCCTTCCAGATAGTTTGAAAATGCAGTGCTACCATGGAAATTATGTCCTTACCTCAGCTGACCTTCATTTGAAATTTAGACTACAACTGTGCAAAATGTCTGGGCTTTAAGTCATGAGCCTGTAGGAAATCCTATTGCTGTGGAAGATGTCTTAAACATCAGCTACAACAACATCAGACTACCTTCCAGCTGCTGCCAAGGCTTTCTGTAAGAAGATTTATCATGATAATTTTCTTTAAACTTCTCAGTAAACATCTTCAGCTCCAGACTAGAGGATGTGGTTGGTATTTTTCTGTGTCTGGCAGTGCAGAACTTGTTTCAGTAAAGTGAAACTCAAGGTTTCAGGAGGTGGCTGATCTGATGGTGAGTGGATAATTCCCTCAGAAGCTACAAATGCCTGTTAATGTTCCAGGTAAGCTACAAGGCATATTCCTCTGGATGGCCCCTAAGAGGAGCGATGGGTGCTGAGGGAAGGGTTCCAGCCCTGGATATCAATTCAATGGTGCTGGCAGTTTGGAAAACCTGACTGTGGGAGGGCCAAACCATTCAGTGTCACTGAGGCTGATGGCACAGGTTATGCTGGGAGCTCTGCTTTGCCACACAGCAGAGTGTCACTCAGGTCACTCCCCTGTCTGGCTTTCATCTTTTCAGTGGCTATCTTGAAGCTGGGTGGTTGTTTACAGGCTGTGAGACATGGCTTGCAGCCTTGGGCAATCTCTCTTGGCATTTAAAACAAATGCTGAGCACTGAAGGATGTTTCACACGAAGTAAGTATTGACAGAAGGTATGGTGCATAAGCTGTTTTACTGGAAATCACAATCTGCACAGTGGAAGTTCAATTTCTAATCCTGGCTCCAGCTGTTCTCATTTAATTTACAGCATAATTCTTCAAAGGGATCAGGATAACAACTTTGAAGGACAAGATATGGAAGCACTAATAGGTGAGGAAGAAGTTTAGTTTACTGGCAAATGGTTGTTTACTTCTACTTGTCCTATGAGCAAGACTGTGTTGGAGTCGCATGAAGTAAAAACCCCATGAGATGGCAGGGGCTCCAAAATACTTCTCAAGGACACTGATCATGTGAAACAGCATGGTTTGCAGACACCAACTCAAAATATTCTTCTTTATGGGAAATTTGAAGTTCAGAACACCTGGACTATTGAAATTCACCAGAATGCAGTCCTGCCATCTATACTTTCAATTAAATAGAAGTCAACTATGCTCACCACCTAATTTCACAATTGCCTCCTGATAAGCAGAAACATTTCCCTAAACATTGGTCAGATATTTCCAACCTATTATTTCTGCCACTTCCATCAGCAGTTCTGGGGTAATTACAGAGATGGGCCTGAACATAAAAGAGATGTCAGATATTTGGAACATGCAGACCTGGATCCAGGCCTGATGGACTCAGACAAAATGCTTCACTTCCACACAAATTTAGCTTGTGGACTGTCAGAAAAAATGATAGGGACTCAAAAATAAGTTACTGTAGAAATAAACAGTACAAGCAATAGTGGAAACTGCTTCTTTTGTACAGCTTTCAGGGAGTCATGGACAAAAATACCTGTATGGATATATGTGAAATTACGTTATTATGGCAACAATAATGTGTTATTATTTGATTAGCGGTTTTGTTAATGTGTGCTTAGTGAATAATTAAACTATTGGGTAGCTCTAGTGATGAAAGTAAAGCTGAATAAGATAGACTAGGATATAAAATTTTATGACCAGGTAGGAGGAAGTGTTTTCATGGATCAAGAACCCACATTTGCAGAGGAGGAGAATTACATTGCCTTGTCTAATCTCCTGGAGACAGTCTTGCCTTTCTCTGTCTGCTGCCTTTCTCTGTCATGCTTGCCTCCCCAGCACAAAATCAGGTTGCTCTGGGCCCTTTGCAGCAGGCATCTGGCCAGTGTTTGTCTCCCCAAGAGCAGAAATATTAGGGTGTGGGGAGCCCATCTGTGTGCCCCATGCTGGTGAGGGTGGCTTCCCAATATTGCCAGCAGCCCTTCTATCCTAAAAGAGGGATTTTACTCTGTTGCAGAGACTCTATGTACTACACTTATCACACACTCAGCCTCTCATATATTTGGTGCTCTCTTTCATGTTCCCATGTAATAAAAGGCAATTGAGAAGGATATGAAGTACTGCCTTCTAAAATGTAACATCTCTGTGAAAATTCAAAATGTGTTCAAATTTTTGCAAAGTAACAAGGGTCAAGTATGGTTATAATAATTAACAACATGTGTGTTGTTTAATCTTCAAAGCAAGTGTTACCTTTCGACGTCCATAATTTACTCAGTAAATATTGTTCCTCTTACTTCAAAAGGAAGCAATAATTAGATTATGCCTGGACTCAGATTAACATTTAATTTGTGCATACTTTCAGACCAACATAGTTGTCTGCATACAATAGCAAAACAATCCTTTTTAACTCTGTATGCTGTCAGTTTAAAGTTGTAATTTAATACCCAGAGAAAAGATACAGCAATGTAAGAGATTCAAACACCAAAAGAGATTTTCCAAGTCAACATTCCCTGCATCCACTGTCACCCTTGCACAGTCACAGCCTAAAGCTGCCTACTCCTGCCTCCTTCCCATCCAGTATTTTATCAAAATCCCTACTTGAGTCAGTTGTTATGGGGGTTTTTTGGAGGTTTTTGCTGGTTGTTTGTTTGTTTTTTGTTTTGGTTGGGCTTTGTTTACTGGTTTTTAGGCTTTTTTTTTTTTTTTTCCTGCTGTAGCCTCATCAAGGGAGCCTGGACTAGAGGCACAGGGGTCCTATGCTGGCCCCTTCCCACAGCTGTCCCTGAGGAAAGGGCATGTGTGAAGTGGAAAACAGCTGAGATAGCAGTGCTTCCTGCTTTGAGACTGGCCTAAGAGGATCCATCTGAACAGCCTCCCAGTGCCGTGCTGGCTATGGGAAAAGCTGACTGTGGGCAATGGTTTGCAGCTGACCTTTGGCCATTAGGACTCCCTTCCCTGAGCAGGGCTGAGACAAGATTTTAATTCCTGGCAGGGAGTCCTGGCACCGTCATGGTGGAGAAATCCAATCCTGTGCCTCCTTCAATTACAAAAGAAAACCAGGAATGGGGGCCCCTTGCCCACAGAATAACAGAAATAAGCAGCTCTTCCATTAGCTGAAATAACCTCTCTTACTCCAGCCTCTATTAACATCTAAATGATGGGGATCACACCTTGCCAAAACATGTGTTTGGAGCCTCAGCTGTCAGGACAAGAAGACTAGTGAGATAAGAAATACACCGAACAAATTATTTTCTTCTACTAATATTTTCATAATCACCTTTATGATATGAGTTGCAGGTGCAGTACTGCAAGATATTCCTATTGATTTTTTGGAGCCTGATTTTTTTTTTTTTAATGTAAAAAACTGGTAAAGGACTTCTTTCTAGGCTTTGCAAAAGAGCATGTCTGGTTTAATGTGACTTAGCCCGAATTATACATTTTAATGAGGTAATGTGTGAGGAGGGGTCAAGTAGAGCAAGGACTCATTCTGTTCACATCAGCATTGACACCTCTTTACTAACACAGGAGTAGTTCTGCAGCTGTAATTTGAATAAAATATGGAATGTAAAATACTCTATTGAATATTCCAAATCAGGGCAGTCTGCTGAGCATTGTTGCCATGGGGACTGCATCAAGGTTGGATTAATTAAGGCCTGAGCAGATGCTCTGGAGTATGTAGTGTAATTTGTGCTTTCTGCTTGTAATTAACATGCATGTGTGCAGGGTGAGAAACAAGGGAAGAGGGAGAAACCCACCTTAATTTCAGGTAAAATGAATTATTGATATGTGAAAAGTGATGCCTCTACACATGCTAAAAATACAGATTAAAAAATAAAAGAAAAAGGGATCATCAAAGTCAGTATCTAGCTGTGTCACAATGTTTAGTATGAGAATGCCAGAAGCAATGATACAAACTCCCCTCCTTGTTACTACAAGATTTAGGAATTCAAAAGAGCCACTTCATCTCTGAAATAGATTAAGATTAAAGAGTGTGTTTTAATGTTATCCTATAAAGCTAAAATATATCATAACTTTGAGGGGTATTTTTATGCATACACAATTTTATGCATGCAAAGAGAGAGGGGATAGTTTATTCTAAGAATTTACTGTTATTGTAGCAGGGCTTGAAATCTTTAAGACAGTGTTAAATACTTTCTACTTTGCCTCAAGGAGAGAGAATAATGCCCAGCTCTCTCTGACAGCTTCAGCATTTCTTCTGTGCTCCACAGGGAGTGATTTTTTGGGTGTAAGGGACCACACATAGGAACACCCTCCAAAGAAGGTAATGAATGTGCTGGTGAGCATTGACTCTTCCACTGCCACTCCTGTTCTCTCTCCACCTTTGCACAGGGACGTGGTACTTCCCAATTTTTCAAAGCCTCATTCAAAAACAAAAGAGGAAAAAATCATAGCCTATCCCATGAAAAAATACTATATTAACTTTTTCTTTTGAGCATTTAGAAGTGGGAATACATTACCTCAGAGGAGCCACAGTTGTGTGACTACCTGATGGCGCTGGAATCACAGCTGATAGAAAAAGAAATGCAAAAAGTGCTCACAGTGTTTCCTATGAGTATTCAATTGTAAAGAAATCAACCTCTCAAAACTGCACACATTTCATACAGTGGAAGAAAAGTCATCAGAGTGCTTCCAAGTGAGATTTTGCAGAAGCCAAACAGATCCCTGTTTTAGGAGGACAAGTTTCCAGCTTTTCAACAGTAGAAGATAGGTTCCTATAATTCCTAGTAGTAAGACAAAATTAGGCCTTTTCATCTAAATACGTATAGGGCAAAAGCCAGGTTATTAACTTGCTGAGTGCTATTAAATGAAATATTTCTGTAGCACAGTTGTCATCCTGGCTCCTATTTAAAAAAATCATTTTCTAGGCACTCTTGGAAAACTTTCATACCTAAGCCTGCTGCATATATAGCAATCAGGGACTTGAATTTTTTTTTTCAATAAAATTATTTGCTGTGTAAAACTCTCTGAATTGCCTGTGTGACTGTGGAATGAAAAGTGATGGATGTTTTTCTCCAGATTGTGAGAAAAAAATAGTCAGTCTAATGAATGCTGAAGCATGTTTCTTTCCCAGGTGCTCAATCCTCCCTCTCTCTCCAATTTGCCTGTTAAATCTGCTGCCTTTTCCTCTCATTTCTTAATGTTTAAGGATTATCTCATATGCTCTCTTGGGAAATGTGGCTTGCTTAGGGTTATGGAAGTAATTAGAAAAGATTGCAGCCTGCTTTTTGAATGAGTCTGGATTTATTTCTGTTTTTCTTTTTGCTAATGAGAGGCTTGCTTGTTCTTGCTTTGATTTAGAAAACTTTCTTTTCAGAGAGAAAAGTATAGTCTAATTCACGACATGAAAAAAAATACATTTTAGAGAAAGTTGAAAAGTCCACAGAAATTTCTGGATGCTTTTGATCAAATGAACATGCTTAAATTAAACATAGGCATCCTTTCAAATAGAAAGGACTGGGATAGACTGAACGTATTTATTCAGTTACTGTGTCACTAAGCAAGTAAGAATATAAACAAACCATCTAGCAATAATGTCCCTAGATTTGTGATGAAATCCTAGTGTATTTAGTTCAAGTACACTTACTCTTGTATCTGCCACAACTCTGAGACTTGAAGCAAATAAAATCTCTCTGAATGTACTCATAGACTTGTCTCCTTTGACGCATAGAACAGTGTCATCCAGAGTACAGCTTCATGTTCCAGGTTTTCCTTATAGGAGTAGTTTCTGAACACATGTATTTAGTTATCACCTACTTGGTCGCAATGACAATTTAGAGATTTTCTCAGTTTCAGGTAAATAATCTAAATAAAGTTTTACCCTAGTCCCTGCTCCTTGACTCTGGGGTTTTTTGTGTTGTTGGCTTATCTTACAAGTACTTACCATCTTTTCTTAAAGAACTATTTTTCCTTTCCATTAGTAGGATGCTGTTATATTTTTTATAATATTTACAGGAAAACCTTCCTAGAATTTATTATTAGATCACCCTCACACACTATTCTTCCTTCCTGGCCTTCTAATTGTTCTGTATTTTCCCTGAGGTCCTTATTTATCTGTCTTCATTAATAAAACATTAACTGAATGACAACTCTTGAAATTATCTGTATCTGAAGGTTCTTGGAATATACCTACACCGACCAACACCTTTAAAAGGATTGGAAGCCTTCAGCTGGGAATAATTCAGATAGCTGGAAGCCAGACAAATGTAGCTGTGACAACCTCAAGAGCCATATGTGCCTGTAGCAAGTGCCATACAACTCTGTCTGTAGTGTTTGTGGTATCCAAACTAACTGGCTGAAATAGAGCTCGGATATTTTGCATCTTACATGTAAAAAAAGCCCTGGGATGTCTTAGGAATTGTTTGGTGCTAAAACTGTTAAATAGGGCAGGGACAGGCATTCATGTTCTGTATTTATGCCTTAATTTCTTTCCCAGGTGCTTATTGCTGAATTTATGCCTGGACTTATTTATCAAAGCTTTTGACATGACTTCTCCTGTTAGTCCTAAAATCAAAATGGACAGGGTATTTGTCAATAAAGAAAAATTCAGCATCTTGCATCTGTGCTGGAATAACGCTGTACAGCAGCAGAAATCTGAGACATCCAGACCCAAGGGACAGGGAGACCCAGAAAAGGAGTGCAGGGCCCCAGTGAACCTGCCAGTAGGTCAAACAAAGCAATTATTTTGCTTCACTTGGTACTTGTGAGGCTATTTTAAGATACTATGTCCAGCTAGGGGACCCAGCACAGAGAGTGACTGAAACGGAGGTCAGGAATCCAGCAAAGGATGCAGTGGCTGCAGTACAAGAAGAGTCTAAGGTAAGCCCAAAGGCTTGGTCCATGGATGGCAGAGCTGAGCTGGGATCTTGCTGCTGTCTTCACCTGCCTAATGGGGAATAGAGAGGAGGTGGAGCCAGACTTCTCTCAGAGTTCCTGGTGGAAGGACAGGGCAGGCAGCAGATGGGAACAGCAGCAAGAGGAATTCCTACTGCATTTATAAGGAAAACTTCACCAAGGTGGAGAATACATGCTGAAACAGCTTGTACAGAGAGGTGGTGCCGTATCTATTGCTAGATATTTTCAAAATGTCTGTAGCCAAGGACATGGGGAGCATGATTTAACCTGAAGTTAGCCATCCCTTGAGAAGGAGATTGGATCAACTGCTTCTAGAGAACTCCTTCCACTAAGATTACTCTCTGATTTTGTGGGAATTGCTATAAAATTTAATCTGTCCCATCCTATGTACCATCATATCAAATCTTTATTGTCTGTATTGCTCCATTACACCTTAGTGTTCCATTTTGGGGCTTGACCACCTCCTTAATTCTGATTCTGACTTACAAGGCATTTAATATACATTTACTACTATAAAAAGATAAGTATTTGTTGGGGAAGATGAAATAGGAAGGCTTTATAGATATGATTACCTTGCAAAAGATGCTGAAAATATGGAAAGTATAATTGAAATTGAGATGAAGACAAGGTTTGAGCTGAAGAGTAACTAAGAAACAATGGTATAGCTGACTGAAGGTAATTCTCCTTCTTGATAGAACAATACCCTCAGCCTAGGCAGGTCCAAAGGTCAGAGCAGACCCTGCCTGCCTGTTAGAGATTCCAAAAAGCAGTTTTTTAAGGTTTAAAATATAACCCCATATGGTAATGTAATGATTCTTATAGGTTGCATGTAAATGTTGTAGGGTTTGTAGCTTGTCTCAGATTGGTTAAAGAGAATTAGAACATTCAACAGAGAAGATGATTTATTGTATTGTAAATGGCAAATCACCCCTTTTTGGCTCTCTCTTTTTGCCTCTTTCTCTCTCTTTCTCTGAGCTGCGTCTTGCAGCTCAGCAGGCCTTTCACACCCACACTCTTTCACAATAAACTCCCATGCTCTAAACCCATCTTTAGAGATCTCTCATTTCTATTTCACCCTCATAACCAAATCCCACAGAGTTAAATCCTACAGTCTTTACTCTCATTTCAAACTACATTCTCTGCAATTACACAAAATTATTTTCTATCAATACAATTCTTGGTAACCATTCTTTACTCTAGATTTTATTATCCACTCACTAGTCTCTGTAGGGGACAATTTGTAACTGTGTTATATTAAATATAATGCCAAAATAGAAATTTGCTTCTCTGGAGGATTTGTTTTGTTTCACCTTCAGGTTTGCTAATCTTCTGAAGGCAGGAGATGGGCTGGAATATTTTCTTTTAAGATATCCTCTTTGGACTGAAGAGCACAAGCCCTGGCTTCACATGCTATCTAGAAATAATACCGAAGGTAACCAAGGATCTGTAACATGATAAACATCAGTCCACATAGTTTCACAGAATAAATTCTGAGCTAACATAGACTTTGTTGCTGAAAACCTGTGATCTTAACAGGTATTTTTGCATACCAACTATGGTATATACTCAAAGCAATTTGTGTCTCTTTTTTATGATTTAAATCCTACTAATTATTTTCAAAACAGAGTGTTGAATTTCAAGCTCTTTCACTTGCACCAACATGTAGTTTGAGGTTATGTAGGGTTTTCTTTAAGCTTTTTAAGAAATCTAATGAAACTAAGGGGAAGAGTCCCACTGGCTTAATGAGCCCAGTACAAATACCCCTGTAAGCTTTTGAGAAAGTATCAGCCAGATACACAGTTGTCCCTTTATCTACCAGGGACAGAAGCTCTAGTGGTGCAAAAGCCATTGCCAGACCACTGTCACCCATAAGGGTGACAAAGACAACAGGGGCATTTGGTCCTTCTTCCATTGACCTCAAAGGGGCTGCCAGGGACTGCTGGCTGCAGACACAGCTCAGGGGAGAGTTTCTGCCTCCCAGGAGCAGTGTAGGGATCCCTAACTCCCATATGGAGCTGCCAGAAGGGGATCAAGTCGTGTTATTTAATGACCAGCTGGGCAGTGTGTGAGGAATTAATTTTTCAAGGAGGTTAAAGAATTTGGCCACTTCTGCTGGGACCAGTTCAGAAAGACAGATCTTGACAGCTGCATCTAGCATCAGCAAAAGGAATGTCTGACACTGCACACATGAGGAGAGCATGGGGAGAACATTTTCAGACTCCTCCTGCACAGTGTGCACATTCTACACTGGGGCTTAGCACGTGGCATTAGGAGATGCTGCTGAGGCTCAGAGAATTCAGCAAAGACTCCAGCATCTGGGCACTCTACTGTTCTTAGCTGGCGGCTTAAGGATAGGCTTTAGGAACGGATGCAACAGATTAGCAAATCATAGCATATCCAAATCATTAGCAAAGAGGAGATGATGAGCTCTTTGTCAGACACTGAGCAATTAGTAACCATTTTTTGAGAATCAAATCACCTCTACTGTTCTTTGGTATGAAGAGTAGGATGTCAGGGCTGCATTGACCTGAGATGATGTATTATTTGGCATTTTGAATGTGCTTTTTCTCATTAATCATGGAAGTTGGGTTTTTTCAATATTGGTAAAGGAAAGAGCAAAGGCTAATGGGGGTACACCTGGCATCTGCCACATCTGAGGATGATGCATCCATTTGTTAAGTTTCTTAAATGTTATCATTTCCTTTGATATTCTAGTATCAGTATCTGGGTGACCTTGCCTTTTGACAGCCAGGAAAAATAATTTCAAAAACAAATGCTGTTACATACTTAAAGATTCTTTGGAGTCCTGCCAACATAATACATACCTCTTCCTTTGAAGCCCAAGTGGGCTAAGATGTGAGAAAGAGAGAAAATGGAAACTGGTTTAGTGGTATATCATTCAACTCTCCATGGGCTAGAGGGAAATATGGGACATCATGCTTCCTGTCTTTCTGTGGCTGTAGAGAGCTGGGAAGGGTGGGGTCTGCCTCATTCCTGACTCATCCTGGCCATTCCCTCTGTGACCCTCCTCTCACCACTTCTAGCTGTCTTAGAGAATTAGGGTGTATGATTAATCCCCCCTTGGGTTACAGGGTTATCTGGATGTCTCTCTGCAAAACCAAACTGTGTGCAAGTGCAGGGACAAGGGAAAATAATTTCCACTTTATGCTTGAGAGTTGAGGAAGAGCTGATTTACTAAAGCAAGTAGTGACAAGGTTTTCAGCAGCACCCATGACTGGTCTCAAAGGTCTGGTCCTATTTATCACAGAGAAATGCAGCCACCACTTCCTAGCACAGAGCCACCAGTAGGCCACAAATGCTGTAAAAGCAAGGGCCTGGGAAAATTGTAGTGAAGTTTTTGAGGAAGTTGAAGGGCTAATAGAAAGGAAGTCTTCTACATGAATTTCCCAAGACTCTTCTATCTGCCTTTCCACAGCCTAGCTCTTTAGCATACCAGACTAGCAATTTCTTTGGGAAGTACAAAGAAAAGGTATACTCAGGGAAATTGTGATTCAAAGTCCTGAATCAGGTGCACAAACAGGTGCATTTTACTAATAGAGAGAGAGAATACATATAACAAACAAATAAACAAAAAATCAGAAAGAAACTTCAGCCAACAGTAAACCTCCTGTACTTCCACTAGCTGCAAGTATTTTAACCTGCTATTTGCATAAGAAATCTGGTACTTCTGACTATAAGCTTTCTTCCTTCTGCTGATGCAAACCAATGTTGCACTGGTCAGCCGACAGAGGAGTTATGAAAATTCAGATATATTGCTTTCTCTCTCTCTCTGCTCTCGCCTGCTTTTTCTGCTCCCCTCTCTTTCCCTCTCCCTCCCACCTCTGTATTTGCTTGTCTGACCATATTTCACTGAGCAGATATAGGACCAGTCTTAATTTATGCTGCTGTAAACCTGTAACTCTGTCACCATGAGTTCATGCCCATCTATATCTCTGGAGAGTGAGATATTTGTTCCAATAATTTGGCACTTCTCAAGCTGCCTCCTGTCACCTCACGTGGGAGACATTAAATAGCAGAGTAGTGTCTCTGCTGTAGTGCTTTCCCTCCACAGGATATCACTTGGGGAATTTATCTCAAGATGCAGGAAAAAAAAAAAAAAGAAAGATAATTCTGTTTCAGCCTTTTTTAGTTTTGTTGACTTTGAACATTCTCTGGAAACAAATACCTTTCTTCTTTATTTTCCTCCGGAGACTGTCAGGAGATCTGCTTTCAGGTGGTTTAATGAGAGACAAGCCCCTATTGACAATGTTTAAGGAATGTGATTAATTGCTTGATTTGAGAGGTGCAGCATGCCTTCATCTAATACCTAGAAGAGAAGGAGTAAGGGACAAGAGAGTGCCCTTTCATCAGTGTATCTGTTCCTTGGTGCAAAATAAGCCCACACATCCCCTCCTACACATCCCCAAGCTCTAAAATGTGACGCTGCAAACAGGCAATTACTGCCCTGTTTGGGTTCCATCCCCACGACTTTCGCTTGCAAGTTTGCCACCTCGACGTTTCTGTGCCTTGAAAACTTGGAGTTGCCTGCATCCTGGATGTCCAGGGGAGGGTGTGCCAAATATGTTTCAGCAGCCTTGGCACAGGGAAGTGGACAGAAGCTTAAAAATCCTGTCTTCATGGAGAATAGAGAGGTCCATGACTCTTCCAGCTCTGCTGAAAAGCAGTAGGGCAGGCTCAGATCAAGGGCTGTGAATCTGCATGGGTTCAGGGATAAATCGAGTAAGCTCATGGTCCTTGACCATCACCAGGATGTGAGGCTGTGATTCTGTCTGGGGCTGAGACCACCTGGCTGTGGGATCATTTTGGTTTCCTAAAGCAGAGCCTGGCATACTCCTACAAAAAAGTCTCATGGAAGGAAAGAAGGCTAGCACCAGCTTGCCCCCACCACCAGGTCCATTTAGAGACTAAAAAATCCTGGAAAATACTAACAATAATTTGTTGATCTTGTGACATTCAGGGTATCATTTCCGGAACACTTCCTTTCCTGATATTCCTGGTACTCCTGAGATAGGGGAGACCCTTAGAAAGGATATTTCAGAGGCCTGTTTCCTCCAGGAATCAACTCCCCTTAGTCTATACAAAGGTTTTCCACACACAGAAACTGAGTCAAAAGTTCTGGGGTGTATCGGCAGGGTTTGAACATTTTCTGACCTATTAGCTTAGAGCAGGCACGCTTGCCATGCACCTCAGCATTTTCTTTCCACATGCGTGAGCACTTTTAAAATTAATTTATCAGCTTTCCCCCTCTTGTGACAACATGGCAGAATGGCTTAGTGTTTGTATTTGATTGATGGCCTAGAAAATGAAGGGCCAGTTAGGATTCTTCTAGGCTAAAACAGATTGTCAGCAAAACGTTGTCACTCATTTCTGTGGGGACCAAGTTTTTGGCATTGCCTGAAAGGAAGTGATCAAGCTTTGAGCTGGGTCTTTGAGGTCCTGGTTTTGCAAGCCTGTATCCAGCCCCTCAAACCAGACCATATTTGTTTCTGCCTGAGGAAGTGTCCCTCTCTTTGCTACTTTGGATCTGGGATTGGATCACAACATTGCTTTCCAAAGAAGAAGAACTTCCAAAGAACATGTATAGATTGAGAAAATGGTACTTCCTTCTTGAAAAATTTGAGAGAGACCTGGTTAGGGGGAAAAGCCTCTTACAGTTCTCTGCACAATTTTAAATCATCATTAGGGACCAGGACATGAGTCCTTACCTCTAACATAACTCTCTTTAGTTTACTGAGGGACAGACTGAAGTAATTTGTTTCTTTCCACCACAGCATAAGCTTGTGGTAAAATAAAAAAAAGCAAGAAACAAGCAAATGTTCACTGGTTTTCACATTTGATTACATTTGTATGTACAAGATAATATAGTTCTTAAAATAGTGATTGACCAATTTGGACTGAGTAAATATGCTGGAAAAAGAGCTCCTGAAAGGGTAACATTTTCTCTCTTGCCATGACTGGCACTTACTGACACGGAAAAGTAAGAACTGTTATGAGGGAAATGCAAAGGCTTACATCTGGCATGAAATAAGAAGGGTGAAAAAACTCCAAACACTGAGTCTGGGGGAAAGGTGTGTCTAAAACACCATTTCTCTCTGTTGTGCTGGATTAACTCAGCCTAATGTCTTATTGTATGTATTTTAAAATTAGAAATGATATTGCAAAAATGCTGCTGGAGCAGGCAGGAAGATTTTCTGAGCCAGGTGTAGAGTTTGCATCATTCATGGGACATTCATTAAGACTTGGCATGCAGTAATTCTTAGTTATTTATATGTGATTCATTCTTCTGGTTGTATCATACAGAATTATTTACACTTTAGGGAAGAGTAAGTTCTGGCTGTAAAACACATCACATCAAATTGGAGAGGTTTTATATTCATTCTTTTCTTTCATTGCATATAGACTGCAGAAAGCTCAGAAATTATGTCCTTGAACACACACACACACACACACACACACACACACACATATATAATTTCAGTATTAATTATATTCCCTGTAAATGCTATGGCATGCTTACAAAGCTTTGATTACTCATCACAGCCCAAGCTGAGAAACTGCTGATCCCCACAAAAAAGGGGAAGACTTTGAAGTCTTCCAACATTGGCTTGTCATGGAGTGAATGAACTTGAAAGACAAATGTAAGCCCTTACTTCTGATATACTAGAGAGCTGGCAAGTTCCTACAGATTTTTACTCCCAGATGACATCACTTTCTCTCCAGCAACTTGCAGCATGTCTAGCACTGCAAGGTAAATATAGCCACGGCACATAGTGCTCATCACCTCAGAAAGCGTCTTCGCGTCTTCCCATTCTTAATCCAGGATATATCTGCAAACTGCAGAGCAGATGGTGTGTGAACCTGCAAGGGCAGATCTACAACCAGTGGGCATTGGCATGTCTCCCATGTAGTGGAGACAGAGGTTATGCTGATTTATACCCTTTGAGATTCTAGCCCAAGGTAATGGCATCTTAATTTCTGACTTCAATAACACCAGGAGCTGGTGCTGGGAGAGAGGCTTCCTTCCACTCGAGAAAAACACAGCTGGAACGCGAAGTTAAAGGAACAGTAGCATTAAAAAACAGCCTCAACAGCAGTGGTTAGATTTAAACACCCGTGCACACCTTTAATGTTCCTAAGAGCCAAGTTTCTGATGTGTAAGTGCATTTTTTGTCTGATGCCAAGAAAACAGATGTGAGAGTTATTTCCTAATAGCCAAAGGCATTGTCACATGACTAATTCAGCATCTTCCAAAACTGGGTGCCTGCCTAGGCGTGTGATGGAAAGATGGGAGGAAATTGTCTGGCTATGTGGATTTCTTGTGGTAAGGCAAATTTAGCTCAGTGAAGCCCATGACTAACAAATACCAAGCACTCAAATTTTCAAATTATAAAATCACAACACCCTGAAACGTGTTGATAAACTCTCACAAAGCTTGGAATGTTTGGATGAAAGCAGAGCATTATAGGAGTCAGAAAGAGAATTTCATGGTGGTAAATAGGTGTGTGCCTTAGATGTTCTGTTTTGGGATTAAGCCACAGCAAAATACATTTGAGAAAGTATGTTCTGCAATTCTAACTCTTAGTAATGCTAACAGCCAGCCACTCTCTGCAGGTTATTTAGTTTTGCAATTGCTGTGAAACTCGTGTGAAACAACTTGATGGTACCACCTTCTGGCATGGAGCTGGGGGAGTAGGTCACACTAGAACAAACTACTTCATAGTCCATTAAATAAAAGTTTTTTCACTTTAAGAAAATATCTCAGCATTAATGGCGGAACTAGAACATCCTCCTCTGATTCCCTTGCAATTTGTCATTCTCTAATTACCCAGTGAGGTACATCCTGCTGCTTCATCAACTCTCTGCAGCACTCTATATAGCTCTGCTTTTGGCTGCCCTCTTGTTTCTCCCCACTCTTATCTCTGAGCATGCCTGGCTAGGAACAAAAATTTAACCCTGTCAGCTCTGCAATGTCTCCTGTGCTAGGTCTGTGCTGCAGAACCACCTCCTTCAGTCCAAGCTAAAATTTTGACCAGAGCTCTTTAAAACCATACATGATGCTGATCCACAGTGTGCTCTTGTTTCTCTGCAGCCAGCACTTATTTCAGTGTCTTTTGTCTCTTGTTTTCATGTTTGGATTACCAGGGCTTTGTCATAAAACTTGTGTGTGCTAGCTGTGTCCACCACATGGCTCTTGTTTGAGGATTGCAACTTAAAAGTGCTACAATATTCACAGATGACAAATAACCATGGAGTCATATTAAGTGTGCAGTTTTGTGTATCTAATCTGTGAGTCAAACTCACAGTGAGAAAGTTTGTTCATCTACATCCAGGTAAAATGTGAGGTACTTTTCAATGAAACTTATTCCCACAAAACCCTGCCTATGGAGAGGCCTATGTTATGCCCAAGGCATATGGTTAAAAATATCTCAACTTAATGAAAGAAAAAACTAAAAACTTTCCCTTTACTTATTTTTATTCTGCTTTTTAATTTTTATTCTTGTTATTCCATGTATTTTTATTTTCATTCAATAAAAGTGAGATACATATTTACAAATAAAAAATCACCTAATATGATCTGACAAATCATGCTTTTAAAATGTTCCCAGTTTCATAAAAAATCCATTAAAATAGCTGATAAAAACATTGAAGTGGCAACTATTTTTCAATAGATTACAATTTCAAGTCCCTGTAACAACACCTTTTGGTCAACTAGCTGTAGAACTGCCTGTGGTGTAGAGTCATGGTACAATTTTCTTTATTTATTTACCTTTTATTTATATCAGACAGGTTGTATAAGTCCCATGCAGGAGGCAAATTAAAAAGACAGGCCAAGAAATCCCACCCATGTCTTGAGTCTATGGCCTTTTATGAGAAAATAAAGTTAATATGCCAACACTGCAGTGGGCATTTGGGGGATTCTCTTTGTAAGACTGGTGGATCCTGACAGCTGCAATGAGATTTTTACACCTAGGATTGCTGTATTTTTCACTTACTGAATAACCCACAAAGAAACATAAGCTGGACCAGGTCTTCACCAGGACAAAGGTGGTGGTGTGAATTGTTGCCTACAAGAGATGAAGGTCTTGGGGATGGTGTTTTATCAAAACCGGGGTGAGGTGGCCTTCATGTCGTCTGAAGGAATGCAGAAAATAAAAAATTATCGATCTCAAGACAAAGAGAGACAACTGAAAATATCACTGTGAGGAACACAGGGGAAGATAAGGACATAGGGGAAGCAAGGGACATAGGCAGGTATGGGCTTGGTGACCCTACAAATGGGCTTTGTCTGTCCTTCTAAGCTGGAGAAGACAGGCTCCTGGGGAGTCCCAGGAATGCTGGAGGAGAGGGTAGCTGGTTTGGGGGATTTTTCACTTAAGGGTTACACTGGTTTTTGTAATGGTATCTGACTTCTGGTGTTTTATTTTATAAGGAAATGTAACAGTATATTTACACAGTCTCTGGAAGGCTATTTACATCTGCTTCCTTCTCCCTGTCCAAGGCCTTACAAAGGTATTTTTCAGGACAGGAGATTCAGCCTGTTGTGAGAGGATGAGCTTATGCTCAAGAGCCAGGATTGTAACTGAGGAAGAGAGAACTGGAAACTAAATGTTAGACAGAGGTTGTATACCAGAGGCTCCAAGGTTAAAAGGAAGGTAGCTAGACACATCTGGATTCACATGCTACCAGACACCCTGGGAAACAGGGATTGGATGTCCTAGTACCTAGGTGATGAGCAGAATGGGCATTTGGACAGGTGTCATCACAGGTGAATGATTACTTGCAAAGCTGAATTATTACCGGTCTAAAAGTGGCTACTTCAGGAGTATGTACAACTCCCCATTAAGAATTTCCCTTTTAAATAAACAAATTGGCACCTGAAAGAAACTGTAGCTACTTATGTTTTTGTCCTGCCACACCACTGTGTGCCCAATGTTAGGTTATTATGCATGAGTCCAGTCGTCACTTGTGAAGAAACAGATTGTGCTGCCCCCGGACTGCAGCAGCTGTCCTCATTTAGTATTTTTTTGCAAGACAGGAGACCAAAAGGCAAAGCTCATCAAAGGAAAGAAAAGAAAGTTGTGCTAACAGCCTCCATGACTCCCTTCCCTACCTTCCTCTTGGTGCCACATCCTCAGAGCTGCCACATCAATGTGGATCTTCTGCAAAGAATTGTAAGGTGGTCTTGTGTGTCCCCCATGGCCCTTAGCCCTCCATACCATTCTCAGAGCTTTGACAAGGGAGGCAGCTCTTCAGCAAAATAGGCTGGTTAGTTTAGTTCCTGTTCTTTTAAGCCCCTTTTAAAATAAGGTGTTGGGTGACAGAACAGTACAACACATTTGTTGTAACCCTGATGATTTAAAGGCATGAGCAGGGCTTAGGAAAGACAACGCAGTGAGGTTTTCTGTAAAAGGCTTTGAAGTGAATAATAATTTTGATTAAACACAGAGTTCACATCCCACCAGCCTTACCACTGCTTTATTACTGAAAAATAATAGATCCATTAAGAAGCCAGTTAGTGTATCCAGTGGCATATGTTACCTTGGTCCAAAACCACGTCACTTTTTTTCAAGGAAATGCCTTTAATTTTAAAAGAAAATTTTGAGGTTTCTTTTACAGGTACTGCAGTGCCCCTGTTTAAGTAGGAGATTTTTCATGCAGTGTGTTTCATCATTTCTGCTCTCATGCATCATTTTTCAAATCTTCCCTCATCAAATTACCACAGCTTTAGGAGTCTTGAAGAAATTAGTATAATCAGTCACTGTAATTAAATGTTTCATGTTTTATTAGACACTGCATGCAACACACTGCATGAAGATCTCACACAAAGCCTGCCATATCTTTATGTATCTCTCACACACCTGATTGAGTCAGATTTATTTCCATCACATCTTCTTTGTTGCAGAGATGATGTATTGCATTGTGTCAGGGAGGCTTTGTCATAGGAATTGGCAGCTGTCAAGAATGGCCTCACCAGCATCAGAATATGAGGCAAAGGGAGACAACAAGAAGTCACATTGTATAGACAATAACCTGCTCTTCTTAAAATGGAGAGATAAAAACCAGAATGAATAGAGGCCCACAAAAGCACAGACCTCTGACGTGCATCCTGGTGTGACCAGCAGTCCTCAGCTGAAGTTTTGAACATCTCTAAAAGGGAGTTTTCTTCCCTCATCCAGGACTTGGACAGCCAGGCTAAACAATTAAAATTGTCCACGTGAGTCTCAGAAACTGTCAAGAAGTTAGGAGTTTGGTGTTAAATTATATTGCTAGGAGGACTTTGTGGCCTCTGCTTTCAAAAGTTGAGATGTCATTAGTGAATTTATGGGGTACCATGGAAGGCAATTTTCATTGTTGCAACATAAATTAATGAGAAGCCTGAAAGAAGCTATAAATGTCTCATCTCCTGTGTTGGTCAGGAAGGATCTGCCCAGGAGTTCCTGGGAAGTGATGCTGCTGCTCCAGAGGGAATGAGGCCTTTTCCCACATTTACTTATCACTTTGGATGTTTTCTTTGTTTTCCACATTAAGTTTTCTTTATCTTCTGGGTATAAAATAGAAAAAGGAGAAACAATGTGAGAGCCACATTAAATGTATTTCTTGAAACCATGATCTCCTGAGAGAAAGGAAACCGTGCAAGCAGCCCTGTAAAAAAGAGGGGGGGAAAAATAAAGTTTAATAAGCTGCAACAAAGCAGGAAGTTCAATGTCATCAACAAGAGAAAAGAAAAAGAGAAAAAAAAAAATAACCAGAACTGTAAAAGTCAAAATGATAGCAAAGAAACAACTTTGAAATACTTGTTCCAGCACAGAAGGAGAAAAAATAATGGAAAGAACAACAATAAAGGAGATATATTACAAATTACCTAAAACATAATGTTAAATCTATACCACCACACTAGTTCCTCAGGACATCAGCACAATAAGCTCCAGATATTGCCTTGGAAACCTGAGCTAGGGTTGGTACTCTGGCAACTGTCTCCCCATCATTGCTCCTGAAATCCTGAAGTCCAGGTTGTGTGAGAGGGCTTGCATTTTCCTTTTTGTGCACTGCCAAAGTTCTCAGCCCTTCTTTGCAACAGAGGAAACAGTAATCCTTTAATTACAGCATGCTGCTTGAGTTGCAGGTTGCCACTATTGTTAGCAAGCAGTGTTCCCATGATACAAAAAGAGCAGTCCGGAGGACTAGGCTGGACTGGGAAGCAGGGAACCTGCCTGCCCTACCCAGGCATACCCTTGGCCTGTTGTGTGACTATGGGTATATTTTGCCATCTTTTTACCAGGATACATGCTGTGATTTTGCTATATATAAAATACAAGAACATATATAATATGAATGTGTTTGTGTGGTTATATATATGTATACACGTATATGAATGCATGAAGTATTATATTTTTTGCCTTCTTGATGCTTAATGTAGATTGTTTGTATGAATGCAAAACCAAATTACACCATCCATTGTAGTGTTTCTTTAGACTTAGTAGCTGTCTTTAAATCGGTAGTACCTAGGAGTCACCACACAGGTACAGGACATTTGCAAGATATTGTGAATCTCAGCAGCCGTCAGCTCATGCTCTCCTGCAGTTCTGAATCATTTTGCTGTCTGTGGTAGTGCTGACTGGAGGCACGGATGCCCATCCATGCCTCCACATCTGGGCAAAGCAGGGAAAAGAGACCAGTTATTTCCATCACTCACTCCTTCACAGGTTTTTCACGCAGAGAAAGCCTGAAAATGTCTTTCCTAGGTAAGAAATCCCATTTCTAATGTCAGTCCCATAATCAGACTGGAGAAAAAATGATCAGTCATTTCAAGCTGGGTTCGCACTGCCAGCAAATCCTCTCTAGGCAAAGACAGGGGCTGGTGTTGGGAAAGTTACTGGCTCAGCAGGTACTGATAAAATGCTAATTTTAACAGATCATGGTTTTTTTAAGCATTTGAAAAATACATTGTGGTCAGACATCTCATTTGAAAGGATTTTAATAAAACCTACAGCTTGATAGCTTTTCAGTACTATTTGCTGATCAAGCTGAGACCCAGTTTCTCACATGTTTGTTTCCATGGGGTAAAGTACCTAAACACCTATATAGTGCATCAGAAACCTGAGTTGCCTTACAGCACAACCCTGTTTAAAACTTTTCAGAAGAAGACAGGGCCAGCAATGGTGATGCTGTACAAATAACATGATAAATTCATGGATACCTTTTTTCCTCTACGTTTGTATCACAACACATACACAGACAAGTAACCATGCTGAAGCACACACTCTATCAATTAACCCAAATGTATGAAATTCCAAAATGAAGATCGCCTGTGTATTCTTATTTCTGTTGCTTTTTTACCTTATGCAGCATGCACAGTTTTGAGAATATCCTGTATTAACTTTCCCATATGTATATGCCTCATTAAGTGCACAGCGTAGATGGGTCCCCTTAGTGAGCAATTATTCAGTGTTTTATTCCAGCCTTGCTATTTAATAGGAGGTTTTACACCTTATTTATTACTCATCCCTATAAATCCTGCTGCAAGAATGAAGTTATTAACTTCTTTATTGGCTTTTCTGTGCTATGAACCATTATGAAGCCTGAATGTTTTGCAAACAATAATATATTCTCTGTAGGATAATAGTGAGAGTTACCTCCATCTTAGGGTGGGCAAGTTGAAGAACAGAATTAGTAGAGTCAGAACTATGCCCTAGGTTTAGAGAACTAGTTTTGAGTATATGAGTTACTAGACTATCTACTACAGACTTTCTATGCTGTTATTGGAACAACATGTGTTTCATCCTTGAGAGTGAAATGTGGAAATTAGATACTGTTGGAAAAACCCTACATTACCATTTACCTGAAGTTTGGACTATGTTGCAGTTGCTGCCCAGATGACAAAACAGTGCTCCTTACAGTCCACTGCTTTTTGCATTAGGTTGTTTTAATTTGGTCCCCTTACACGAAAGATGAATTTTTAAAGATTTTTTTTGTGGCCAATAGAGGATGATGAACAGTGAAACACGGCTTAGATCATGAGCCACTCACCCTATCTCTACTTTTTCCCATCACCGAAATTCCAGTCTCTCATTTGGAGGACTTCATGCTGGCTCTGTTTTTTATCAGAGTGCCATTACCCCTGTAGCCTACAAATGCAACCAAGAAATGTAGCTTCTTACCCAAGCAAGAAAGCTACCATTAAAAGGCAGCATTGGTGTATTTTTAACCAAATATTTACCAACTTCCCACTAAGACATTTAGGCAATAATTTAAAGAAAGATGCTTTAGTATCAGAAAAATATGCATCATCCTTTTACCCACAGAATGGACAAAGCAAGGCTCTTTTAAGACGCAGGTGAGTGAGATTTCATATGAACAAATGTATGTGTGGTGTCTCCAAGATCTGAGGCATCTTTTATTGTGGTGGGCACTAGTCCTTTGCTCCCACCTCAGCCAAAACAGGTCTCTTCCATCCCAGGCAAGGTGAGGGCAGGCACTGAAGTATCAGGATCTGGGTAAAGATTGTCTTTTTTATCTTGTATCTAGTGTTCAGGGCTCTGAGTCCCTGGTCATGGTGGGCAGGAGGAGAGCTTTGTTCCCCCACTGCATTTCGTCAGTCAGCCACTGAAGAGGGACAGACATGGGACCCAAGAGCTCTGCAAGTGTGGCCACACCATATGTGTGCGGGACAGTTTTTGCTTAAGTAGTCTTCAGGATTTCACAATAAATAAATAAAATTAAGGCCTTCATTTGGTGGGAGTGATTTTTGTCAGCTTACCAACCGGGCAAATTTGGGAACAATTTCCCAAGAAGGTAGATATGCAGGAAGAAAGCACACTTTTTCAACTTGTCAAACCTAGTAACCTAAAGGTTACAACACCTTGGTTGCTCAAAGTAAAGGGCTCAGAAAGATGTTTTTAACAAATGCAAAACAAGGTATCTTCCCTAGTGTCATGATTTTTCCCCAGCCAGCAACCAAGCCCCACATAGCCCCTTGCTCACTCCCCCACCAGCAGGACTGGGGAGACAATTGAAAGGGTAAAAGCTGGGAAACTCATGGGTTGAGAAAAAACACAATTTAATAGGGAAAGCAAAGGCCACACACACAAGCAAAGCAAAACAAAGAAGTAACTCACTCCTTCCCATGAGCAGGCAGGTGTTCAGCCAGGAGAGCAGGGCCCCATCACACATGATGGTGACTTGGGAAGACAAACACCATTGCTTCAAAAGTCCCCCCTTACTCCTTCTTCTCCCCACCTTATACACTGAGCATGGTGCCACAGGGTCTGGAATATCCCTTTGGTCGGCTGGGGTCACCTGTCCTGGCTCTGTCTCCTCCCAGCCTCCCAGGCACCGCGAGTCCCCTCACCAGTGTGGCTGTACCAAAAGCAGAAAAGGCCTTGTCTCTGTGCAAGCCCTGCCCAGCAACAGCAAAAATATCTCTGTATTACCAATCCTGAGTTCAGCACAGATGCGAAACAGAGCCCTGCAACTATGAAGCAACTGTGAAGAAAATTAACTCTACCCCAGCTAAAATGAGCACACCTAGTCATGTAGTTTTAAGTACCATAGCTTTCTGCATTTTATAGAACTGCAGAAACCATTACTGCAGAAACCTGATGCAAACATCTGGCATACATAAATGTCAGGCCAGGCAGTCAAAGTTTGGTGTACAAGGAATTGAAAAGAGTGTCTTACCATGTAAACTATCTGGTAATTTTAATAATGGGTGGAGTTATCAGCCATATCTGTAATATTAAATTACACTGTTTCAAAGCAGGTTGCAAGTGCTTTGTGTCCTTGCTGTATGTCTTGTCATGTTGTTACACAGAACTAAGAACCCTTGTTCTCTAGATGATCAAGACACTCATATAAAGATACACAATTTAGCCAGTGGGGTTCACCAGCAGTGTACTGGATCTTGGTTCACATGGTTCACCCGATGTGTACAGAAGGAAATTCACGTGTGTGTGTGTACGCTGATAAATGTGAGCAGGTGTGCAATGATGGTGGTGATCCTTACCCTATGACTGATTTCTTTCCAGAGCTATGACCATGTCTTGGCATTTGACCATGGGTTTCACAGCAGAGGGTTTCCCAAAGTGGGGAAAGTGGGGTTTACCAAAGGTGGGGGCATGGCCTTGGAGTTTAGAAATTTCCCCCAAGCAAGGTGCCTTGGTTTGGCTAAAGCAGCAGTGCACTGTCTGTGTCAGACCCTGTCTTCACATTGGCTTCAGTTCAGAAAAAGAGTTTCCAAGGTAAAGTGGCAATTGGACTACATTTGGGCATCAAAGACATTGTACCAGAGATAAAGACATGTGGAAATCTCTTCTGTGAACTGCAGCAAAGGCAGAGCAGCAGCGTCATTCAAAGTGGTGCAGTATCACTGCCAAGCTGATGACATGGGCTGTGTATCTCAGTGGGTGATTTTTTGTCTGGTTGTGTGAGAAGGACAAGCCCCAGCATCTGCCTGCATGGCCCCAAACTCTCAGCGGGGTCTGGAGGGGAGGAGTTGCTGTTCTGCATGGGTCTGGGGCAGCTGCTGGGAGGTCCACCAGTCACAGCCTGGGGAGGGTGAGCAGTGGCTTGGCAGACAGTGCATCACCACATGCACAGGTCCCTGCAAGGTACCGGTGCCCCAGGCTTTCAGTCACTTTGTAGAAACCATCTCAAAGTATGATCCCATCTTTAGCCAACAAGCTCACTGAGAGCCAAGTGGCAAGAATATTCACAGAGGAAGGGAGATGTTTAATATTTTCTTCACAGAGGTGTGAACCTTCACTCTCCACACCTCAAGAGATTGTCCCAGCTAGTGTTCTCACTCCAGGCTGTAGGAAAGCCAGTGACATCTTTTTCTACCATGTGCCTGGTGCAGTTACAAGGAACACTGAGCCTCTCCTGGTGAACAAGAGAAGGGTTGAATGCTGAGGACTGAGGGAAAGAAAAATCCCAGCCTCTGTTGCCAGCATTGCCTCTATGTTTCATCAATGGCTGATCAATGTAAAATGCAGAAATAATGCAAATTTTACTTAATTTATGCTTATTTTAACTACAACACTAAATGCTTTTACTTGATTGCTGTCTGACTCATATTGAAGATTCTGACCAGGTAGAGAATGGGAAAGGAGTCTTTGACAATGCCCTCTAAATGTCTTTTTAAGATAAAACTAATTTTTTTTCTACAAGCAGAGTAAATTATTGGACTTTGTTCCTGGCACAGTGACTATAAAAATAGCCTGACCCTCTCACTCTATAAACCTATAGCAAATGAGAAAAAGAATTGCTTTAAAGTAGATTTTTTCTAAAGCATCTACTTGGGATGGCCTGAAATGAAAAGGAATTGCTTTATCTAATCTTGCCAGGAAAAGCATTTCTGCACAGAGGAGTATGAAAGTGAATACTTGACCCTCCTTGGAGGCCAGTTTCCATATGGGGTCAGGCAGAAAGACAGAACCTGATGATAGCTGATGATAAATCCAGGATAAAACATGGAGGCTGACTGAGAGTTCAGGCTTTGTGGTTTATGCTTGAGCCTTATCATCGCTGAAAGAAAATTGAAGTGATTATATAGTACTTTGAACTTAATGGAAAGAAGATAGTGAATTGTTGATTGCATCTCTTCTTGAAGTCATTCAAGTACAGGCCACTGGCCATTATACTGTTGCCAAGGCAGCTTTAGCTGGCAGCTGGATAGCTCAGGGTCCTCTCTGTAGCCTTCCCTGGTAAAGATTAACTATATCATCTCACTTGCCTTCATCCTCAGAGCCAGTCAGAGCAGAAAGTGCTGCAGATTTCTGCTCTTCTCTGAGCCTTCAGCCAGGATCCAAAGCAGGCTGTAAATAAAACAGTGGGAGTCCTGGGCTCCTATGGGGATGGGACACCTGATTCCTAGGAGCATATGAACAATGCTTCCTACATTTCTATAAAACAAGTTGCAAGCTGTAACTCCCCAAGTGCTCCTCAAGAATAAAAGTACCAAGAATTACTGGCGTTTTTCAAGAGGCTCTCACACAGTATCCGCATGACTGTAAATGCTCATGCTTGGCAGGATGCAGCATGCCAGGAACAGGCAGAGACGTGTGCTGGGTACCCTGAGGTGCTGCAGGAAGGTGTTTCCCTGGGACCTGATGTGAAGACACTGCTAGGAACAAAGGTGGCGAAGTGTTAGCCACTACTAACAACAAAATAACTTGTTACACAAGTTACACAGCTGCCACTAATTCAGACACAACAGATTATGAACTTGCCTATGATGGAATTTTGAGAGTTATAATGAAACTGTAGTAAAGTGGACAGATAGCAGAAAGAGAAGTGATGATAGTGACACTGTGACTGTGATTAAATCACTTTTAAGCATTTTCCTCTCCCAGGGTCACCTCGTAGGGCCAGCTCAATGCCTAATAATGGCATCTATTGTCAGCATTGAGGTTGTCACTGCAGAAGATGCTACAGCTGGTTTCCAGATTTCCTCCATGGTTGTGCAGGAGTATTGTAGATCTCCACAGAAAAAATGCTCTTCGGGGAGAAAATAAAACTGAAACTTGCACTGGATTCTGTATCACTAAGAGAAAAAGTGCTCAGAATCCAAATGATAGTGAATAGAATAGCTTTGTGTGGATGCAGGCAGAACCCTAGTGCTAAAGCTTCTGCATAGACAGGTATTAGGGTTTACCATGAGTGGCAACAGCAAAGATTTGAGCCTGTCAGAGACAGCAAGTGTTAGTACATCCACTTGCACTCAAGAAAATCAAAAGTAATGTTGATCTTGCTAGTATTGGGTTGTCCTGTTTGTGAAAGACTTGATCTGGAGCTGATCCACCATCCAGCAATGTCCTCTTGCCTCCTGTTTCAAAAGAAGGGCAAAAAAGGAACTTGTACTACCATTTATTATAAAAAGAGCTGAATTCAGGAATCTGGTGAGAACTTTATTATTCTTCCACTGCAGAAACATATATTAAAAAAAAGAGATTGCTGGCCTGCATTTAAATGAACTCCAAGTTTAGCCACAGGAAGCAGGCACTTTTACGTAATTCAGCCAACCACAAAGATACATATAAAGCAAAATTCCTCTTCATTCAGAAATAGAAAAATCACTCCCTAGTGATACTTGGTCTGTTCCCACTAATATTGACCTACATGGGAGTTTGTTTGGTGGAATAGAAAGAGTGTCTGGGAACTGTTTAGCTACACTAAGGCTATCTTTGAAGGGAGTGTGATACCATTTTCTTTGCATGTTTACAATGTGGCTAGGTTAAAATCAGCACATGGGAGCAGCCTACCCTTACCTCAGAGCAACACCACCAGTACCGTACAGTCATGGTCCCAAAAAAGACTCCAGGTTCTTCTTCTGCCCTCCACCCACTCACTCCCCAGTTCTCCCTTCTCAACTCCTTGCTACACCCCACCATCAGAAAGCTGGGGAGCTTGGTGCTCAGGAGAACACCAAGCTGGCTGGTAGAGGAATCGGGACCCCTAAAATGTGCCTTTACTGAAGAAGTAAATCTTCCCCTCAAAGTAGTTACTGATTGCATCAAAACTAGGAACTAAGACTTTCTGTCACTCTGTCAGACAGGGTTTCAATGGGCAGTGAACTGAAAAGCTCAGAGAAAGATGGTCCAAGAGAAAAATAGTAAAATCAAGCTTTCTTAGGAGGCTGGGGAAACGATGACAAAAATCACCAGTTTTCAAGTTCTTCAATTGTGACCTGTCATATGCAGGCATACATTCTGATTTTTAGGTATTAAAAGAAGGCAGTTCTTTAAAGAAGGTACAAAAGTATTGTATATGCATGTGTATATATAAGCACATGTGAAACAATTGTAGAGTAACTTCAAAACAGGTTTAGAATCTCAAACCTAAGCCTACTTAGAATGATTTCTAGACTTCATGGAAAAGATGATGTCGACCTAGATTCATATTTAAATGCCCTAACTCAGTAAACATTGCTCATAGAACCTGACATGCCTGATGTGATGTTATTACTGCTTCTCATATTTTACTCCAGATAGAAGCTAAAAGTCACAGCACTAGGACCATGGCTCGTTTCTCATGGTCAGCTTCTTAGTTTTACAGTCATATTCGCACTTCCAGAGAACATTCACCTGTCTTGACTCCTGGAAGCCAATACTTACTATCTCTTCCAGAAAAAAAATAAATAAAAAATCAGGTGTTTGTGAAACTGCCATGGGCCTGGGACCCATTAAGTTAAGCAATGTGTCATAAATACCAGAGGTGTTTTAGGGTGTTGTTCTTGCAGCAAGAGCTTCTCCTTGGCACAAGGAGTCATAGGAGGCACAAGAACTCTGTTGCTTGTAGCAACCTTCATAAGGGTGAAAAGTTGAAGAAGTAAAGGTGAAAGACATTTTGTTTTCTGATGGCACCTTGCAATGCAAGGGTACTTTTGTGCCCTCAAAGAAAGGATTGTCACTAATCTCTTCCCATCCTGATTGTTGGGTCAGACTCCCATGGTGTGCAACCTTTGAAGGTGGTACAAAAATTTCTACCTTAAGCACACCCAAGGCTTTGATATTGCTTTTCCCTGTGAATTGTTCTGAGTTGAGTTTTTTCAACCAAACTCTTTATTCAAAATCTTTCTACTGCCTTGGAAAATACTCTCCAGAGCACCCATGCTTCTGAGATATCCCAGCACATGCCACTGTTGTTGCATCCTCTCTTGTGTGTGTAGGCAGTGGATCTGTGTGCTGGGGATGTTTGGAGTGCAGGGGTCCCACACGCCCAGGAGGTTGGTTTTTGCTGCACTGACCCCCAGGACTGCTGCATCTGTGCTGTGTGTGAAACATACTAGGGCAGCCAGGGCTCTCCTCTTGAGGCAAAGTGCATGGAACAGCCCCATAATGTTCCCTCTTAACATTTTCCATGTTAATGTACTTCAGCTTCTTCTAAATCATGTTTATACCCAAAGTACTCAGAATTACTTGGCTTTAAGGAGTTACCTCTGCTTAACTGCTTCTTTCTTTATATTTGACTTACTCCTGGATCTTTGTTTATCTACACATCCTGAGCCCTGTCACACAAATGTAAACAGGAGAACGAGTAGGTGTATTTTCAGTGAACTCCTGCATCAAACTGGCAATTGTAATTACTTTGTCATTTCCTAATGGGAGGGTAATGAAAAGTGAAGCATTAAAGTCAATAAAAAAAATCAGGATAAGAAATCAAGTTCTGAAACAGGAGTGATATTTCTGAAATGCTGGTTGCCAGCTCTAAAATAGTAACAATCTTTGTGGCCTTACAACATTGTGCTGATAAACACATCTCACAGAGAGGAAGATAAATGGGCAGTGGGCTCTCTGGTTCTGGAGATTTCCTGAGATTTGAAAACTCTGTTTTTTACTCTTAATGGTATTCGTTCACTTCTTTTTTTTTTTCTGTTTTGAAGTTTGAAGGGCGGAAAGGAACATCTGAACTACTTGGCACCCATGATACATATATTCCATTGGCTTAATCTGATCAGAAATCTTACAAGCTCCACCAGCAACGCCAGGAGCTTGTAAATTTTCTAGGTTAAATGAAGAGATTAGGTTTGCTGAACATGCACAAATCTATCATCTTTGCCAATGGAGCTATTAAACCCTTTGATCCACAGCTGTTTGGCCTGAAGTCTCTCACAAGACAGCTGATCTTCATTCTGTATCCTGCCTTCTGCCAGACACAATCCCCAAAAGCATCTGAATCCTGGAGGAGCCCAGGTTCCCATGGCTGGGATCTTTGTGTGTGAAGATGCATGTGGTGGGATTTGTCCCACCTGGTGTTAGCTCTCAGACACAGGGTATGTCTTCCCTGGTGGCTGTCCAGCTCTACCTGTAACCTGCAGGGATTCCTGTGAAGATAGCAGGCTGATCTCAGGGTGGGACACTCAACCTGTTCTACCTGGAATGCTGAACCACCCACCTCCTTTCACTGGCCATGGAGACACCAGGAGAACTAATTTCCACTTGATGCCCCATGGTGATCAGCTGTGATGAATTTCACCTAATGGGTTAATCCAAATGATGGACAGATGAAATGGACAGATGGACATCCATTTCAATACCCACATGTGTATGGGATCCACTAACTCACTGTCTTTACTTTACTAGTGTCTTTTGAGCATGTGATCCAAGACTCACACCATCATGTTATTCTGTGTGCAAGAACATATGTATTTCCATTCCAGGTCTTCTGAGGAATTACCATTTGTTGTAACACAGGTCATGATAGGTTGCATTCCTGTCTCCAAGAAAGGGCTTACTCTTCCTTTTAATTAACTGATTCAGTTTCTGAAGTGAACAAGGCTCATGCTCTTTATGCTGCCTGCCTATCTTCTCAGTCAACCTCTTTTAATAAGCTCATTTCCTATGGCTTTCTTTCTCCACAGTTTCACAAAGATTCAGTTTTCATATGCTAAGTGACATGACTTGAACACAAAAGATGAACAATCTCCATGCCCCAGATTCACCTACAGTTTATGGCTTGGGATTCTCTCTTATGAAATGTAGACTATTAGAGGTCTGAGCTTTCCAAGCTGAGAAGAGTACTCAGCCCTCCTCACCCTTTGCATGGATGATTACTTTAGAAATTAATCAATTATATAAAAAACTTACTATGGTCTCTCTCCTCATGTTCTTTGAATAAGAAAGCACAACCTTGGACCTGGCCTTCAATGCAGTATTCATATCCCCTACAGACACACCTCTGTTACCTGTACTCAGTGAGTTGTTTTAGGTTCCTAAATCCAGATACAATGACAGATTTGATTTCAAACCAACCTGATTGCTTCTTCCTTTTATCTTAATGGTATCCTCATACCTTTCCAGGTGTGATAGGTAAGGAAGTCCAAACTTTGTAGAAAACAGGAAATACCTTACCAGAGACAGAGAGAGGCACCAGCTTACCCCTTCCCTCAGGTCACTACCACTCCAGAGATTTCTGAGGAAACTAGGGCTAGAAGATAAGGCTTGATCCATAGGAAGACATAAAAGCAAAGATAGCTGTTTTATGAACCCAAAATGAACACTGGGCTAAACACTCAACCAAGTAATCAGTATTTCAGTCACATCAGAGCTCTTGGTTTGATAAATGTGTTGAACTCTCTGAGTCTCTTCATGCAGCGTAAATTTTTCATCTGACCTCTGCTATATGAATTTCTTTCTCCAGGGTGAGTTGTTTGCCTTGTTTTTGATATTCCAATTAGTGTGCTATGCAAGACTGTGAACATGTCCCTATGTCTACTGGAAGTACTTTCCCTAACAATGTCTATGAAGACATTTGCATTTTGTACAGCCCTATCACCCTGGGCTCTCATAGTTACTTCCATAAGTGAATATAATTACCCTTTCTTTCTCCTCTTTCTCTTCCCCAGATTCTTGCAGAGATGTTGTAGTGAATCCCCAGGCTACTGCAGAAATCCTTCTGTTAGATGTTAAAGACAGTGACTTGAAATGAGTGTTAAACTTCACACTATTTGTATTTTTCTAGATCTGTAGGTTATCTATTTCTACCTGTACTTTTTCAGATGTCTTTCTGTGCCATGCTGTCTCCTGCGAAAGTCTAAAGTGCAAATTTCATTAAAGCACCCCTATGTGTTCAACCACGATCCTTTATGGAGACAGTTGTGGAAAGATTTCGGTTCCCAGAAAAAGCTGCAAGTTGTACTTCAACACAACTTCTTGCCATCTCCTTTTAAAGCCATTTCTTACATTCTGGCTACAGTTTGTGTGTTTTTTCTTTTCCATTTTACCTAGTGATTTCCCATATCAAGTGCTTCTCAGATGTTTGGACAGTTTCACTTGTCTGCAATTAACTTCCTTAAAGTAATCAATCAGCCTCTTGCAGGAGGAGCTTTAGACTGGCCCGGTACCCTCTAGCTGGCAGGCACAGCCTGTCCTTTCTTTTCTTTTTCATTAATCATCATATCATTAATTATTCCTTGAAATACTGCATAAGTTCTTGCATACTATTGCAATCAAGCAAACAGGCCTTTAGATGCAAGTTCACTTTCTTAATTATGGTTGCTATATTTACTGTTCTAAAGTCATGTGTATCTCTCTCCTTCATAGCTTGACAAAATTACATATACTGGCTGCCAGGTCTTCAGGTGTCCTGTAGTGAGGGATCTGCTCCCTGCTGGCTGAGCACATCCAACTCTCAGTTTTGTATCTCTCCTGAGGAAGTATTTTCAATTTCCTGACACTCATCCCATATCTGTCCTCCCTTTCTCCAGAGTTTAATGTTCTTACAGAAAACCAAAGCTGAGCTTCACTTAATATTTTCACACACCTATGCCAGCATAATCTCTCAGGAAAAACAGCCCTTCTTTTCTCCTCTAAAATCTTTTTATTTCGATAGCTAAATAACTTTTTATTATTTCCTCTTTTTATTACTATTTAATTTCCTCTGCGAACTTCTAACTTGCTTTGACTTTTGGCAATGTTTACCCCAGCTCTGTACTTCCTGGCCTCCAAAACTAAGTTTTCTTTGCTGATTAGCTGTGCTGGACTTTCTAAGGATCCATTTTGTTCTGTAGCCCCTTCCTTCAAGTTTTCCTCCTTTTTTTCTGAAGTGAATTCCAGAGACTTGCTTGCAGCTTTTATAGAATATAAATTATAGGTCTCCTCCAGCTGAAGTACCTTACAACTGTCTGGACTCACTGGACTCACTAATCAGCTCACTTTCTGAAAACTGTTCTTTCAGAACTGGAAATCTGACTTGTTTTCATAAATGCCTCCATTTCATCTAAAAGCTTGGCTAATGGCTCAATTTAGCCCTGAAATTATTGGTAGTATTTCCACTGGCTGTAGAAAGTTGGATCTGTCCTGTTTAAATGTTCTCCAGGGCTGAGGGTGTAAACACAATGTTATGGGCCATGGTTTCAGCTGGTTTAAATTGCTAAAGCTCTGCTGGACTCTGGCCAGTCAAGAGGAGTCTCACTTGTCTAAGAAGCTGAAGTTTTCATCAAAGTATTTTGGAAGCAACTGCAGACTCTTAAATTGGTAGAAAAGAGATATTTTTGCCATCTTTCCACAGAAGAAACTGCAATAAGATCTGTGTTCTCACACCGTCTATAATAGTCTCCAAAATTAATTTACTATACCTGTCATAATGCATTATTAATGCCTTCCATGTGCATTACCTCATTTGAGAGCCTCTTCTTTTTGCATGCAGCAAATGGCAGGAAAAAAACCCCAACATGGTACAAATTAGTACAATGTGTACTTTGGATTTATTCAATTCTGCATGCCTATACTCTCCCAGTCTTCCTACTTGCAGTGACTGCAACTTACAGTTCAGACAGCTGCAGCAGTTATGACACTGGGAGACAAATGCCAGTCTTCAAAACCTCCAGTGAGCTGAGTGGAGTGGGCTACAAAGGGGCCAGAGGCTAGTCACCATACCAAAGTTTGACTAAGTGATTGCATACTGAATTGGACAGCAAGATTACACAGTCTGAGAGTGTGAGACCCTTATTGCATCCTTCTCTCCATTACACTCCACCACATGTTTGTCACCAGGGGAGTCTAAATACGAGACAGAGGAGAGGAGGAAGAGAATTCAAAAGGACCATAGCTAGCACAAGTGAAGCATGCCAGTTACATCTGAGGACATTTTGTATCTTAGGGCAAAACAATACACTTCTCTAAGGTTAATGGTGAAGTGTTTCCACATGAGTTCAAAATAATAACAAAATCTGCAGTGTCACCCACCACCCAACGTTAATAATTTCCTGATAGCGTGCTGTTACTCATCCAGTAATGATACAGCATTAGCTGATGCTAAATAGTTGTTTAGTCTGAAGGTTTGTGTGTGTGGCTCCTCTGTATTGGGATTTAAACAAAGGGACGTATGAACTCCAGAATTCAGCTTGTCCTTTCCTTCCTGCATCTCCCAATTTATATCTACTCTGCAACCTGTACCAGTCTTACCATTGGCCACTGGATTCTCGGTAACAGGCAGGCTAAGAAAGAAAATATGGTCTCAGGGGTTACCTGTCTGGCACAGGAATACAAATCAGCCAAGAACCAGCCACTTCATTTATGGCAGGTATAGACTACTGAGGAAATAAAAAAAACCCCAGCCATCTTTCTATTTTTAACTCTCTGATTGACACTGTGCTCACTTCAGACTGATTGCAAGCCCGACTGCTGAGTGCTCTGCTGATGGAGAAGGGAGTGCTGCAGGACAGGAGGAGGGAGATGGAGACAGCAATACAGAGAGGAAAACAGAGGCAAAAATGAGTCCCTAAAAGGCAGGGGCTTTCCTTTCATCCATTCAGTAATGGATGCCTGCTCAGATTCTCTATATGCTTCACCGTAGTCAGAAAAGAACCGAGACTGAGCTGAAGAGAAATAATGGAGCCTAAAAATATGTCCATTTCCAAACTGTTCTTTTCTTGAGAAAGTAGCCCATGTTGGGCTAATGCCACTCAAACCACTTGCACCACTCTAACACCAATCTCAGCTCTCAGAGGTCATGTCCATCTCTTAGCATATGCTGTCTCTCTGGGCCACTGGTAACACAGAGTTTTCTCAACATTGAAAATCCTCAAATTAGAGAGGAGTCATCAAGACTCAAACACTGTTTGATCCACTATAGTTTGTACTAAACTAATTTCTGACATTGGTTTTAGATTATTATTAACCTTAAAGAGTGCACAAATAGAAAAACTCACCATCTCTTCATCTCTTACATGCAAAACGTTTCCTCTTAGGAGGTAAAATCCCAGATACATGCACTCTAAAACAGAACAGGTCATTGTAGTTTATGTTTAGGCTTTAGCAGTTGTTAGGGTTATTTTGGAGGGTTGTTAGGAGGGTTGTTGTTTGGTTTTATTTTTACATTTTGCTTAGATTGATTTTAGTGATGGCACACATGCATATATAGTAAATGTTAGCCCTCTGACATGGTCTTACTTTTCTTAGTGGCCATCTGCAGGCTCTCTAGAGACAATCCATACATTCCTTGGCATTTCTGGGGTCCTCAGTTTAAAGAAAGTACTCACTGTTCTACACAGTAACACAGAGATGAGGCTTCAGTACACTGTGGTTCTGGATGCAATGCAGCAGCAGCAATGTAGAAATCTGAATTTTAACCCTTTTTGGTGGGTATAGCATTGTGGAAAAATGGAGAAAGTTATATCATTAGGATTTATCAAAATGAGATAATTTGTAAGACTAAGAAAGTCTGACAAAATGGGAAAGGTATTGCCTAATGTGTTTGTTTTAGGATCTTGGCAGGAGGTATTTAGGGGACTGTTAGTGTGTAAAAGGTGAAAGTGGGAATTTAAAATTCTAATTTTAATTTACCATATTTACTTGCATTGATCTGGTGCATCGTCACAGCTATGCCTTCTAATTTGCGTATATCTTTATGCATGCAATATTTATGCATATTCTGTAATATGCATGGAGTTTAGCTTGATGTTTTCTGCCAGGCAGCTTAATCCAGTTTGGAAAAACCAGCAGAAGACACTGCAGTTAGTACTGTGCTGGCTGTTCCCCACCAGCTATCATGCATTTTCTCCCTGCTTTTCAGCCAGAACAAATATATCAATTCTTCCTTTTCCCACGCTGGTGCCAGCTGCAGTGCCAGAGAAACATGCAGGTCTCAAGTAGAGCAAATGAGTAAATTTGTCTCTCAGGCTGAAGGCTTACCAAGTGATGATGGCTGGAAAGTACTGCTCTCAAAGCTTTGGGAAGCAGTGAAACCATGGAGCCTGGAACAATCTTGGCAGAGGCTGATGGAGAATGCAGCAAACCCTGGCTAGAGCACTCCTGTCATCTTCTGTCTATACAGAACTTTACAACTCTCCTTTCTCCTCAAAAAATTGCTTATGTTTTGGAAAGACATGAAAATGTTGGTATGCTTTCATGTGGTCAACAAACAGCCTTCCTTATTTCACAGTTCACACTCAGAAGCAGCTCTTGGAGGGGGAGCAAGCCACTGTGGAGTAAGGCAGGGTGTGAGCTCACGGTGCATCAGATGTGCTGCAGAAACAGCCTGCTCCTGCCTGGAGGATGTCGGCAAAAGAACAAGGTAGATCCCCACATAAGGAACAGGGTGGTTGTCTTTCTTTGTGTTCTGATGTGGGGTCTGGAGAGCTGCCTGCAAACTCATCTTGTCATGATGGCAGTTTGAAGCCTCACAATCCGTCTCTGATGTCCTTTATTGTCCTGTTCCTATAGCTTGCTGTGGTGTTGTCATGATGCTTTTTGCATGGATGATGTTGGCACAAATTTTCTGGTGGAAACTTCCAGCTATCAGGCTTGATGTTGACTGCTGTCTGAAACTGATATTCCAATGCCTCGTTTTAGTCAGTATGTATTGCTAAAGGGTTTTTTTAAAGAAAAAACAAATATTTTGATGCAGGGATTCACTAACTTAAAGAATAATTTATCTCGTTAAGATCTGGCTTTTTATTTTATGTCCTTTTTCCTCATGAGGAAAGGTATTATGACTAAAGTTTCCTCTATGCCTACTCCTAGCGTAGAACACAGCTTCTGAACACAGTAGCAAGTGAAATTTCCTATCCTTCTTCTTCACAGTCTTGTGTTCATTCTTAGGTCTGAGATAAGGAGATAAAAGCTTTCCCTTGGAAAACATTGACTCTTTCATCAGATCAATTTCTTTCAACCTGATAAACAATGTACCTAGAAAGAAAATTGCACTCCCTTTTGGTTCTGCTACTATTTAATTCTGCTCCTGAAGGAATCCCACTAGTGACAGGTCACCAGTCCTGCATCACCCCATTCACTGTAACCCTTTCTGTCCAATCCACTAGCTGTTCACCAATCATGCATGAAGTATCCAGAAGAATCCTGTGAGAGATAGTATCAAAAGCTTTACTGACATCCAAAAATATTACATCAACTCAGTTCGCTTGATCAGCTAGGTGGATTACCCAGTCATAAGAGGAAATGAGATTCAACAAGCAGGCTTTTTCCCTCAGGAAGCTGTACTGCCTGTAACTGATGATTTGTTCTTCAGGTGTTTTTCAGTAACTCCCTGAATAACCTTCTCTGTACTTTTACCTGTCACTGAAGTGAGACTGACAGGCCTGTAAGTTCAGGGTGACCCCTCTCGAAAATTGGTATGACATTAACCAGCTTCCAGTCAACTTAGATCTCTCCATATTCTCAAGAACATTCAAAAATTATCAAGGAAGATCTCATGATGTTATCAACTATCTTTTTGTGTATTGTCAGATTAATCCCATCAAGATTATTAATACACTAGTGATTATTAAGCCCTCCTTAGATTGCTATGTTTTTATCTCTCCAGGTGAACCACTAGAAATGAGCACTGAGCTCACTACATTGAGGCAAGGTCTAAAATCTGATATCATGGTCAGATATTATTGGGCCTGACTGGTTAATTCCACTTGTGCTGATGGGAGATCAGACACTGGAAAATGAACGATTCACATGCACTCACTGCTGTTAACAACTCTTCAGTGGGATGTCAGCTATGAAAGGAGTAGAAGAACTCTGTGCTGGAGTGATTATTACACTCCTGGACCAGTATGTATGACTGCCTGAGAGCAATTTACACTCATGGGGCCAAACTAGGATCTCATTCCCGTGCAAATTTTGTCTGCTTTGAAGTCGAGGAAATTCCATTAGCAGCGAACAAGTGTGAGATCAGAATCAAACACCAAAGAGTTGTGATCTTCCTGCTGCTAAGAGGCAAGCGGAGAGATTTCATTTTTCACAGCTTGCTGCTGTGTGAGCTGATGTTTGCTTTGCATAATTATAATTGGCTACAGCCATAGACAGGGAAGGGAGTGGTGATGTTCAATGCAGGCACATACAGACAAAAGCCAAGGGCAGATGCCTGCAGAATATTGATAACAGAATAATGCTGGTTGGCAGAAGAGTGGATGTGTAGCAAATCTCTGAATCTCATTCACATGCACTTTGAAGGCCATTGGCACAGCTGGTTATGGAAATGAAAAGAATTATAACTCCATGGTTCCTGTCTCCTTCCTTCTGGGTTTTTCTTTCAGACCAAATACTGCATATGTGCCAAAGTACCTACATCAAGTTAAGAAGCGCAAGCATGAAGACGGAGTCATCTTTTCATATTTTTTTTCCATGTGTGGATTGTGAGAGAAAACATGCTGTTGCATGACAGCCAGTGAGGGAGGATCAAAGTCACGGTGGCAAAGCACAAGATTTAGGTCAGGTGCACTGTGGTCTGAACAGCCTGTTCAAAACCCAGCAGCTTTAGGATTGTCAGAAACTGTAAGTCTGAATTCCCTGCCACCCTGTTCCTGCACAGACAGCTCCTGGCTGGTGTCCCACCTTTATGCCCAGTGTGGGAGGTGGAAGCACTTCAAGCCAAGACAATATATTTTCTGGAGACTTTATAACTCGACTCCAGGGACTCTATATTCCTGATTGCTCTTCTCTTGCATTAGCCCTCCTGTCAAATGTCACAGTTGGGAGATTTGAGGGAGGCTTTACTTTTGTCTGTCCATAATTTTTTCTCATTTCTTCTCCCCAGAAACTCATGAAAACAAAATACTGGGCTTCTTTCCCTTTTCAGATGACCAAAGCCAATACAAACACCAGATAATGGCTTCCTCATCTGGAGCTCCTCCATCTTGGCAGAGCTGTGGCTGCTTGCTGATGTTCCCCTGCAGGGAGGGAGCTCTCTGTTTGTGGGATGCTGGTAATGCTGTTAAAAGCACCATGTACACCTCATTTTAACTCACAAGAAATAGTTTCTCAGTTGACTGGGGCAGTGACAATATTTTAGATTATCCTCTAGACTGTTCTAGTAGTCTCTGGGGCTCATGTTAAAATTGCTTGTTTTGAGAATCATTTGAACCTAGAGAGCTTTTAACATATCCTTTATTTTTCTCAGCTTTATTGGGGAACAGAGACTGTCCTTTAGGCTGACGCATCTGCTTCAGGAATTAAGAATGGAGATGTTTATATTACCTCAATAATGTGATGCAAAATTGAAGTCATCCAGCTAAAGTCAGCTCTTTTTTAGAACCCTGAATTATGCTCTAGAGATCCTTATGATTTCTTACTGCTACACAAAGCAGTATCATTCTGACACCCAATCCTGGCAACCCTCTGCAATGTGTCTGTGCTACTTGCGCTTCTGGTCCAACCCTGGAGAGGCTGAGGAAGTCATAGAATTATAGAATCATAGAGTGGCTTGTGATGGAAGAGACCTTAAAGATCATCTCCTTTTATCTCTCTCCTGTGGGCAGGGATACCTTCCACTAAACCAGGTTGCCCAGAGCCCCATCCAACCTGGCCTTGAACACTTCCAGGGATGGGGCATCCATGACTTCTCTGAGCAACACCTTCAGTGCCTCACTACCCTCACAATAAAGAGTTTCTTTCAAACAGATAATCTAAAATAACTTCCATTTGTCCTATCATGAACTGCCCTTGTGAAAAGTTCTTCTCCAGCTCTCTTGAAGTACTAGAAGGTATTGTAAGGTCTCTCCAGATCTTTCTGTTCTCCAGGCTGAGCAACTTCATCTGTGTCAGCCTGTCCTCATAGAAGAGATGCCCTATCCCTTTGATCATCATGATTGTCCTCTTGACTCACTCCAATAAATTCATGTCCTTCTTACGCTGAAAACCCCAGAGCTGATGCAACTCTGCAGGTGGGGTCTCAGCAGAGCAGAGCAGGGGGGCAGAATCCCCTCCCTGGCCCTGCTGCCCACGCTGCTTTGGCTGCAGCCCAGGACACGTTTGGCTCTCTGGGCTGTGAGTGCCCATGGCTGGGTCATGGTGAGTTTCTTGTCAACTAGCAGCCCCAAGCTCTTCTCCTCAGATCTTCTCTCAATCCAGTCTCCATTCAACATATATTTGTGTTTGGGATTGTTCCTATCCGTGTGAAGAACCTTTCACTTGGTTCTTAGCTCCTGCAAATGCTGGGGGCCACACAAAGGGCAGCCAACATCCAATGTCCTGCAGCTGTGAGCAGCCATGAGACTTCTGCCTTCACCATTTTGAATCTTTTCTAGCAAATGAGAAATGGTTGATTTCTTTGTTAAGAGCAGAAATACTGAAGGGGCTGTAGGATAGTAACAGCAGCTTATGGTATGAAAAACAAGACTGTTAAACACTCTTGTCATTGCAAGTCATCATGGCTTTGAAATGGGTGATGTTACAGAGTAGGGCATGAGACCCAAGAACTGTGATGATCATCAAAGGATGGGCACTGGCCGCTCTGCTGCTGCCCTGTCAGAGGAGAGGACAGGCATGGAGGTGAGTCCTGGGGTACAGTGGCAAGGATCTGCCTTTGCTCACTGGTCAAGGACTTCATTTCTGAGATGAACAAAAAGAAACTAAGATGCCCCACAGAGTGGGGGTTCACAGGGTTTGGCTGTAATTTTGTTACATTTTCTGAAGCATGGCACTGTGTAAATTATTGAAGGAAGAAATATTGACGTATTCCTGCTGTCACCATGCTAAAATACTAGACTGCTCTCACTGCAATTTATGATCCCTCAAATGAAGATCAAAACATGATTAAACAGAAAAATCCAATACAAGTTAGAGGACTGTGAAATCAGGCTGCCTGAAAGGCAGCTAGAGTCTCTTTGCACCCCTGTGCCCACCTGAAATCAGGCAAATACCACAATCTGGCTGTGGCTCCTAGACAAGAAAGTATGTTCATGTGCAGAACTCAGCTTTTCTTATGCAGAATTTTTCTATTTTTTTCAATCCATAAAGTTTGCTTGTTATGAGTCTAGTGACCTGACATACTAGTGGGAGCTTTTGCTTTTAGCAAGTTTTTTTAGACAGAACTGAAGTTGGTCTATCTCAGTCCACTCAAAGACAGGATTGCCACCCTCCTTCATGCAGCCTCAATTGCAAGAGGAGAGTTTCAGAGTGTCCCGCTTGTTCCAGTTCATCCATTTACATGGAAGTTCATAGGGTATCTCACACTACATTTTTTTTGGACTGTGAGAAATCTTTCTAGTAGGAGCAACAATGACAGCAGCACTGTGTCCTGGTTTAGGGCAAATATTTTGGAGGAAACCTCTGGGAGGTCTCCTCTAGGAAGAGCCCATTCCAATCGCCCCTCCCCCTACCGGTCCGGGAAGAATTTCCTTAGAGAAAAGTGGAAAAAACTATTTATTTAACACATAGAATATTTACAAGTATAGGGAAAAAATTGGATAATATGAAAACAATGAAACCTCTCCTTCCTCTGAAGAGATGGTAGATTCAGAGTCCGTCTGAGTCCGGTTCAGTTCTCCAGTGGGGGGACGATTGCCGGGCCCGGCTGTAGCAGTCGGCGAGGGTGGGGGAGGGGCCCCCCGGGCGTTCCCTGGTGTCCTGGGCTCACGCGATGCCAGCCAGTCCCAAGAAGAGGGAAAAAAAAAAAGAAAAATGCAGCCTCTCAGCTCTCTTGACCTTGGTTCGTAGTAATCTGCGGGACGGGGGGCGATG